>CM058040.1:17403935-18003935 GCA_030169165.1 Centaurea solstitialis | reverse complement strand
CGGTGAGAAACGACAGGTGTAGGTTGCGTAGGAAGAGATTACCGTTCAGTGCCGGTAACAGTTTTCAACTTGTATCTACTACTAATCAACAACGCTCTCTGTTTCAAAATTTTAAAAAGGGCAACTTTTACTCAATCTTTGCATACAACAACTCAATTCTCTCTAGCTAGGGCACAGAAGAAAACAGACACTAACCACCATTAAACACACACTTGTTCTTCTTCTCCTTCTCTCATTCTCTTTCAATCGAAAAGCTCGTTTTAGTGTTGTTGAAATCAAGAAACTTGACTTTGACATTTTTAGGGTTTTTTTTTAACCAAATCTTTTATTGTGAAAAAGAAAGAAGGATATATGATGGTTGAGGAGAGGGAAATAACAACAAATGGTCATGCTTGTGATTTGAATTGCAGTATGGTGGGACCAACAACAACAGATAAGGGTGATGGTGGTACTGGTAGTAATAGTGGTGACTTTAGTTTTGGGGAGGGAACCTCTGCAGATGGTTTAAGAATCTACGAGAGGAGAAAACGAAGAAAGATGGGTGGTAATTCAGATGTATTCAATGATAAGGTACTAAAATTATCTATCTACTTGTTCAAAATTGTTTCTCTTGATTGCTTTTCTGGATATTATGATTATTGGTATGTACACTAAAATCTCATGCTCAATATATTATTCAAGTATCTATTGGTCCAAACCTTTTGTGTTTACAAGTGCTAAGATGTCTCAATTTGCCACTGATATCTTCCTCCCAGCTAAAAGATTTCAGTTAATAATGAAAACTCTAAAAGAAAAGAAAAAAACAACTAAGAATAATTAAATTGAAAGTTGCATATAGAGACTTGAAACCACAACAAAATATAGCGTTGGATGAAAATGAGATCGATGGCATTTGTGAGAGTGGTAAGTTTGACAACTTTTGGCTTTGGTTATAGCAGACTTTTGAGGGGATATCTAAACTGCTTTTGGGCATTTGCTACGTTGGTAACACTTCAATCCAGGAATCATTAACCCATTTATGCCCTTTTTGGTGAATTAGTTTGATAAATTTGTCAATCTAGGTGCCTGGTAGTGTTTCTCCAGATCAGAACATGCAAATAGATGGAGATAATTTAAACAACATATTGGAAGAAATCAAGAAACAGAGACGGACTTCCATTCATTCCTTTAATTCTACTCCTTGTTTTTTTTTTTTTTTCTGGTACTTATTACTAGTTGGCTTGGATAAAGGTTTTCATAGATTTGCTTCTTAAATTGTAAATTAACTAACTTTGATGTTTGGCAAGGTATCCTGCTGGATATGCATACGAATTATGTTTGGCTGCTTACAACCTTAGTTATTAGATCCTCACTTGTTTGCTTGAGTGTCAGATATGATATGATGCTTGAGGTTGAAAATCAAATGCTGAAATGCCTTCTTTTAGTGGAGTAGGAATCATGCAGTTTTTAGGGGGGATTTGATTTGTATGAAAGAATTGAAGTTTTTTATTTTCTTACACCACAGTTGATGGAACCTTTACTACATTGGGCTTTCTTCTTGTCAGTAGCGAATATCGATATATAGCGATAGCTTACTGCTATGCTACGTAGTGAATAGTAATAAATAGCAACCGCTATTTAACATTTAGCGAGAGCCTTCTAAAAGATAAATTATATATTAATGTATTAATATATCACCTGAAAAGTCTTAAACTATTAAATATATTAGAGAACAAAACATAATACAAAGTGTCTTAAGTCTTAAACTAGTGTATATATTAGAGAACAAAATATAATAGGTAAAACCTTAGTATTTATCAAACTAAAAAAAAGAAAGAACATAATTACGAAAATGCCATCACTATCACAATATACCGATAGCAATACATGGTAGCT
Source organism: Centaurea solstitialis (assembly GCA_030169165.1). Lineage (NCBI taxonomy): Eukaryota > Viridiplantae > Streptophyta > Magnoliopsida > Asterales > Asteraceae > Centaurea > Centaurea solstitialis. Next base: position 18,002,060 of record CM058040.1, on the reverse strand, counting down.
ATCGCTATTTTGCGCTATTTATTGCTATTGACAACAGTGCTTCTACATCCCTAATGTTTTTAGTTTTCAACTGAAATGTGAACCTATCAACCTGGTTTTCTGTAGATAAAGGCTGCTGATGGTGTTGCTTCCGATCAAGATGCTCTCGGGTTGAGTTTTGATGCATTTCCCCCAAATATGGCAAGTGAATGTTCTCTCAGGCACTGTAGAAAGATTGTCTTACAGCAGATGTATCAGTCACTTAGTGGGTGTGAAGATGGTCTTGGCCGCCCCATCCAAAACGCTCTTGTTTCTTATCCGGAAAGTGGTACGTCTGCAGTTAAGGTAAAATACTTGTGCAAGAATTTCGTATCATCTTTGTTGATTTATGAGGTGATTCTTAATATCTTACTCATTGAACTCGTTCTTCTTTTGCAGGAATCTCTCGATAGTGTTGAAAGAAGTGATAACCAAACACATAATTCTGCTAAAGAACTCTCTCATTTTATGTCTAGTGGATTATTAAATTTGTCAGAAAGTGCTACCATCTCCGAGTTTTGCGGACGTGCCTTCTTCGATATTCTAACGTCTGACAAGTTCTCTGAATTATGTGCCCTACTTCTCAAGAATTTTGATGGTGTCAATGTTAACCGCATTTTGGACGTTAATGCTATAAACACGAGGATGAAAACCGGAGCTTATGAAAATTCACCTAAAGGTTTACCTTACAGATATCCAACAGGTATTCTTTTTGTCCAAAGTTTGTCTTCTGTTATTCAAATATTGCCAAGTGTATTATTTGTTGAATCATAAAAGTTTGCATATGCATATATACACTCTTCTTCTTTATCTTACAATGCCTTTGATATCCAAATTTTCTTCTTATAGAGTACAATTTTACTAGTGAGAGCTTGTGGCTAGGAGCGTTCTTATAGAGTACAATTTTACAATGTATTCCATAGAAAATGTATTCCCTTTAAACTTACCATACATGATAAAAGCACCAAAAACTCAAGAGTTCTATGAAATAGATTTGAATTTGATAGTGAGATTCCTGTGAAGTTAATGATGTCTTTTTCTACTCCTAGGTTTTGTGCATGATGTTCCTTGTGGTACAATTTGGAATAGTTGTTTGCTTGCATTGAAGAGGATTTCTCTTTTACCTTGCTATAGTAGTTAAAAGTTAAAACACCTTTGTTAGTCTTATGTATAGATGTCACTGACTAGTGGTGGAAGTCCTATTAAGTTGCATCTCTACTGGTAAGAGCTTGTGGCTGGATTCATTATATTGCACACTTGACAATTTAGGTAATTGCAATAGTTTTCAAGCATCAGAAAGGCATTCTCTTTTCATCTTTCCTCCCATGTCTTCTATTATCACTTTATAGCATGTGGGCTATAATGTGTATAGTTTTTGATTGAGTACCAGATACAATGCCATATGAGGCTAGTTCAGTGACTGAGATTTGAGTAAGGATAAGCGAGCATTTAAGAAAGTACTCTCATTCAAATAAGACAAGGATATCGTTCCATGGGCTTGTCTCATGGTGCAGATTAATTGCTTTCCAAATGGAGGCTGTTGGAAAGGCAGAGAAGGCTATGCTAAGACTCGTTCAGTCACTCTGAGGATGATTGACCCATACCCAACATCTCAATGATTCAACCCACAAGGAATCAGTATGAATATTTATGACCCTTTTCCAGGAACGTAAATAACTGCGGTATTAGAAAATATCTATCAAAACCATTATAAAATCAGATCTTTCAGCACTATGCTAAAATCGCGACTTGGTTACCACTTTATCTGTTGGAGTTTCTATGTTGGTCACATCTCCAATTGTCTCTGCTTATACTTGTATGGGAACCATTTCAAGTTTTTGATGTTCTCATAAACAGCGAAAGGGATAGGATGTGATCTATTTACTTGCACGATGTGATCATTTTGTTGAATATCCTTTCTCTGTTATCTCCATGAAATCCTTCATACACATAAAGGAGTAGCATGTGATTCTAGAGACTATGACTCAATGGATTATAAGTCTTATGTTTTTTACAACTTCAGTCCTTGTGCAGATTGCACATGCATGATATAGAGGAACTAAATGGTGTTCTAGTGCTTCAGGCAGATGGTTTCGTGCTACAATTTTCTCGATCTGATTCTTTTGCGCACGGGATATCCTTCGCATGATATATTTTTTATTGGGATATGTGATCAGTCTAAAGGTGGATTCCCATCCAAGCTAGCAGAAGTACTAATGGGCTAGAATTTCATGAGTTTTATCTCTTTCGATTAGTTGTGACGGACACCAATTTCTCTATCCATTGGATAATACGATTACACATGAGTTTCCTAGTGTATGATCAATCTCCCCCATGACATTCATCAACTTCTTTAACTGCCTCCCTTGTTCCCAGTGTTACCCCAAGGTATTGATAACGAGAACCCCTGACTTACTAATGATAACTAAGGATAAAAAGTTAAGAGTGGCCTTGAGATCAATCATGACTGCTACATTTGATCTGTGCAAAGGCCCTTTCAGTTTCATTGTTTTGGGGTTGGCTATCCTAGTTATAGAATTAAGACGAATCTTTGTTGAAGGTTGCTCATCTATATCCTCCATTCGTGGTGTCTTCATGTCTTTTCCTTCCTCTTCTTCATGAGTTAACAGAACGCTCAATTCACGGTGGTGACAACTCTGGCCTATGCTTCACGTGGATTAGGGCTAACCATTGCTCATGAAGAGAACCATTGCTTGCCGGTTGATATTGCTCGAGTAGCATCATCTTCATCACTTCCCAACACTTAATGGGTCGATGTCGGTGCTCCCGTTAATACCAAAGGTGCGCATCTTCTAATGCCGCCACCACCGCTTCTTATATCTCTGTTTCGCTTAAACGGTAGAACGCGAAATACCGTTCTACTCAAATGATTCACCCTTCCGGATTGTTTCCGTTAAATAACGACATAGCTAACGCCGGAGACCTCCAATTTGTTTCTCCCCCTAGATTACTGATCCTTTAGCTGTCTCACTTTGATTTGCGGACTTACAAGTTAGAGGGTGTCCATCAAAGGAGAATATACGTTCAGACATAGAGGCCTATGCTTCTACATGGATTCAGGGATGAAGCTGCATCTTTTCTTACGCTCTTTCTGTTATACGTCAATTGATCAACATCATCTGCTCGGTAAATTACCGCTGCAAGGTTTCCTTGTGGACATGGCCCGCACCACTGCCATGACTTCTTCCACTGTTTCCACCCTCTGAGGGACAGGGTAAATTGTGGAGGTGCCATGGTTGGTCAGGGTCGACGACTTCAATACCAATATGTTATGCAGTGAGGGAATTGGTAAAATGAGTACAAAACAATTTGGGTCAAGTGTCAAATGCTTTGATTTCAGAGACAAAAAGAGAGTACCTAGCTATTTGAGAGGCTAGACTCTCCCATAAAAATCGAGTAAATTCTTTGGATACCCCGCCACTAACACTGCAATCTATTTTATACTGAATCCTCCAACAAAACTATGTTATACCCAAAATCCCCTTGGTAACCATTCTCAGATCACCTAGCGATGCAATACGTCATAAATCTATGGTCCCCCTTCGACTCTACTTATCTCCCTTTGTCTTTTTTTACTACAGGGGAAGCGAATAGGAGGATGCTTAATACTTTGCTGCTTGAGGTGTAAGATATTGAACTATAAGCGGATGCTCAATACCAATTACATTAAACTAAGAGTTTCAGATTTAGTTGTCATTTTTTTAAAGCTGGGCTTTGAGAGTGCAACGAAGGGTCATTATTTACAAGTACCCTTCATTGCCAATAATCAAAGAAAATGAAATGCTAATGACAATGACATCTTGTGGCTTTTAGTGGGATGCTATGGAGAGGATGTGTTACCCTGGGTATTGACTAATCAATACTCGAGGCTGGTTTACATAGGATTTGGGAAGTTAAATAGTCAATAAGGGTTTGATATGCTCAGAATGTACAACATGTAAGTAGTTAAAATATTACTACAATACATAACTCAATAGTAGAAGTATATAAAAAAGAGACGGTGGGTGTGGGTAGGTATTAACCTTCACGTTCTGCTAGAGCTCAGCTGGTTTCACATGCGGTGTTTAATGAGGCTGAGATTCTAAACCTTAGGGTTCATCATCATGCATCTTCTAGTCCTAATGAAAGACTGTCAACTAGGTCATTCATTTTATTATCTACATGTTCTGAACCCTCCTGGGTGATTATGTTTTAAATGTCATATCACATGATCGGCATTTGGGAATATGACATTTCTCCTTTTTCACCATTTTAGTCGTTTTGTTTCTGACACAGTGGTTCTTACTCCCATCAGGGGCCAAAATTTATTTATTTGCCTACTCTTTCTGAATCCATATATCTATTGGTGAAATTAGAAGAGCTTTAAACTGATCGTAACCTTTTTCCACATTTGTGCTAATGGCTGTGCCTGTGGTCTTAGATGAGTGCCAAAGGTTAAGATGCTTAGGTGTACACAGATGCAGGAGCAAGTCTGTGTGATGTGTGTGTTGTGGGTGCTCATGGCTTGGCAATCGACTTTAGAAGAAACTAATCATGCAGACGAAAATTCTTTGTAGAGAGAAGAAAGAGGCAAGGGATTTTCAGAAAGAAATAAAATTTGGAAGGGGGTAAATAAGGAACCTGTGGTAGCTGTCTCTGGTCAGATATAAGAATTTTTTCTTTCTCCAGTAAGATGACGGTCAGCAACCATTTTTTTTTTCCCGGTAAACACCCCAATCTCTTAGCTGGGTAAGCGCCTCATACCTGTAAGAAGTTAGTAAACAGGGCCTCAGATCTCGGATTATCTTTGTTGATGACTTTTTCATAGACTATCTGGGTTTATGTACTAATATTTTATGCTAAAGACATGAATTGATGTGTATCAAACTTTGTGTAGCCTAAAGGCAATTTTTTTTTTGAAAATGGTTATTATCTTGATATATGCAAAAGGGATATTGCATAAACCATCAGTTTGAATATATGTACCTCCATAGTTATGGCTTTGCCTGCTATATTCATGATATGTATCATAAGGAAGCAATTAGAGTGTTTTTGTTGGTTATTTCTTCTTATATTCAGAAGGGGTTGTTGTTAAAAATGGGTACTAATGTGACTTAACGAACGTATTAGTCTGTCCATACCGAGCCTCCTTCTGTCCATACAAGTTCCTTTTTGGCTTATTTGAAAATACTAATTACATTGAGGACCTCTGTGGTCTCTATCATGAAGTCCTGGATCTATTACGGATATGTAGGCAAAACTGGATCTATTAAGGAAATATGTAGTTGGTATTTGAAAAGGTTGTTGATGATGCTTTAACCTGCCTTTTATTGCTTAAAGGCTCGATTCATTGCTAAAGGTTATTCTCAGGCCTATAGCTTTAACTGGTTCTCAAATGTGGATGAACTCCCTATCTGCCATTTGTCATTGACCTCTCTATCAGGTAGAATATCAAGATTGCCTTGTCATTGGGGTTCTGTGGGTGGAGCTGTATATAGATTAGCCACCACGTTTTGTTGTTCTTGAAAAGGGTTCAACATTTGCCAACACTGGTGTTCGTTATATGGTCTGAAGCAGTTCCCATGAGATTGGTTTGGTTTATTCTTACATATTTGGTGCCATTTTGACTTTCAAATGTTGTTGGGTTGCAAAGTACTAAGCTAGTTTTTGGTCCAAAAGGGAAAATTTCCCTATGGAAAGCATGTGATGAACCAAAAGTCAACGGACTACTTGGGAAAATAAGGGGCCCTTTACAAACTCTTACCGGGTGTCAATACTTACCTTACCGTAAGCATGCAAGTACCATTGATTGCTTATGCTGCAAGTTGGGCAATATTGATATTAATGCTCCAACTAGGGGAGTTTAAGTAGTTTATTCTTTTGGCTTATGTTAGTCAAGTTATTTTGGGTTTCTATTATTTTTCTCTTGTGTTATGGCCATGGCCCTCTATGTACTTTATTTAAATGGTCTTTCCTCTTCGGTAGTAAACACATCACTTTTACACTATAATCATAAACACTCGCGACTTATTTCATACTGAGGGACGCAGATCTTTAACAGAATTTTTAAGGACACAGATCTATCTTTGTCCTGCTACTTAAATTTTTTATAGCTTGTAAGAAGCACATTGTTTGAGACCAACCATTATACTGCAAGTCAACCATATTTAGAAGTCAAATATCTGCCACTTGTGACCTGCATAATTGAAAACATTTGTTTTTATCATCATAAATGGAGCATGTTGTATGTAATTGTGCACTATTTGTATTAATGTCCACCAATCATTCTGCTTTAGATGTATCTTTTTGTTATTCTTTCATGATATTGGTTGCCAATTTGGATAGGTATGGAGAAAGCTTGAGCAAGTTGGAAATGAGATGGTTATGCTTGCAAAGGATCTTTCTGACAAATCCACGGACGACTATGAACAGTTTTTTCACAAAGCCAAGGCATCGGAAGCTTGTAACTGCCAGGGATGTGGAGATAAGGCAGATCTTGGAAATCGTTTAGTTTGTGATTCGTGTGAAGAGATATACCACATCTCCTGTTCAGAGATTGTTGGTACCCAAATTCCTCCCAAAAGTTGGTATTGTGCCAGATGTGTTTCAAACGGAATAGGATCACCTCACGATAATTGCCTAGTTTGCGAGAAGATAAAAGCCATACCAACAAACAACGATCAAGTGGAAGAAGAAGATGTAGCGAGTGGGTTGGAGGCAGATTTGCACGATGAGATAACCGACGGAAGTTCCAAGATTTGTTTCGTTTGCAAATACGAGGTGAAGAATGGGGACACTTTCCGAACTTGTGGGCATACGTTATGTGCTCACAAGTTCTATCACTATAAGTGCCTAACAAACAAACAGTTGGGCGTTTATGGTCCGAGTTGGTACTGCCCATCGTGTTTATGCCGAGGTTGCCTTGTGGACAAGGATGACGAGAATATCGTTCTCTGCGACGGTTGTGATCAAGCATATCATACGTATTGTAGTCGCCAAAACTTGATTCGATTCCCGAGGGAAGTTGGTTTTGTGCGAAATGCGATAGGGATCTGAAGCAAATAAGAAGACGAAATGGGCATATGAGAATATGAAAAATAAAGTGAAAGTAGAGGAGGAGGCTGTGATGGATGAAGAGAAGGAGAAATCTGGTGGTGGTGGTGGGAGGAGTTGGAGATGCTTGTAACAGCAGCTAAAACATTAAGTCATCAAGAGAGTGAGTATGGATACCACTCTTAGGAGGAATGTGAGATGAAAGAAATGTTTGTACCATAATGTACAAGTTTTTGTTACATGGAGGTTTCTTTTTTGGGTTTTTACATTTTCTTTCTTTTTACTGGTTTTGGAAAGCTGGGGCTGGATGGATGTTTTTGGTTTATGTATGTAAGATTATGCAGGTTGATGTCTCTGCCATAACTTTCAACTTTTGCTATCTCAATCTGGGAATACAGATGAGGAAGGCCCCCACTAAATGAACTTTCTTTTGATGTAATTTAGGTACAAATTTTTTACTAATAAGGCTTAGTTTCCTCAGTTATTTAAGATACATTGTGATTGATAAAACCCTCTAATCCCTTGCTTGATAGTTGTTTCATAAAACCCCCTATTCCCTTCCTTGATAGTTGTCTCTATCTGCACATTTATTGTTTTCTTATTGCTAGTTCTTACAAGTGTTCTGTTATTGCTAGTTCTTACAAGTGGGCTATAATGGTAATATTAGTTGATAGTTTAGTTAAATATGTATTTGAACTTGATTTTTTTAATTTAAAGATAATTCAAGTTACATAATGTAAGTTTAGTAGGAAATTATACAAAGTAGACGATAATATAATTTGCTATTTGATTAACCATTATAGTAAAAAAAAAAAAGATTGTAATGTATTTTATTTAGTTTTAGTTAACCAAACCAAAACTTGCACAATGTGTAACTTCAAACTCAACCAAGTTTCGGATCCATGGTAATCATGGTGAGTTGATTGTTCAATTATTAGTGTTTTAAAATAGACCAAGGAACCATTATCCGTAAAATTCCAACACTATTACCGATCTAAGCTTTTGATCTGAAAAGAATATGATTGTTATTTGGTAAAAAAAAAATTCACATTTTTATTCATCATATGAACATTCATATTCACAATGTGAATCTTCAGATTCACTAGATGAATATTTATATTCACCTTATGAATCTTTAGATTCACTGGATGAAACATATAAATTCATTCACCAGATCAAACTTTATATTCATCTTATGAATCTTTAGATTTAATAGATGAATATTTATACTCAGCTTATGAATATTCATATTCACCTTATAAATCTTCAGATTCAACAGATGAAACTTCATATTCACCTTATGGATCTTCAGATTCACTATAAATTCACGTAATGAATACAAAACAAAATGTTCATTTACATTTATATTCATCTAATGAATACAAAACAAAATGTCCGTTTACATTTAAATTTACGTAATGAATACAAACAAAATATACATTTACATTTCCAATGACTTGAGGCTTATAAGGTGAATATGAAAAGCTAGCCGATATCTATGTGAAGGAGGTGGTAGCCAGACATGGGGTACTAGTGACGGTAGTTTCCGACAGAGACGTGTGGTTCACATCACGTTTATGTTTCTGGAGAAAGTTTCACGAGGACTTGGGCACTAAGCTTCAGTTCAGCACCACATTCCACCCTCAGACTGACGGGCAAAGTGAGAGGACGATTCAGACTCTCGAGGACATGTTGAGGGCGTGTGTGTTTAATTTTGGCGATATGTAACACCCACTATTTTAAACCAATTTTTTTAATAAAAGAATTTATATTTAAGAAAAATATTCAAGAAAAACCATTCATCTAGTTAAATAAGTAATTATCTAAAAATCCCCAAAACACAATAAAAACAACTAAGTGTAAACATCAATCTCTAATCGGAATGCCACCGCTAGAAACGTCAAGCCAGAGCCTTGCCTTTATCCACGCTCGAGTTAGCACCTAAAAAGATAAAGAAATCGTGGGGTAAGTGTAAGTTTGTGGGGTTCCAACTCAAAACCAATTAGCAATGAGTGTAGTAGCCCAGGACCCTTATAAGCACATTACAAGTTCACTTTGTGTCCGATGTGGGACATTGCTCAACACGCCCCCTCACGTGTGGCGTTCTTTTCAGCCTAACACGTGGATACTTTGGGTTACGTGGAGTCCGTGCGGCTTTTTGACCAATCACGGGTGAACCTTGCTCTGATACCATGTAAGTGTGGGGTTCCAACTCAAAACCAATTGGCAATGAGTGGAGTAGCCCAGGACCCTTATAAGCACATTACAAGTTCACTTTGTGTCCGATGTGGGACATTGCTCAACAGTAAGGACAACCGCTTAGTGAGCATTGAGCAAGTATCTACGTACAATATATCGAACACATATATAGCATCCACATAAAACATCACATCTTAACGGTTTCCCGCTCTTCGGACCACCCCGTAGTCCGGCCTTAGTGGTTACCCACTCTTCGGATCGTCCCACGACCCGGCCCTAGTGGTTACTAATGCGGTAATTATCGTATATAAAAAGCGAAACAAGTTTTAACCTCTAAAGCCTAACCACTGTTACCACATTCACAGACAAGCGTACCTGATCGTGAGTAATATAGTGTAGGAAAGTCGAGGTATCGTATCTACTACTGGGAACGGTCAAGTTATGTAGACTAATAATCTTAGCTAGTTTAATTAATCTAAAACTATGGGGGTTTTATGAAAACGGTTTGAATAATTAAAAGTCAACTAATTAAACAACTAATTAACTAAGAAACAAAAGACAACTGATTTAATTAACTAACTAGAAAACACAAAGAAAGTAATTTAAACTTTATAAGAGGAAAACAGTAGTACTTATCATGGTATAACGACTCCCCAAGTGGATGATTTAAATTAGCCAAATGTATGGTTGTTTTGGTTATTGTAGGAATTTAAGTTTGGGACACCCTAACATGTGACGATTACGGTTGTCAACTAGGTTGGTCTTCCTAGTCCTAATACATAGACTGATTGTCAGGCAATCTAGTACCAGCCACCCAATTCTATCACTATTGCACGGAGTTCTACTATCTGGTTGCTCTCGGTCTGAGCTAACCACCTAACACAACTCTCCAGGGTTCCGAAGGGAAGGTCAAGAAAGGTTGATTAACCTATCGGAGTCTATCTATCTAAGTCAAACAGATACACCCAACCAACGAATTCAAATATCCATACAATACGAATCAAACCGTAACCGTAAAACACAATCAATAAACCAAAAACAACCCACTAAACATCAAATCACAAAAACATCATCCACAAGGTCCATCTACCACAATAAGTACCACTAAAGAAAACTACTCACTAATCATAACTAAAACAGCAAAAACAAAAGTAGAGACAGACATTATACCGACCGTACAACGATAGATGATCTAGAATCAAACTGGCAGCGTATCAGCACAATTCTCTCTATCTCACTCAAGCTAAACTGACTCGAAAGGATCTAATAATGTAATAATATGGAGCAGGATTGTAGCTTGATTCTTGAAGATGATTTCTGGACTGAAGGAGGAGATCTGTATTTAAAAGGCCATCCGGAGCTCGTTTTGCGATCGCGAGGCTGCAGTCTCGCGGCGCGAGACACTTAATTAAACCCTAGGTTTCCCATCTTTGTGAGCTTCGCGACGCCAAACTTTAAAACTCGCAGACGCGAAATGCTCACTGGATTGAGTTTTTCCAATTTCCACGTTTTTTCGCCTTTTTCCGTACTTTTCCGTTCCACGGCCTCCAAAACCTACAAAAGTGAGAATCAGTCCAAAACATGAGTAATCAGATCAGAAATGGGTGAGAAATGGGGTAAAATCAGACAATTAAGTACAACCAAAACATGTATAATTTTGGTGTTATCAGTTACACACTTTCGGATCGTCCCACGACCCGACCATCAAGTCACATCGACATATATATTATATATATATATCACAATATAAGGCACGTAAAACCCACTCACCTCGAATCACAATAAGCACGCATAATAAAGTGTTCCGTACACAATTCAACCACACGATAAATATGAAAATACAATTTAAATTACCAATATTAGATCTCTACCCAAATCCCACGAATCGAAACCTAGATTCGTGTGGTTACCGCTAAAACTTAGACCCTCAACTAGTCCCAAACGATGACCAAACGAGTTCCTAAGAAACCCTCTAAGCTACCTCAACATAGCTGATTAAAACGAACCCGGAAAACAAGCTCTCGGGCGACGGGAAAGTCGGGTGCAAGCTAACCTATGAAAAAAATAGCAACAGACCCGAACCAGACCTCAAGCGGCTTCTGCCGCAGCCTCTAGTCGCGCCGCGAGCTCGCCAGGAACAAAATCCACCACCGGGCGACTTCCCGGTGACTTGGGAAGTCGCTGGCAAACTCGCCGCCGCGCAAAAAATCTTCCCCGCGCGACTATAGCTCACGCCAGCACTCGCGCCAAGCTCGCGACGGTACTGTTTCCTAGCCTCGACGTGTTTTTTTCAATGTTTTTCGAAACCAACAATGCTAAACTCGGTTTTTAAGCAAAACCTTAACAAATACTCAGTCCTAAACACGTCTATAACGAAAAACAATCGATAACCCACCCCGAAACATAAATTAAACAAAACCCTAGCTTACGAGAAATCAACAAAACGGGGTTTTGAACCCTTACCTTACGCGAATGGACACGAATCTATGCCGCCTCTTCCCGACTCCGCTCTCTCTTCCTCGTACTCGGCTGATCTCTCTCTCGATTTCTCTCTCTCTCTCTCTCTCTCTCTCTCTCTCTCTCTTTTCTTTCTTAAGCTCCAAGTAATAGAATGAAGAAAATTCTAACCTAAGTCTTATTTAAATAGATAAATGAGCTTCTCCCTTCTTTACTTAACCCACAAGAAAAGGAAACCACAATCTTTTTCCTAATCATTATGTAACCACAAAGAAAAATAAAATAAAATAAAAAAACTGGGACGTTACAACTCTCCCCCAGTTACCGGGATTTCGTCTTCGAAATCAATCGGAGAAAAGCTCCGGATAATGCTCTCGCATCTCAACTTCCGGCTCCGAAGTCCTAGGGGTGAGCATCGGAACCGGGTACCCGCTTTTGGAACCGGAACCGCTATGGAACCACCGGTTCCAGAACCGGAACCGATGTGAGTGGTTCCGGTTCCTAAAATACGGAACCGGTCGGGACCGGTTCCGGTTCCGGTTCTCATTTTTGTGGAACCGCTAACCGCCGGGTACCCGCCGGAACCGGTTAGGCTTATATATATGTATATATTTATATATTAATAAAGGTAATTTTATATACATGATTATTATGTTTAATAGACTAAATTTAAAATTATTATTTTACCTTTTACATTACGCATAAACTTACGACCACTTTTTCACTCGACTTATTTATTCTCTTTTTTCGATATGTTTATATTGTATTTAACATTTGAAGTTGTGTTTTTTGTTATTTTCATTTTCAAAAATTGTTGTACTTATTTATATATTTTTTATCGGATAAGTTTTCATCGTTTTACTATTTATTTCGTTACGTTGTGACTATGTAATAACTAATAATTTCTTTTTTTAACATAAAATATTAAAAAAAACATTTAAAAAATTAGACACCGGGTACCCGGTTTCGGAACCGGAACCGGCGGTTCCGGGACCGGTTCCCAAATATGAAGAACCGGTGCAACCGGTTCCGGTTCCGGTTCCTTCATTTTAGGAACCGCTGGTTCCGGTTCCATGAATTTTGGCCGCGTACCCGGTTTTGCTCACCCCTACCAAGTCCACTCGGAACCCTTCCGATGCTGCCACTGTATCTTTACGATCCCGATCTCCTTGTTCCACAACCTTTTCACCTTCCGGTCTAAAACCGCTACCGGCCTCTCGACGTAATTCAGGCTCTCGTCTACCTGAATATCGTCCAAAGGAATATGCGCCGTCTCATCGGCGAGGCACTTGCGCAACTGAGATACGTGAAACGTGCTGTGGATCTGACCTAGCACTGCCGGCAGCTCCAACCGGTAGGCCACTTTCCCAACACGTGTGAGGATCGTGAACGGTCCGATGTAACGAGGCCCCAGCTTGCCTCTCTTACGGAAGCGAATCACGCCTTTCCAAGGAGAAACCTTCAACAGTACACGGTCTCCTACCTGGAACTCTAGGTCCGACCTCCGCCGATCTGCATAACTCTTTTACCGGCTCTGAGCCGTCCGCAACCGATCCCGAAAACCTCTGTATATCCTCAATGGTCCTCTCACCACCTCTGTACTCCCGAGAACGCGCTGACCTAATTCACCCCAACATATTGGAGTCCGACACCTCCTCCCATACAGCATCTCGAACGGTGGCATCCCAATGCTCGAGTGGTAGCTGTTGTTATACGAGAATTCCGCCAAAGGCAGATACGTATCCCAACTGCCTCCGAAATCTAGCACACAAGCTCGAAGCATATCCTCCAAAGTCTGGATCGTACGCTCGCTTTGATTGTCCGTCTGAGGGTGGTACGTGGTACTGAAGTGCAGCTTGGTACCCAACTCTGAATGGAATCTCTCCCAGAAATGAGAAGTAAAGCGTACGTCTATATCCGATATAATCGACACCGGCACTCCATGCCTCGATACCACCTCCTTCACGTAGATCTCCCGACTACGCCCGCTCCGCGGTCGAGCTCTCTCGAATAGCTAGAAAGAGAGCGCTCTTAGTCAACCGATCCACTATTACCCAAATCGCATCAAACTTCCGAGGGGTTTTCGGAAGCTTGGTGATTAGGTACATAGTGATGTTCTTCCACTTCCACTCGGGAATCTCCAAAGGCTGCATCTTGCCATGAGGCCTCTGATGTTCAGCCTTGACCTTCAGACAAGTCAAACACGATTCCACATAACGAGCCACGTCTCTCTTCATTCCGGGCACCAATAACCGGTCCGCAAATCCCGGTACATCTTAGTAGCTCCCAGGTGAATAGAAAATTTGGACTTGTGAGCTTCCTCTAATAAGGTCTGCCGAGCCGCGCCCGAACGAGGAACCCACACTCGTCCGTATCTAGTCAGTAACCCCCGACTATCTCTAACCAAAGCGGATAACTGGCCATGAATCCGCTCTTCGTTCTGATTTGCCTCCCGACTCGCCTCCTCCTGCGCTCGCCTAACCACATCCACAAAAAAGGTAGTCACTGCCATCTTCAGATGAGATATCCGAAGCGATGAGTGTTCCGTCTTCCTACTAGAGCATCTGCAACCACATTGGCCTTACCCGGACGATATAGTATCTCACAATCGTAGTCCTTGACTACATCAAGCCACCTTCGCTGTCGCATGTTCAGGTTCGGCTGCTCCAAGAAGTACCTCAGACTCCGATGATCCGTATAGATGGTGCATTTCACTCCATAAAGATAATGCCGCCAAATCTTAAGAGTGAAGACCACCGCTGCAAGCTCAAGATCATGCATGGGGTAATCAGCCTCGTGTGGCTTCAATTGCCTGGAGGCGTAGGCTAACACCCGCCCCCTCTGCATCAACACGCACCCTAGACCAAGACGTGAAGCGTCGCAATAAACCGTCATATCCTCTACTCCCTCTGGTAGCGTCAGAACCGGCGCCTCACACAACTTCCGTCTTAAAGTCTCGAATGCCGTCTGTTGTTTAGCACCCCACACAAACGGTTCGCTCTTCTTCGTTAGTCGTGTCAACGGTACCGCGATCTTAGAGAAATCCTGGATGAACCGTCGGTAGTAGCCGGCCAAACCCAGGAAACTCCGGATCTCAGTTGGTGTCGTCGGAACCTCCCAACTCATTACCGCCTCAATCTTTGACAGATCCACCTTGATGCCTTCCCGGTTTACAACATGGCGCAAGAATTGAACCTCCTCCAACCAGAAAGCACACTTCGAGAATTTTGCGTAGAGACGCTCCTTCCTCAGAACCTCGAGCACCTCCCGCAAGTGAACCACATGATCCCCCTTCGTCTTCAAGTAGACCAGGATATCATCAATGAACACGATCACAGACCGATCGAGCATTGGTCTGCAAACCCGATTCATGAGGTCCATAAAAGCCGCAGGAGCGTTGGTAAGACCGAAAGCATCACCAAGAATTCAAAATGACCGTAACGGGTTCGAAAAGCGGTCTTATGAATATCTGCTTCCTTCACCTTTAGCTGGTGATACCCCGACCGAAGGTCGATCTTAGAGAACCACGACGCTCCTTGAAGCTGATCAAACAAATCATCAATCCTAGGTAGAGGGTACCTATTCTTGATGGTTACCTTGTTGAGCCCCCGATAGTCGATACACATACGGTGACTACCATCCTTCTTCTTCACGAACAATACGGTGCTCCCTAGGGTGAACTACTCGGACGGATGAATCCCTTGCCCGAGAGCTCCTGCAATTGATCCGACAACTCCTGAAGCTCCGGTGGAGCCAAGCGATAAGGGGCTCGGGCGATTGGAGCTGAACCCGGCATCAAATCAATGCCGAATTCAATCTGCCTGTCCGGCGGTAGGCCTGGCAGATCTTCCGGAAATACATCCGGGTACTCACTAACAACCGGTACATCTGCTACCGTCAGCTTCCTTTCCTTCGTCTGGTCCGCCATCGCATGAGCCAAGAAACCCGAACCTCCCCGCTGGAAATACTTACGTGCCTTCGCGACGGAACAAAACAACGTATGCATCCTTCTTCCCTTACCGCACACTATTAGCTCTCCCCCACTCGGATTCTGGATTCGCACCAACTGACCCGCAACATCTGTCGTCGCCCGATTCGGAAACATCCAATCAATCCCAACTACCCCGTCGATTCCGTTCATGGGGACGGGTATGAGATTGATGCTGAACTGCACCCCGAAGATGTCGATGGTACACCCCCGATACACGTGCTCGACTACATGCACCTTCTCCGCGGCTACGTCGATTGTCACAGGTCTATCTAGCTTACCTAACTCTATTTGAAAGTCCTTACAAAACCTATGCGACACATAGGACCAAGTGGCCCCCGTGTCAAAGAGTATTAACGCAAGCTTTGAGTTAATAGAGAAGATGCCTAAATTACAAATACAGCATATTACTATCTATCTACACAAGGCAAAATTATAATAACTAAACTTAACAAGGAAAATACCTGTAATCACATCGGGTGCAGTCTACGCCTCCTCAGCAGTCAGTTGGAAAGCCTGTCCACGAGTATTAGGTCCGCTTTTCCCCTTAGTGGTACCATCAGTGATCCTAAGCGTTGCAGGGGCCAGGGCCTGAACTGGTGCTCCCTTCAGCTGGGGGCAATCGGGCTTGAAATGCCCGGGCCGGTAACAGTGAAAGCAGGTCTTCACTGCCTCCTTGCAGTCGCGGCTGAAATGGCCCAGTTTGCCACACTTAAAGCATGACGTCTCCCGTGCCCTACACTCACCCCTATGGTTCCGCCCACACTTGTTGCAAGCCGCAGATCCGCTCCTAGAATCGCCCCTCGCTCCCTTATACTTCTTAGTTGGCCCTGACTGATCATCCGCCTTACCTTCCCCTGCTGCCGCTCTTCTAGGTAAACTCCTGGGCTCTCGCTGTCTCCACCATATCGTTGAAAGTCTTGCACCTCTTCGTAGCCACTACCCCCCCTTGATTTCCGTCTTCAGAATCCCCAAATATCGAGCCATCTTCAGGGACTCGTCGTTCGCATAACCCGGCACGAACAGAAGCTTCTCCAGAAATTTTACGGTGATCTCATTCACCGTCTCCGTCGTCTGAGTTAGGTTTAGGAACTCGGCTGCTATCCGCTCTCTCTCGATGCTAGGAGCAAACTCCTCGTCGAAAATAACCTTGAACTCCTCCCAAGTCAACGCAGTGATCTGCGCCTCCGAAAGTCTCTTTAGGACCAGGTCCCACCAATCCTTACCTGCATTCCGAAGTAGGTTCACCGCAAAAGAAACCTTCGATCCCGCTGGGCATCCGCTTGTGCGGAAAAGCCCCTTCCACAGCCGAGTGCCATCAATAGCAAGCAACGGGGTCCTTCTGCCCCTCGAAGAACGACGGTTGGCACGTCATGAAATCCTTGAAGGTGACCACCCGACTCTGAGATTGCGCTGTGCTCCCGCTTCCCGAACTCCGTGCCGTAAGGGCCACATCAATACGCTGATCCAGGGTCTGAATCAGCTCATCCCTCATCTGGTTGAATAGCCCCGGCAGCATTTGCTGCAAGGTCTCAGCAATCTGAGCAGCCATCTGATCTGTCTGCTCGGGCCCACTATCATCCTGCCTTCTAGTTTGCACCATTCTGATGGTTTACGAATATTTTAGATCACTACTACGATAGAGCAGTTCAAAATACTACGGGGTGCTTACTTGTATCTCTATGCTACTAGTGCTCATGCAGGTACCTAACTCTAGTCTCATCGCGCCTACTAAGTTATAGACTAGTTCACACTTCCATATAAGCACTACATCTATTAGTTAGCCACATACATGCTCATCCCTAACTGTCATCAATGAGTTAAAGTCTCCATAACTTAATCAAATCCAACCCCACACAGTGTTTATAGTAATACTATTATTGGTGCCGTATTACTATAACCATCCTTTCATGATAGTCAAATCAAGGTCACCGGACAATAATCAAACGAGAACATGCCCGATAACCCCTCCTCAACATACCAAGGTGTTTATGTTTGGTTTTGATACCGTCCTACCTAAACCTTAACCTATTGACTAAGCAGGTATTTGCAATCATAACACTATCCCAATAGAACATATTATATCAACCCACGTATAGCTATGCGTATAAGCATGTATCCACATACAAATCATCATAACATATATACACAATTTAACTCCACATCATATGCGCATATATGTATATATATATATATCAATTTAAAAGTTCAACTATTGCTCACCTCCGCCTTGACGGTTCCGCTGGCCATTCCGATCTTAATTTTTCCCAAAATCGCCTAGTTTAAGTCCAACCACACACACCCCCACTAGTGTGCTAATTCTCTTAAACCTAGGCTCTGATACCAAGTTGTAACACCCACTATTTTAAACCAATTTTTTTTTTATAAAAGAATTTATATTTAAGAAAAATATTCAAGAAAAACCATTCATCTAGTTAAATAAGTAATTATCTAAAAATCCCCAAAACTCAATAAAAATAACTAAGTGTAAACATCAATCTCTAATAGGAATGTGAAGGGCGATTACTTTTGCACGAAACCTTTAGACTAGATGGAACCAAAAAGCAAGTATACGAATTGGAACCATGTCGTCTTTTCATGTAATAAAGTGGTAAGAACCAAGTATCGTAATCCACAGGAATAGGTATCTTTAGTTGCAAGATCTTGATATGAAAAACTAATTTCAGATGGCGAATTTGGAGAAATATCTTTGAGTTGGTTTGGTTATCTTGAACGTTAACAGTAATTAAAAGAAACAAAGGTGTAAGACTCGAAATGAGATTACAAATCAATTTTCTGTAGTCTCATGCTGCAGAGAGGCTGCAGCATGCTTCTGGTAGTGTTAAGTTTATTTCACTTGTTTTGGAAAATGATCCTCTCGGATTCTTACCGGTTCCTTACAGCCTACTTCTTGAATTCTACATCTCTGTATGTCATCAAAAATTCGTCTGTAAGTATTATGATATTTTTACAAAACTTATGGTTAAATAAATCTCTTTATTTAAAACTTATTCTTTTGAAACAAGTCCATATTATCATGAGAGTACAAGTGACTAGTGTCTTATCTCTAAGAATACTTCAAGTACTTGCTTAATTAATAATCGATATATGAAATTCAATCAAGTTGTATGGCAACAACAATGGTTTTAGTTAAAAAGCAATTTTCTCAAACATACTTCTCATGCCATCCAATTTTGATGTGTATTTTAATGACTCGTCTCCAAGATCATTACACTTTAACATCTCATATAATGATTAAATAATTAAGAAGTGTTAGCAAAATAAGAACTCATAAAGAAGTAATATAAAACTAATCACTACCAAAAGACAACTACTTTATTATGATTTATAACCCCATCCTTT
Source organism: Centaurea solstitialis (assembly GCA_030169165.1). Taxonomy (NCBI): domain Eukaryota; kingdom Viridiplantae; phylum Streptophyta; class Magnoliopsida; order Asterales; family Asteraceae; genus Centaurea; species Centaurea solstitialis. The sequence continues at coordinate 17,982,982 of CM058040.1, read as the reverse complement.
ATCTCACACCCAAGCTAATGAGATTAGCCACTCATTACGGAAATTAAATGCAACAAAATGTAAGAAAACATGATAAAATACTTGTAACTAAAGAAAGGAAATTAGAAGACACTAATTAATCTACTTGATGAAATGTAAATCTAGCAAAAGTAACAAAGGTAAATGATGAAACTTGGTGACCAAGAAACAAGATTTACCAAGATTAATATGCAATACAACAATAAAAGATGTAATCTAGATGATGACAATTAAAGATTAAAAGCAATGAAATACTAATTATGACAAATTAAAGAAACAATTTAGATGATGACAATTTAGAGATGAAAAATGAGAACAAGGAAGAACTAAAAAATGATTATACTACTAAGAAAAGAGAATAAAAGAGAAGAGCTTAAAGCTCTAACTCTTGGGGTGTCTCTAATGCTTACACCAACCCTCCATATATATAGGGGTGGAGAGAGGCCAAAAGTGTCAACTACAAATACTAGCTAATCTTACTTAGGAAGCAACTATTTAAACATTACCAAAAAGATTTAATAAAAGAGTTTCTAGAATATTAACTAGTAGACAAAGAAATTAGAATTTCCAAAGAAGATAAACCTATTTCCATTCTCTACTAGTTGCATCCTCTCTTCCCAAAAGCTCCTACTCTTCTTCTTCCACGTCCATTTCCAGTCCAGCTGCTGCCTTCCAAATGCTGCAGCATCTTCTTATCAGAATCTGTCCAATAAACACAATCTTATAAGCTTTTTCCAAACAATACACAAGTAAATCGCATTTCCTAGCTCTACATTGACACAAACATATTTATCCTACTAAAATTATCTAATAAATGCTACTTATATAACAAAGACCTTAAAAATATATAACTAAAGATGTGTAAAAGCACTAAATAATAGTGCTTATCAGAATGCCACCGCTAGAAACGTCAAGCCGGAGCCTTGCCTTATCCACGCTCGAGCTAGCACCTAAAAAGATAAAGAAATCGTGGGGTAAGCACAACCGCTTAGTGAGCAAGTATCTACGTACAATATATCGAACACATATATAGCATCTACATAAAACATCACATCTTAACGATTTCCCGCTCTTCGGACCACCCCGTAGTCCGGCCTTAGTGGTTACCCACTCTTCGGATCGTCCCACGACCCGCCCCTAGTGGTTACCCACTTTCGGATCGTCCCACGACCCGACCATCAAGTCACATCGACATATATATATATCACAATATCAGACACGTAAAACCCACTCACCTCGAATCACAATAAGCACGCGTAATAAAGTGTCCCATACACAATTCAACCACACGATAAATCTGAAAATACAATTTAAATTACCAACATTAGATCTCTACCCAAATCCCACGAATCGAAACCTAGATTCGTGTGATTACCGCTAAAACTTAAACCCTCAACTAGTCCCAAACGATGACCAAAGGAGTTCCTAAGAAACCCTCTAAGCTACCTCAACATAACTGGTTAAAATGAACCCGGAAAACAAGCTCTCGGGCGACGGGAAAGTCGGGTGCAAGCTAACCTACGAAAAAAAATAGCAACAGACCCGAACCAGACCTCAAGCGGCTTCTGTCGCGGCCTCTAGTCGCGCCGCGAGCTCGCCAGGAACAAAATCCACCACCGGGCGACTTCCCGGCGACTTAGGAAGTCGCTGGCAAACTCACCGCCGCACAAAAAACCTTCCCCGCGCGACTATAGCTCACGCCAGCACTCGCGCCAAGCTCGCGCCGGTACTGTTTCCTAGCCTCGACGTGTTTTTTTCAATGTTTTTCGAAACCAACAATGCTAAACTCGATTTTTAAGCAAAACCTTAACAAATACTCAGTCCTAAACACGTCTATAACGAAAAACAATCGATAACCCACCCCGAAACATAAATTAAACAAAACCCTAGCTTACGAGAAATCAACAAAACAGGGTTTTGAACCCTTACCTTACGCGAATGGACACGAACTCTACGCTGCCTCTTCCCGACTCCGCTCTCTCTTCCTCGTACTCGGCTGATCTCTCTCTCTCGATTTCTCTCTCTCTCTCTCTCTCTCTCTCTCTCTCTTTCTTAAGCTCCAAGTAATAGAATGAAGAAAACTTCTAACCTAAGTCTTATTTAAATAGATAAATGGGCTTCTCCCTTCTTTACTTAACCCACAAGAAAAGGAAACCCACAATCTTTTTCCTAATCATTATCTAACCACAAAGAAAAATAAAATAAAATAAAATAAAAACTGGGACGTTACACGGTAGCTGGGATACATACTTACCGTTGGTCGAGTTCTCATACAACAACAACTATCATGCCAGTATGCCTTCGTATGAGATGTTGTATGGGAGAAGGTGCGGAACTCCCATTTGTTGGGGAGAGGTAGGCTAGCGAGAGTTAGGCTGTACGGAGATAGTGCAAAAAACGACGGGAAGCATTGAGATGATTCGGGAGCAGTTGCGAACTGCCTAAAGCCGTCAAAAGAGCTACGCCGACAAGCGAATGCTGGATTTATAGTTCAGTGTAGGTGATGATGTACCACTGAAAGTATCACCATGGAAGGGTGTTATCCGATTCAGGAAGAGAGACAAGCTCGGCCTTAGATTCATCGGACCTTTCAAGGTGATAGCTCGTTTGGGTAAGGTTGCTTATAGACTGGAGTTGCCACCGAAACTCACTCAGATACACATCACCTTTCATGTGTCTCAGTTGAGGAAGTGTCTAACTGACGAGTCGGCTCACGTTCCTATTGATGACATCCAAGTCGATGAACGTTTGAACTATGTTGAGAGGCCAGTCGTGATTCTGGAAAGGAAGACCAAAACCTTGCGAATAAAGAAATTGGATTGGTGAAAGTCCAATGGGAGCATCGTAAAGGATCGAAATGGACGTGGGAACCGGAGGCCGAGATGAGGGCGAACTATCCGGAGCTATTCCATGACTAAGCGATTTCGAGGACGAAATCTTGGTAAGTGGGGGAGAGTTGTAACGCCCCGTTTCCAAAGTTAGTATTTTAACGGAGTTAGTTTTATGTTATGTTAACTTTTGGGTTATTTATATGAATTGTAGAACTTAGGGGCCTTGGGGTCATTTCTCAAACTTGAGGGTGGTTGATGACTTGTATTTAAGGGGTTAGAGGGAGAGAGAGCGGGCAGAGTAGGCTCCCAAACCCAACCCTTTGAGCCCGCAGCAGAGACCGCAAGTTGCGTAGTTTAGCCTATCGAATCCACAAGACGCTATCGAAATTTGAATAACCAATTCCAAAGATCCCCTATGCTGAAGAGAAGAGAATAGAAGGCTGTAAATTGAATTATACCTAAAAAATGGGTATTGGAATGTTGGTTAAAACCCTAATTAAAGATAGATAGATGAGAATGAGATGAAGGTAAGCATAATAATAATAATAATATTTTACCGTAGAAACGAAACGAATAAAAGCATGTGAGTCGGTCCAAAAAGGTGCTGGTTGCGTCTTTTTTGAGTGGTTGTTCGCTACCTAGCAATTAAAACCAAAACCACCGTGTGTGTGTTTTCTGTATGTATATGTGTATGTATATATGTGCGAGGGAGAGTATATTCCTTTCTTTTCTTTTCTTTCCAATCTCCCCCCTTCCGGCGACCTCTTCTTCTTCCATCCGAAATTCACGCCCTTTTCTTTCTTTTCTTTTCCCCTAATTAACCGCCATCCCTTGATGACTCGATTTTTCTATCAAATTCTTCTAATTTAACTCTCCTTTCCTATATACATATATATATATATATATATATATGCATCCCTTTTGCTGTGTTCCAGCCGATCATAATATTAATAATAACAACTCCATGCCTGCTACTTCTTCTTCCCTCCAGGGATCGGATTCTTCCAAGCCGATTATTAATGTCAATAATCATCAGAACCATAATCAGAATCACAATCACTTAATAATCTCATCAGATGTTGCGATGAGGTTGTCTGGTGGAGATCAGAGAGATGTGAAGATCAATGATATCGTTGGGAATGGGATAAGAGGGGTTTTGCATAAGTGGGTTAATTATGGTAAAGGATGGCGCCCTAGATGGTTTGTTTTACAAGATGGTGTCCTTTCTTACTATAAGATTCATGGACCTGATAAGATTATTGTTAGTAAAGAGACCGAGAAAGGCTCGAGAGTCATCGGCGATGACTCGTTTCGACGCCTCGCTCGTCACCGCAACAATTCCAATCTTACCGTTTCCAATCGCAACCCGGTCGGCGAGGTCCATCTCAAGGTCCAATTACTTTACCCTCTTTTGCTTCTCTATTGAGTGCTTGTAACTTGTTAGGTTTTCGGGAAACCTATAAGTTGTTTTAAGGTGTTTCGGTTAAGTGGTTGTAACTTATTAGCTTATGTTTGTTTAGGTTTCGTCTATTCGCGAAAGTAGATCAGATGATAAAAGGTTTTCGATTTTTACGGGAACAAAAAGGCTGCATCTTAGGGCGGATACAAGGGATGATAGAATTGCATGGATGGAAGCTTTGCAGGCTGTCAAGGGGATGTTCCCGAGAATATCTAACAATGAGCTAATGGCTCCTGTGGGCGGGATTTCGGTGTCCACGGAAAAGTTAAGGCAAAGGTTATTGGAAGAAGGGTAAGTGAGGCAGCCATCCAGGACAGCGAACGTATTATGAGGACCGAGTTTTCAGCAATGCAAGATCAATTAGTGCTTCTTAAGCAGAAGCACCTGCTTCTCATGGATACACTGCGAATGCTAGAGGTACATGTAATATCTCATTTTTCGGTTGACTTGACTTCATTGCGAATGCTATTGATGTTCATTATCAGTTGGTGACTATGTCAACACCTGTCTTTGATTTTGATCTTTATTTACCATTTAATTTCGTGTTCAACCACCTACTAATGCACATCTTGTTCATTCTTGCTTCTACCTACTAATAATCTAATAATATTGTAATTCATGGTGTTATCAACACTCTTACTATTGAAGTCTCTGGTCGGATAGGTTAAATACAGATAGCCTCTAAATTTCTTGCTTTAATGGTTGTAATTTTCTTTCTTTTATATTTTGTATATATATTTTTTGCAATTCCATTAGGTTGCCAAAATTGCATGTATGGAGTTGTTGCAATGGAAGGAGAAACATGATTGATCTTTCTTCGATAACTCATATTAGAGTTCCAACTGATCTGTGGCCATGACCATATCTTTTTGAGGCCATAACTTTCTTGCTATATTCCCCAAAATGCATATAATATGTATTATGTAGATAATTCCTATGGTGATCAAATCACCCATTCGATCTATCATGCATGCTTTAAGTTGAGGTAAAAACTCCAAGAAACATGATTTCATGAACGAAAAAAAGCAATATCTTGAGAACCAACACAACTTTTAGTTGGACATTTGTCATCTGGAGACGAACATATCCTTGTCATTTAAACCAACAAAAACAGGTTTTAGGTTATTCATAAACCTCTTTATTAAAGGTTCTTATAACCTAAGCATGCAATGTTATGAACCAGCTAGATTGAATAAATAAAATAGCAACATGATTGAAGGAACAACTATCGGATGCTTGAAAAGAAAGGTATTGGGCTATTGAAACATGATTCGAAAGAAAAACTGTTTATCTTTAAATGATTCTGCTCTCCCAACAAATCCTGTGTGCGCCTTTCAAAACGATACAAAAAACCGAGATCTCCACAAGACCTTTACTTGAATTTTGAAGTCATCCAGGACCTTCTCTTTTGTATTTCTAGAAAAAAAAATCACACTTTGCCAAAGAGGGTTTCTGGAGTTCGCTTGAAGACCACCAAACACAATACCCCTTTCAGTGCTTTTGATCCCAGGGATTTTTCATAGAAAATACGATTAGGAAGGGAGAAGTTATATGTAGTTCCCTAATCACACTGGCCATCATAGAGAAGGAACTAGCAGGTGTTTCATCTGAGATGGGCTAGTCGTATAGAAGAGTCCCTTCTTTGATTGATACTCAGATGAAAATTTTCCAACAACTATAATCGCAGATGCTGCATGATCAAAACTTGTTGCAACTTGCAAGAATAACCTCACTTGAGGTCCCAAAGTGCAATAATGATATTTCATAATCCTTATTTTTAAACAAGATCAAATCCTATTTTCCTCGTAAGTTCTCCCCCCAGTAGTCTTGATTGCCATTATACATGCTTCACAGGTGCCCTAGCATCCACAAGATCTTGATACGAACTCATCTATTTTCTCATATTCGAAATCCTAAAATCATTGGACAACTCAAACTACAAGTTGTAGCATAATCTTCTTTTGTTTTCCCTCTAACTGATCTCATAGCAGTGTGAGTTAATGTCCTACTATCACATCGGTGATGGCATGATGTCTATAAACTCCTCTATACTCGTTTCTTGAAATTAACATAAAAAAATTCATATAAGTTTCTAGGCTTGGATGTCACAGTAACTGAGTCATGGGTAGCACCATGGTTGGAAACAATCATCCAAGCATGATACTGATGTGGGTTTTATCCCCCAAAAGAACTTTAGTAGAAGCACCAAACATGGGCAAACATCACCAGTCAAAGATATCAATCACTCTAAACAGCATAGTTGTTAACTCGTGACTCGACTCGTGACTCGAAATCATAAGTTTTAACTCGTGGCTCGACTCGTGACTCGACTCGTAAGAGTTATGACACAAAAATTATATATATCATCATATATTACATCTTTGAGTTAAATCATCATGTTTAGTAAGAATAACAAATAAGTATAGTTGTGAGATATTACATGAGTCATAGAAATAACAAATAAGAATAAAAATAATTACTGTAAAAGCCTAATTAAATGAAAAAATAATGTGTGTCAACATAAGAGTCTTTTGAGTTATGAGATTAAAAGGCCGGCGATAGAGACCATTTGACCACTGGGTATTTGCAAACCTCAAAAACCTGGTTACTTTCTTTCTGACCACTGGGTATTTGCAAACCTCAAAAATCTGGTTACTTTTTTTTTTTGACCACTGGGTATTTGCAAACCAGTGGATATTTGCATGAATCTATGACTCGACCGAGTTATTTTTTGATTCGAATAGTACCGAGTCAGGTGAAAATCGCGAGTCAACTTGCGAGTCGCCACATTTCTGATGTATTTTGACTCGACTCGTACGAGTCGACTCATGACCCATACGAGTTTGACAACTATGCTAAACAGTTTCTTGCCTGAAACCACCCCATTTACGCTATGCTGCCTTCTTTTTTTTTCCAAATTCTTGATCACTCACACGCGGAGGTCCTACTCTTCGAACATCTACTCTTTATTGAATCATTGTCGCGATGGTTGAAGAAATGGTCCTCATAAACTAAAACAGCCTGAGAGTAGAGGGACCGAGAAGAGTTTGATGTTGTTATTCCGTTGGACTTTGGATGTGGTTTTTTTCTTTTATGGCCAAATGTGGACCCAGTCTGATTTACCCCATGGGCTACGACAAATATGAATGTGATATAAATTTGTTATGAATCAGATAGATTCAACAATAAAGACAGAAACAAAATTCAAAAGACACACTTTAAATAATTTTCTGAATGCTTTTCTCACTCCCACCCTTTCTTACCCTACTACTCTCAAAACCTTGAATCACCGGTTCTGGAATATTACCTTTTGGTCAGTGCATAACAAGCAAATAATTACGTGACAACCAAGATTACTTTGACACCCTGTAAGGCATAATAGAAATATGTAATTAGACCCACTTGAGGATACCCCAAATCTTAGACATTCTATATGTATCAAGCCTGACACATTTGATATATATGCTAAACTTGAGGACTGTTGCGTATATGGGTTATTAGTATTAATATTATTATTTTTGGTGATTTTTTTCTCCACATTGGCCCACAGAGGAGCCTTGGCATCCTTTTTTTCTTTGTTCAGGCTGAAGTCTGTTCTTCATTCCAACATTTTTATCTTAATGTGTATCAGTGTGACTACCTTATGATATTTTATCAGTATAGGGCCTTCTACTCTTCCATTTGTTATACAAGTTATCTCTTTTTATACAATTTTAATATAACACTTTTATCTTTTGTAGAAAGTATTAATACTCTGACTGCATGCTGTATCGTAGTAGCAAGTGACAAGACTAAAAATGATCTGTATTACATTTAAAATCATTTTTTCATGTTTTGGTAAATGGTAATATGTTCTCTGTTGCTTGTAGACAGAAAAGGTTGACCTCGAGAACACTGTAGTAGATGAGAGCCAAAGGCAGTCAAAGGAGGTTGGGGCTACTTCGAGACTAAGGCAAGAGAAATACAGTGGTAGGCTTGGGATGTCGTGTTTACTTGACTCTGATTGATTCCGTTTTCACTCTTTGACATTTATGGCTCTCTTCTTTCCCTGCAAGGAGTCTGATGATTTTATTGTTTGTTCCACCACAATCTGAAAAGAATGACTACTATGTTACTAGTAAATGAAATAAGTTAGGGCCCATGTCTAGGTTGTCAAAAGTATTTTTTACATCGAGATGTTCAGCCGTTTATCAGCCGTTTTCATGTTACATATGCTACTAAAATTGTAGCATATGATACCATTTGGTGAACTAAAAGTGTTAATTTTACCGGTAAGCGCTTACCTAGGTAAGTATTTGGTGAACAGCTCCTAAGAGGTTCAGCAATGTTGCCTGATAAAAATCACGACTGCTATTCACTTTACGCATTGAAAAGTTCATGGACCATAGATGTTTAGACTTGGGAGAGGCTAAATTACCACTTGATTTGCCATCCACACCCAAAAAGTAAATTGAACACACACACATCAACATCAAAAAGCACTTTTTACATTCCCAATGCATTCATACCCATAGTTAAATGGTGCAAATAGCAACCCCCTTGACTTTAGGGAGGGTTTAAATTCAACTATAGAAGAATTACGATTGCAACCACCTACAAATTTGTAATATTCTGTAATAGGAACAATTGTGTTAGTTTCTAGAGTTGCAAATTTGCAATTATTATACAAGAAAATTGATGTATGATGTCATCTTCTATGCTCTATTCTCCTCTTTTAGAGGATGGCTTCTATGTTATTGTGCTTTGTATCTTTTGCCATATTCATAACCTGAGATGGACTGCAAATCACATTAGAGGAATGGATTAAGATGATATAGGAGGCATTTTTTCTCAACTAGGTTGTATGTAATAATTATATAACTATTAACTGCTAAAGTGAAATTTTTATTTGATATCTTCTGTTATTTGCCAGAAGCAAGTGCAAGTGAATCCGAAGATGATAACGATAGGGGAGATGCTGCAGAAGAAGAGACTGATGATGAAGACAATGCATTCTTCGACACTCGGGATTTCCTATCCTCAGGTTCTCTTCGAAGTACCGGGTCCGACATGCGATCATCATCTTTTTCATCTGATGATGAAGACCTCCAAGGAAATGAATCAGATATTGATGCTTCCATTAGATCAGTTGGTACTAACTTCCCTCGTGTTAAGCGGCGGAAGAAGTTGCCCGATCCTATAGAAAAAGAGAAGGGGGTAAGTCTATGGTCGATGATCAAAGACAACATTGGAAAAGATCTCACCAAAGTGTGTCTTCCTGTATACTTCAATGAACCTCTATCCTCTCTGCAAAAATGTTTTGAAGATTTGGAGTACTCATATCTTCTCGACCGAGCATACGAATGGGGGAAAAGGGTGAGTATTTTTTTCATATGTATAGAGTTTTTATATTACGTATTAAATCAATTGACTATGGCTATGTTTGGCAACTAGTTATAAGCTAGCTGGTAGCTGAAGCTAGCTTATGAACAAATTATGTTTGGCAAAAACTAGCTTATGGGTATGTAAAATGACCAAAAAGGGTATATTCGGATATAATTAATATTAGTAAGGGTATAATTGGAAAAAGCTACAAAAAGCTACCTCCAAGTAGCTTTTCAAAAAGCTAGCTTATAAGCTATTTTTTGTCCATCCAAACATGTACATAAAAAATAAGCTAGCTTATAAGCTAGTTTTTGTTTACCGAACAATGAATATGAGAAAGAGAGTACTTCTCTAAAAGACTCCTTGAAATGTTAATATAAGTCAGTGAGTAGATTATTCAATATATTCAAAGGCTTAATTTATTATTTTAACTACTTGGTATATTACTAAAAATCATCAATAAATAACGATGAATGGTTAGAAAATAGTGAAAGACAACATATTATTTAAAAGGAAAATTTTGCACCCATAAGGAACATTCTTCTGGTTCCTACTTTGGGAATCCTACTCTCAAAGTTTCTATATTGCTGTCTACAAGGTGTCTGAAACAAGAATTTATAATGATTTTATTACAACAATGACTGTTTCGTTACAAAATTGTAATGTGTGTCTTTGTTTATAAAGTTATATTAAGTTCCCTCAATTGCATCAAAGACACGGTACATTCTCCAAACTGGGGTTTGAAAGTAGGTTCCCAAAATAGGAATCATTACGAAGGATGTTTAACTCTGATACAGTTCTTATTTTCTAAGTCTCATGTTTGAGTTTTCTAGAACATCTTATAGTCCCATAAGATGACCAAAAAGCCTAAATTTTAAATGAATACGAAGTTAGAATAGCAGTATTTAGTTTTTCTACTGCATCACAGCACTTTGTGGTTTTCGTCATGCACTGAATGATTCCTTATCTTATAAGTTGCCTGATATCTGCTACATACGATATATGATGTTAGCCTATATTACTATGGGAATGCGGTAATGTTATTGTAGAAAAATATGGATGGGTGCTACATAAGCTGCATTGATTTCAATTGCCGTTTGCTAATCAATGGATCATGTCATCTGGCACAAGAGGAGAGTTTTGTATGCAATTTGTAGTCGTGGAGAAAATTTACAACCTGCTCTTTAGTTCATGTTCAAATGTTTTTGACCTTAGAAGTTGTAGAAAATACATTGATGTCTTTCTGGAAACAGAATACATTGGTGTTTGATTACCAGGCTGGGAGTGATTTGGTTAACATCATTTATTTAATGTTAACCAAATAAATGACCGAGGTTACCTTAAAAGGATTAATTTTCATCATATGAAAATCACTAAAGGATATTGTGGTTATGCTTGTTGGTCTTCCTTTCCTTTTAATCATACATCTGATAATAATCTATCTTCTATTGCCTGTTGTTAATTTATGTATTTATCTCGTTATTTACTTGAATGAGTGCTACCATACTTCTTTGATTCGAGTCTCACCCTTTTACTGTCAATTATGTTTTAGGGTAACAGCCTTATGCGGATTTTGAATGTGGCTGCATTTGCAGTATCTGGATATGCTTCAACTGAAGGAAGAAACTGTAAACCGTTTAATCCGTTACTAGGGGAGACCTATGAAGCAGATTATCCAGATAAAGGACTTCGGTTTTTTTCTGAGAAGGTTTACTTCTTATATAGACCATGAACCATCATTATCTTATCATGCGTCATTTGCTCAGATTACTTCTTATAAGGTATTGTGTCTTATATTATTTGCCAAAGACCGGGGTAATAGTCTAAAAAGACAAAACAAAATTGATTGTGACTTTTACTAAAAACCCTGGCTTTCCTTTGATGTTCTTATTATCTGTCATAAAGTGAGCCATTTTTTGTTTTTTAATAAATATAAACTAAACCCTGACTTTATGTTGACATTATGCGTATCGATGAAAAAGTGAGCCATCATTTGGTTTTTTAATAAATTTAAAAGATACCTCACGTGAGATTGGGAAGAAGTCTAGTGGATGAAAACAATTAAAATAGGAAGAGCCGAAGAGGAAGGTGTTGTGTGATTAATTTAGAAATAGGCTATTTGATTCTTTTTCCCCATGTGTATGTACTTCCTTTGTATTTTGATGGTAACAATAGGAGAGACAAAAATTAACTGGAAATATAGTAAGGTTCTTGTTCGATAAAACATTAATTGTATAAAAATTAGAACTTTTCTAGTTTTTGGTTTGGGTTGTACTGTAAAGATCTTCAATTTGCTAATTGTCAAGTTTAGAGTAAAACAGATTTCAGATATAGTGTGTCATTTGGGCTCACCCTACCCCCCATATATATAGAGAGGAAGGTTCAAATGAGAAACATAACTTTTTAAGAAAAGGCGGCTTTGGCCGATCCCCCCCTCTTTAATAATCTCTACCCTCCCATGAATCGCGTCAATCCTCCGTGATCACGTCACCGTAACCGAAGATGTGTGGCTGAGATTCGTCCTCACATTTTCTTAAAGTGATATGGTTCTCGTATGAACCCACCTCTCTCTCTATATATAGGGTTAGGTTCAAATGTGAACCCAATTTTGGTTGTGAACGTGAGGACCACTAAAATCATGCCATGTGTCAATATTCACTCTGAATATCATGCATTATTCAGAGTGAATAAAGCTTGGGATAATTATCACTTTCTTAAAGTGCTAGTTTTCATTTGAACTTTCTCTCTCTCTCTCTCTCTCTCTCTCTCTCTCTCTCTCTCTATTCATTTAGCTCATTCATATAGATTCTCATCGGTTCTCTAAATGTATTTACTTGATTTCATTGAATTTCTGCAGCAGATGTTGATGCATATAACGGTTTATATGATGTATCATGTGAAAGTGATAATTCTATGCACATCTATATCATTGAAAGTGATAACTCCATGCATCTATATGCATTCCATGTTAGTGTATGTATTTAATGAAAATACTATGCATTACATGTAAGATTATTGTCGATAATCATTTATGAATCGAGCAATCAATCATAACGAATCGGCTAAAATAAATGGCTTTAGATGAGGTTGCATGGGTTGTAAGATTTCATAGGGTTGTATACATATATATGCATGCACAGGGGAATGTCTTTCGTTTGGTGTGGAATATTCTGATGAGCCCTTCCCCAATTACTTAATTGGTTTTACTTTATGCAACAGGTTAGTCATCACCCAATGATTGTAGCATGTCATTGTGAGGGTACAGGATGGAAATTTTGGGGAGATAGCAACTTGAAAAGCAAATTTTGGGGTCGTTCAATTCAGCTTGACCCTGTTGGGGTTCTAACCCTGCAATTTGATGATGGAGAAATCTTTCAGTGGAGTAAGGTACTGCATAAATGTTTATCGAATTTCCAATTATGAATGAAATTCATCTGATGTTGACTCTTCTTCTTTCAGGTTACAACATCAATATACAACCTTATTTTAGGGAAGCTATATTGTGACCACTATGGCACTATGCGTATCCAAGGGAACCACAAATTATTCCTGTAAGCTGAAATTCAAGGAGCAGTCTATCATAGAGCGAAACCCACATCAGGTTTTTCTAAATACTGCTCGTTATTGTATTTGTTGTTTAATACCGTAAAAAGTACAAATGAGATTTCATAATGATATCAGATAATAGGTTTCTTGAAAAAGATGGAATATGTATCCTGCTATTTATTCTTTTTAATCATATATATTATGTATGGCATTTAATTAGCAATTAATCTTGGATGATGATTCAGGTGCAAGGTGTTGTTCAAGATCGAAATGGGAAGACTATGGCAACTTTAATTGGTAAATGGGATGAGAGCATGCATTATGTGAATGGAGACTGTTCTGGAAAGGGAAGAGCTGACCCATATGCAGATGCTCATTTACTCTGGAAAAGGAGCAAGCCTCCAATGGTTCCCACAAGATATAATCTAACGCGTTTTGCTATTACCTTGAATGAGCTTACCCCTGGACTAAAGGTATACACATATTACACATAACCTTGCTTCATTCTCTTCTTTCTTGTTATTTATATAATACTGTTTTTATTTTAGGAGAAGCTTCCACCAACTGATTCACGGCTAAGGCCCGACCAAAGGTGTTTAGAAAATGGGGAGTATGAAATGGCCAATTCCGAGAAGCTAAGACTAGAGCAGCGTCAACGACAGGTACTACACCGTTTGTTTTTTAAAAGTTACCTCTTAAAACCTCTTAAGTCTGTAGTTTGCAGACTTAAGACCGTTTGTTTTATTCTCAAGAAAAGGCCTAAAAACCTTCTACCGTCATCTGAAACATTAAGAGGTCCACCATCCATCTCTTATTTTTATGGACTTCAGTCTTCGGACCTCTAGAAAAAAAGAAACCTTACTCTCTCTCTTCTTCTTTTTTTCTTTCCCTTTTTAATCTTTTTTTCGTCTTTCAGGCTCGGAAAATGCAAGAAAGGGGGTGGAAGCCACAGTGGTTTGCAAAGGATAAAGGAGGCGATAGTTTTGTTTATACGGGGGGTTATTGGGAGGCCAGAGAAGCTGCTAAGTGGGATTCATGTCCAGACATTTTCGGACAGTTTTCTTCTTCAGATCCGGCGATAGATTGATTAAGAGTAACAACAATTTTCAAGATATATTATTATTCATTCATAGGCCTTTACTTCCTACTTTTAGAGTATCTTCTGTTTTCTATACTCTTTCACCTTGCTTGCTTTTATTTCCTTCCTGCATATGGCCCCTCATTCGTGGTCCTTTTTTCTTTGTTTTATTTATTTCATATACATAGATACATACACACATCTATACATACATACTCTATTCGATATTGACGTTGTGAAGGTAAGATTAATCACCTCACTCGCCAAACATATTTCAGCTATTTGAGTTTCTTTGATACGCGTAGAATATTGGCCCTTTTGCAATCAACTATTAGCTAGAAGTCAAACCATGAGCCGAGACATTTTTTAGTATAGTATTTTGAACTTGTAACTTATCCTTGTAAAGTGTCGAATTGAGAGATAAGATCTTCCGGATCTTCATACAGTAAGGGCTTAAGGTTATATATGCACTTGACACTGTTTATTCAAACTCTTAACCGCACTCAAATATTTGACCCTTCATGCACAAAGATCTAAGCCTTATGTATGCGGGCCTTTTCTTTAGGTAACACCAAATTTGACCTTGTGTGCTTAGATCCTTAAGCAACGTTTGGTTTATGGAATGGAATTCGATGAAATTGGATTTTATGAAGAAATTTGACTTTGGAGTAATTGGAATGGAAAAGCAGTGAAAGTATAGACAAAACTAGGGATCCTAGACATGGGGTTTAGGATCAGGGAGAGACGAGGAAGAATGTAAATGAGAGGGTAATTGGAGATGGGGAAACCGTTGGGAATCTTACTGGAACTTCTCGTGTTGTTCATTCTTAAGAAGTGACTAATGATGTGGCCATACACCTTAATATTTTTTTTTCTAATGTTCACATGGACACTCTATTTGAAGTTGCTGAAGCTGTTGAAGGTGTACAGAACATACATGTAACACCTTAGGCATATCCCATATCGGCCGTGGACAGGAGTGATGCTGGGTGTTATAAGTAATACCTTGGCCTTCCTAACAACAACGCGTTTTGGGGCCTAATGCACGGCAGGTTCTAGGAATGCTGCAGTTAAACGTGCTAGGGTGGGAGTAATACCAGGATGGGTGACCTCCTGGGAAGTCCTCACCAGGTCGCCAGAAACAAAGCCGTGAGCCGGTGGGCAAAGCGGACAATATTGTTGTTGAGGTAGGCGGGATGTTACAGATGGTATCAGAGCCACTCCTGTGCCGTTCGGGATATGGGGCAAACCTCATCGAGGACGATGAGTCCCAAGGGGGGTGTTTGTAACACCTTAGGCATATCCCATATCGGCCGTGGACAGGAGTGATGTTGGGTGTTATAAGTAATACCTTGGCCTTCCTAACAACAACGCGTTTTGGGGCCACACGGGTTGCAGGTTCTTGGAACGCTGCAGTTAAGCGTGCTAGGGTGGGAGTAGTACCAGGATGGGTGACCTCCTGGGAAGTCCTCACCAGGTCGCCAGAAACAAAGCCGTGAGCCGGTGGGGCAAAGCGGACAATATTGTTGTTAAGGTAGGCGGGATGTTACAATACATGAAAAGCCACAACAAGAGTCAAAACCACATAAATACGTGGATCATGAAAAGAGAGTATGACTGATACCGAAGATGACTTTGTTGAAGATCACCTACAAGAGAATCAATATTTGAATTTGGAGATGAAGTGGTCGATACTGAAAAAGAAATAGTTTTATGCTTCTGAATTTGATAATGAAGAGAATAAGGATAACGGAAAGAGACGGTGATGATGATAACAACGATGGCCCAAGTCATCGTACAATTCAACATAGAGAGCATGAACCGATTGACGTCTCGAATGAACTTTGTTGTCCACCGGAGATTCAGGAAGAGGAAGTTCAACATCAAAATGATGTGGACTTTCATGAAAAATAATGAGAGATAAGGATGGGCGAGGGACAAATAGTTGAAATCTAGAAGTGAGCTTGAATGCAAGGGACAAAAAAGAAGGGTGCCACATTTTGCGGATGAGCATGTATTGCCATTCAGCATTGAAGAAGTCCTAGTGGTTCCAGCTATGCAATGCACAACTGACCTAGCCACTCATCAATCTCTCAACAGACATGTGTTCTAGGATATAACACATACACTATCAGCATCTCATTTAGAGATGACTGACTGTTTTTTAAAACAGTAAAACATCTTCCCCAACTGACGACATCTTTATTGCACACATCGAGTCTGAGTCCAATTCCCCCTTATACTTCATTACTTAGGACACAACTGTGACAACTCCTGTAGTCTCAGTCTTTCCAGTGTTGACGGATTGGTTATCGCTTGGAGGGTTTATAGCACCCTAACCGAGTTCGAGTCTTCCTGTGTGCATGCCTGGGAACATTTAAGTGGGGGCCATGTTTAGCCCCCAAAATTACCGGGATTAGTCGGGCTTTGGCCCGAACACCCTTAAAAAAAAGCTCTTGTAGTCTTAAGTCTATGCTAATGGCTAGGCTTCTTTCAGAAGGTACTACTGAAGACACTAACTTGGTGCATATACATAAAAGACAAGTGGATATTCAGGCTCAAGCACTAGCTCATGCTTAGGGTTAATTTGTTATAAAGTCTGATATTGAGAAGTTACAATCCACACTTGAGGCCAAGATTCACTCCATCTTAGAAAAACTAAAGAGCACCCTGGATACTCTAGCTGATAGGGCGTCCAAAAATTAAGAATCTTGTAAAGCAGCATCTAACCCTCTGAAAAGAAAACATGAGGATCCTGATAATGATCTTTATAAGGGGGAGAAAGGGTTAGGTTGGCTGAGTATATGGATGCTCATTTATCGAAGAATATGATGGTTCTTTCATTTGGACAAGCTCTCAAAGAGCCACAAGGAGGAGAATGTATAAGAGACATTGTTTTATCACACTTATTGGTGAAGACTTGGAGGAAGGATAAATTAGAAAAATCCTCTAGTAGTTGTTGATATGGAACCTAGGCTTGAAAAGCCTGAGGTTGCTAATACCAATGTTGGAGGTTCTCTTGATAGAGTTGAGTCTTTGATTGACATAATAATAGATGATTTGAACTTTCATGTACTTGAAGAGGCACAACAATTGGAAGTAATTTAGAGAGCTGATGTTGTGGTTAGAGGGATGTGCAATGTACATGTGGATGTAGAACATGATGTAGAATTTGAAGATCTAGACAATGATGATATTCCTAAATGAGAACTAGATCTAATGCCTCATGATCTTATGGAGGAATTGATGCACAAAAAAAGCAAAGAAGGAAATATGGATTAGTTCCAAGGGAAACTCTGTAGGATTGATATATAATAGTTTTGGATCCTTATATGGAAGAATCAAATAAAGTTACCTTTGCTCATTGGATTAGAGAGTTGGATGAATATAAGTGCTATGGAGAAGCAGAATGAAAGAAGAGTTGAAGACATAGTATTGTTACATGAGAAAGCACCGAGAGAAGCCTATTGAAGCACACTTAATTCTGATGAAATCTCAAGTGGTCGAGGCCTCAACCAAGAAACTTTTCCCACTAGAGCGGGTGACACACCTTGGGGATCAGGGGCGGAGCCACGCTAGAGCTAGAAGGTGCAGCTGCACCCCTAAGTTTTTGAATTCATATGGTATTATCAGCAGGTGAGGAAGATGATGAGGGCGGTGAGAGAAGATAAAAAGTAGTGGACTTGAGGAAACTCTATGAAATCATAAAGGAAATGCTGATTTAAGACCTTAAAGTTTGGTCAACATTAAAAAATACTACCCTAGTATTTTCTCATTAAACCTTTTACACCTATCATATAAGGCCTAGGTGTATAGATTTGAAATCTTTTTTAAATAAGTGTCTATGAGCGTCTTTAGAAACAATGTCTATAATTTCGGATTGGTCTTTTATGCACTGAAGTGAGACTTTTTGATTGTGCTTAAAAAATTGGGTAGATGTCTCAAAAAAGCCTTTATTGTATAAAATTTTTGGATTTAATAATTGAAGGCCATGAGTCTGAAAATTTTTATAGTCTAAGTCTGGGTCTAGGATGTCATTTAAGGTGGTGTCACATTCTTCCTTTTTTGGTAAAATTTTGTCTAAAAGGCTTTTTGGTCTAGTGCTTTTGGAGTTTCTACAAGGATCTAAAAGATTTTTGGATGATGATTCTAAACTCATATTTTTAGAAAAGATGTGAGTCAACAAAGAGTTTTAACCGGCAGATTGAAAGTATAACTACAACAGGTATAACAAAAAGCAAGTATATCTAATTCAAGCTGATCTAACACTATAAAGAAAAATGAGAAGACAAACAGAAGATAGAAGACAAAACTTAAATTTGTTTTTATTATATTTTTTGACAAGACAAAATATATTAAGGATTTTGTTTTTTCTTTATTTTTTATAGTCAAAAGTAGACAAAAGAGAATCTAGGAAAATAGAAACTTTTGTTTTTATTATATTTTTTAAATAATAAGAAATTTTTAAATAAAAAGAAAAATAAAATATTATTTGAAATTTTTTAATTTTCTGCAAAAGAATAAAAACGAAAATTAGAAAATAAATTTTATTTTTTAAAATTTTGAAAATATTAAAAAGTATGAAAGAACAAACTGGGGAATACAAATAAGTTTATTATATTTTAAACAAACAAGGAATACAAATAAGTTTATTATATTTTAAACAAACAAGGGGATACAAAAAAGTTTATTATTATTTTTTTTTTTTAAACAAAATGGGGGGTACAAAAAAAATATGATAAAAAAATAATAAAATAAAATAAAATTTTATGACGGACAGTAATGGGAGATAAATAAAGATAATAGAATAAAGGCTTATTTATGCGGTTTTGGTACTTTTTGGATGAGCCATTTCTCCATCTCATATGCTATGTGCTATTACAAAGAATCCTCAAGTTATCTCATATGATATGTGCTATTACAAAGAATCCTCAAGTTCAAGTCATGCAACATGCTTGTATTACTAATCTACAACAGCATCATCATCATAAATCCTAACAAAAGCATAAGTTTGTACACACCAAGTGGTATCAAGATTTATGATACATTCAAACACATCAAACCCAAGACCTCTCTCTGCTATTTTCTTCCTAAACAAAATCAGAGGAAAAATGGGTGAATAATAAATAATAACATTGTGTCAAAAGGGTTTAGCATCTCTGCCTCCTCTTCGGCTAACAAGCTCACAGAGTCGGCAAGGCAGCGTGTCTAGGCTGGCTGCCCGTGTATTCACGTAGTTTCCCAATACACCACACCTTCTCCAGGCATGATACTCCGCATAAGCTATTGGATCATCGGCAAGCGCCTTAACGTAGCTGGCGAGCTCCTCGATCGACTTAAACTTGGAGCCATCAATGATGGAATGCGGAGGTACGAAGTCCGCCACGTTCGGTGCACCGAAGTATATAGGAACGGCCCCGGAATCCAAGGCGTAAAACAGCTTCTCGGTCACGTAGCTCTCGGTGTAGGTGTTCTCGATCGCGAGCACAAACTTGTAGTGAGACATGGCACAGTGTAGATGGTCCCACCAATGAGGAGATGCATCTTTAACACACTCGGGATAGAGAGAGAGTGCCATATCGAGACCGCCTACATTGTTCAAGCATTTGCCGAAAGAATGATGTGGCAGCAAGCCGAGTATGCTCTTGGCAAGCTGATTTCTTTGAGGAAGACAACGGGAGGAAGACCAGTAAACAAGAGTTTCCTGAAATATAATTTTATTATTTGTTATTTTAATCGGGTATTAATTGATAATAAAATTCATCGTGATACTTACATTGTTCTTGAAGGGAGAAAGATAATAATTACGATTATTATGAAAGAGGCCACCGGCGTAAGTTGACTGAACATCATCTTTGGCATGATAACTGATGAAGATGTCTTCAAAACCAGATCTTTTTCGGCCGGCCTCGAGATCCATGTAAACTCGAAGTGGCTCTCCACTACGTCTCTGCAAGAAAATAAAGTGCCAAATCTTGAAAAACAGAAATTGAGTACACAACATTACTGCCATATTAAACACACTTTTAGGGCTGTTAGTTTTTTAAACAAAATACCTCTTAAAACTTCTTAATCTTTAAGTCTGAAAATTAAGAGGTTTGCAGACTTGAGTCTGTTTGTTTTATCTTAAAAAAAAACCTCTTACCATCCTTTGAAATTTAAAGAGGTGTACCATCCACCTCTTTTTTTAGAGGTGAAATCAGACTTCAGACTTCAGACTTTAGACCTCTTAAAAACAAACGACACCTTAGAATGGTTGGGCTTAATTGACTATCATCTCCCTAATTGGCAATCATCATCAAGGAATTGACTTTCAATGGTCATTGCATCCTCTCTTGTTGCCTCTTCTAAAGAGCATCCTCTACACTGAATAAGCCATTGAAGAACAATGTCCCCTTGACCGTCATAGAAGAGAGTTGCTAACTTTTGATTAATTTGTAGCGCCACGTATAGTTGATGATAAGGACATAACTACGGATAAACCTGCTTACCGAGTTGGAAAACCACATCACGTCTTTTTTTATCTGAATGTGCCTTCATCAGAGCTTATTCCCGTAAGGAGTGTTATTTAAATAGCTTTTAAGGCCTCATCTTGGTCTTTTAACTCCTACCCCATCACCGAGAGCCGCAGAAGCCGAACTTCTCCGGGAATGAACATAGTAATATAGTAGGTGGTTTACGACCATAGACAACCTCAAAGTTTGAAATACCGGTCGCCAATGAAACGTGGAATAGTATCAGATTTTGTTCAGGAACCCTTCTGTTTTTGGATTCTTACCCTTTAAGTTGATTTCTTTCTAAATGTTTGTATTTGTTTGTTGTACTAGCTTCTCAATTATATACATCAGTTGACGTTTATTTTGTCTCTTTTGTAGTTATGAATCGTAAGTTCGTAACACCCTAAGGAAAATCCGCCTAATTTAACATTTCCCAGTCGTCTAATAGACTTACCAAACGCATACAGAAATCGTGTTTTGTCATGTCATGATCTCCGAACACTTTATAGACAACTAGTGTTGCTCAATCCAATTTTGTCATGTCTGGTCTACTTACCAAACACAAGATATTTAGGGTGCGTTTGGTTGTGGAAAACTGTTTCCATTTTCCTAGAAAACGTATTCAGAAAATGAAGTTGAGTTTTCATTTTCGGTTTTCTATGAAAAATTTAGAAAACATGTTTGGTTAAAATGGTGGAGTTTTCATTTTCCATTTTAAAAAATTGAAAAATGCGTTTAGAAAACTTTGAGAAACTACTAAAATCAGTTTTCTAATATTCATTTTCCTTGTAAAAATTTTCTTGGAAAACTAGAACATTTTCCACAACCAAAAGCACCCTTAATTTTTCACTTCTATCGTCCTGTCTCCCTATTCTAGTTGACTTTGGCGGTGATGCAGTAAGTGTTGAGGAGTCGTATCTCTATCTCTCTCACAAACAAAACATTTTCTCAAGTCAAAAGAGTACGACAACCATCTCTATGTCTTTCACAAACCCCTTAATATTCCTCAAGTCAGCAAAGTACATCGCCTCCCACTCTCTGTCCCTTTCTTTTTAACACACACACACACATACACACATATATATATAGAGAGAGAGAAAGGTTCAAATGAGAAGTGCTAAAAAATACACAGCAAAGAAGTGATCTATACCGCAATCTTTGACTAGTCAACTATGATTTCAACCGTATCAACGGTTGAGATCATTTCTCTACTTTGTATTTTTTTAGCACTTCTTATTAGAACCATGGGGCTTACACCTCGAGGCCTAGTTCCACCTTTTAAAACCATGCTTACCTTGACCATTTTAGTATGAATTTGAGTACATGGATGATGTTTCCTAACATAATTTTTTTATTATTTTTAATATAGGTAATATGTTGCACTATTTTTCTAAATTGTCAAACATGCACCCCGTGCTAGTGGTTGCTAGTTGTACCTTTGTTTCTGATTTGCCATCAACTTATTCTCTATATGAAATGGTAAAACAGAGCAAATCATTTTATTGCTAAAAGAAAAATGAAAGAAAGAAACGTTACTTGATCTGCGTAAGTGATAAATAGGTCCGGAGCAGAGATATAAAGGGAAGGACAGCGGTCATTCATGAAACTTAAAATTGCTACCATACCAGGATGACCAAGAACATACAAAGAGGATGTGACAATTATTTTATACTACTGTGATCAAGTTTAGTGAGTCATGTCAGATCTTCATTCCAATTAATAAGCTCCAATAAAAATAAGATGCATGATTGCCTCAAACCCTCACCTAGTAGCAAATAATCCTAGTCAAATCAGTAGCATCCAACAAAAGACGATTGAGAGGTCCTACACGACAAAATCTTCAGATCGGTTTTAATTTCTAAGAATCTCTGGTTGAATTTTTAGCTTGATAACAAAATCGATAAACATTAATAACCTCAAGTAAAAATATTTTAATGCTTTTCTCTCAAGGGCCGTTTACCCAACGCTTACCAGGCAAGTGCTTTACAAGTAAGAGTCGACCCTTACAATTAACTTACCGGTAAGACTCTCGGCCCTTGTCATCTCTTTTACAGGGAAAGATTTTCAATCCTCGTCATGTTCATCCGATAAGGTAAACTTACCCAATAAGCACTTATTAGGTAAGCATCAGTAGGGATTGCATCAGCCAAACACAGGTTAAATGGGCGTTAACCTTAGAAAGTTTGATGAAGAACGGATGATTAACAAAAGTGGCTATTATAAGGCAAAAATTACATAAAATCAAATAAAGCTGACTAGCAAACAGTGGGATATTTTATTTGCATTCATAATATAAGAAGTTGAGAACTAGTTAGTACCAAATCACCTAAAGATGTAGTTTACCTAAACTACTTGATCAAAGAATATATATACTACAGCTTCATCCCTAATATTGCCAGCATAATCCTTTTCTCTTCCCCATCAGACAACTTAGTCTTGCAATGAATTAGTTATATGAACACCAAATGACAAAACTTATATTCTACAACCTCATCAAAAGAACCAAATTCAACTACAGTCTGCTGACACAACTAAAAACCGGGAAACAACATTGCACATAAACACTTGAGTGTGCCTATCGCCAAGTTACTAGTTTCATGGCTAGAAGAACTTTTTGAACTACCTAATCCTTTACTAAAGTTCTCAGAAGAGTAAAGTTCTCAGAAGGCTATGTCCACAAGAATTCTAGATTTGCATCAGCTAAACAATCACTCCAAAACTCCTAAATATGTACATCACCACCCTTTGATCATAACCAGCATACAAACTAAAACAAAATATATCCCATGAAGCAAGGATTATAACCACATATTATGAGTACCGTAGGAGACATCTCTATTCCCCTCCCCCACCCCCCCCCCCCCCCCCCCCCCCCCCCAGGAATCTTTAGAATTACCGGGAAGATCGAAAAGTTGGAAGAAGAAAAGATTTTTTGCTTAGACGCATGGAATTGGCTAAGCATTTTATTCGAGCAAATATAGAACCAAAATGGATGGTTTTGTGTCTATTACCAGTTCTTCCTCCTGAGTTGAGACCAATCTATCATATAGATGAGGATAACTAGTGACCTCGGATACTAATGAAATCTATAGAAGAATTATCTATCGGAATAATACTCATTAACAACGAGTAAAGCTACGCAATATAAATTTCCTTAAGCTAAGCTGAAATAAAGAAATATACAAAGGTGGCCGAATAAGCCTGTGTTTGGCAAACTAGCTGATAAACTAGTTGGTAGCCGATAAGCTAGTTATTGACTAATAAAAGAATATACAAAGGGCTTCCTTTCAAGTATTAAATTAATAAGAATTTGTATGGTTTATGGAAAATGATGTAAGGAAGAAAGAAATAGTACCCTAGATGGAGGAGTGGAGGTCTCAAAGAAGAGAGCATCTGGTTTATCAACAAGAATTGAAGATTTGGTCCACAAACATGTGAACCCACATCCACAAGTGTACAAGTTATCCAAATTATCAGGAATCCAAGTCCATCCTTTTACCAAAATACCCACATGATTCATCTTCAACTCACTACATTCACCATTACCCACTTGCAAAGATGAAGAAGATGATGAGTTCACCAAACCCACATGTCTTTCTCTAAAATTAGAACAACCCACTTGAGAATCCCATCTTCTGAAGGCACCCAACAGGTGTTGAAAGGGGTCTGGTGGATCGGATCCAAGTTGTTGACTTTGAGTTTGACTTTTTGGAATTGGGATTGTGGAAGTGGTAGTGGTGGTGGAGGGAAAAACGAAGAAGATGTAACAGGAGAAGATAAAGAGGGATAAACCTATCATGGTTGTTATGGCAAATGAATTGAAGGGTTTCAGATTTAAGGGCATTATAGTTTAAAGAATTCCCCCAAATCTGTGTTTGATTGCTTCTATCTCTGTCTAGATTGCAGGGGAACAACTTTAACTCAGATTCATGGAGATAAAGCAAGCTTTTGGTGGGTAAAATGTCAATCGTTCATGATCGTTTATACCGCAGACCCAACAACACAAAAAGCAGAGAGGGGTTTGCTGGCCGTTTTCTTATTTTTTCCGCAAAATATATAAAGCTTTAGCAGAAATGGTTCATATGGACTTTTCATTGGGGAATGGCCGAGATTCCGTTAAGTTTGATCGAGATTCTATTGAACTTAACGGAATCTGCTAAAGAACAAAAAAGATGTCGACCAGATTCCGTTAAGTCCACCAGGTTTCCGTTAAACTTAGCGGAAAGCTCGCTAAGAAACAAAGAATGGTCAAAACCTTAATTGATCCCATAGTTTCGTTAGAGTTAACTGAGGTTTCGTTAAACGGACATTTAGCGGAAAATTTTAACGGAAATAGGGTGAAAAACGTTTTTCACCCTAACTTTTGCTATAAAACGTCGGTGAAGGAAACAACTAAAACCATCCATTTTTCTAAACTTCCGATTCTCTAAACTGTAACTAAAACCGTCCATACCGATATAGTTTTTGTTGTTTTTGATCACGAAAATGAGTTCTGAAGTTCGTAAAGTTCGCGTGAATATTTCGTATGAAGGTACGTGGCAGCAACATAATGAAGAATGGTGGTTTGTTACCGAAATGTCGGTGCACCGTGTGATTGTGTCGTTAAATGTTACACATTCAAGGTTGGTTCGTTGGGGTTGAACGGAAATGCGGTATTGACCCTTCTGTTTGTGTGACAAGAATAGCCTACATAGAAGATGGACTTAACAGGGTTTATATTTTATGGTCGGATCAAGATGTAACTCAATTCTTAGAAGATGATGTCGAATTAGATGATGCATCAACACTTTATGTGTATGACTATAGTCTGATGTGTAGTGGAGGCAATGTTAAAGGTGCTTAAAATACCGAAGGCGATGTGATTATTGTTGATCAAACTCCTTACATTCATCAGTTCGATAATGTCGAAATACTTTCTAATTATACATGTGGTGTTGATGACTATAACACGTCATATATTCCCGAGACAGAAGAACCACAAGAAGAGGAAGATGCAAAAGGAGATGAAGAAGTAGCAGAAGGAGAAGAAGACACCGATTTTGATAATTATGTGTTTGATACTTCTACTCTTGATGATGATGAAACAAGAAGTGAAGCTTATTTTGTGAGATCATTTCATTGGAATGATGATTTTCACTATATGCCCCATTCCGACAGAATAGGTTGTCATCACACCTAACCAACCCATTCCTTACAACCATAGTGGAAGAGTAAAAGAGGAGCAGGTGTTTCGTTCGAAACCAGAAATGACACTCCCTCTCGGCATGAAGTTTCTTGAAAAAGGTTTTGAGTTTCAAACGTTAAGATCCGACAAGCACAGATACGAGGCAGCGTGTGTGCATGTAAATTGTGGTTGGCGTATTTATGCCACCTCTATTGGAAAGTCAGATATGTTTCAAGTACGGACGTTGAATGACGTCCACACCTGCTCAAGGATGTAGATGCATCCTGCGCACCGTTAAGCAACTAGAAGAGTTTTGGCACATCTACTTCTTGACAAAACTGACGATATTAGTAGAAACTTGGATAAGCAACTAGAAGAGTTTTGGCACATCTACTTCTTGACAAAACTGACGATATTAGCAGAAACTTGGATAAGCAACTAGAAGAGTTTTGTCACTAGACGGTTTGCCGATGTTTCTTTGCCCTTGGATAAGCGGTATGTATTTTTTCGTATATTTATATTGTTTCTACAACTATATACCATAAACCCCTTATGTGTTTGTAAATCACCTAATTTTGCATATTCAAACGTTTAGATTGTAGTTATTGCGTAAGGTGCTTATAATCAATAGGGATTACTTGGCACAATGTTCCTAGTTGTTATTATGGACCCAAATAACCAAGCTGTCCTTATCGCTATTGGAGTGACAAATTCTTAGAGCGACGACTCGTGTACTTACTTTTTCAAAATGTTGAGAAGGTGTATCGGGGAAATGGAAGGGTTGGTTTTCATAAACCGATAGATTTGGACCACTATGCCAAGCAATTAACACCATGTACCCATCATGTGTATTGTTGTCGCCACCTATATATGAATATTAAGCCGAAGGACGTTAGCGTCGAATACAATAAGAAAATCTTTTGGCGGACCTGCAAAGCTTATACGACATACGAGTTTGACCTTAATATGTCTATCTTATGAGCTGTAATACCTTGCGCTATATTGTTGGACATGGTCAACCCAAACAGGTGGTCAAGAGCGCATTTTCCAGGATTACGCTACAAGATAATGACCTCGAACAGTGTAGAGTGCATGTACATGTAAGTCTCTTGCACATGTACATATGATAACAAGACATACCAATATAAGAAATATGTAGATATACAAAGAAATATATGAATGAACACTTCATTTTTAGCACAAAATGAAGATTCATCACAATCAAGACCAAGAAATCTATAAACCAAAATCAAGATTTATCACAAACACAAACAAATATATATCATCTGGTTTTTAACTTCTCGAACATTTGTCGTGCGTTGTCCCTCACTGATTTGTGTTTTGATATCATTCGTTACAAGGTCGTTTTCATTCACACTACAATGACATGGTCTTCGTCTTCGAGTATCATATTATATAATGTGATTCAAGCATACATAATGTTTCCCAATCTTGTCGGATGTTATGAAGTATATGCCAACGTTGTTTAAGCACAACAAAAGCTCGTTCAATATCTTTATGTGCCGATTCTTGTGCAGACTTTAACTTTTTTCGTATATCGTCATGTGAGCACATAAATGATTTTACGAAAGTAGCCAATTTCAGATATATCCCATTCGCTAGATAATATTCGTGTTTGTAGGTGACCCCATTCACATCAAAAGGGCACTTGGGTACTTTTCCATCATAGACATCGTTAAAGATCGGTGACTGACTGAGAAAATTGATGTCGTTGTTGGAACCGACAACACCAAAGTATACGTGCCAGATCCATAGATCATGAGAGGTCACTGTTCTATCATAATTGTCGCGTGCTCATGATCACCTCTCATGAATTAATCTCGCCATGCTACCGGGCAATTTGTCCACGCTCAATGAGTACAGTCTATGCTGCTGAGCATGCAGTGAAACCCGTGTTTAGCTTCATGCACGCTGTCAGTGTACAATTTATGAATATCGACATAAGTAGGCTTGCGTAAATATTATTTACCATAGAGTTCAATAATACATGTGTAAAACTTGTGTAGGCAATCTCGTGCCATTTTTTCTCCTATCTTCAAGTACTTGTCAAGTGAGTCAGCAACTACTACATACGTCAATTGCTTAACAGCAGAAGTACGTTTTTGTATTGGAAAAAAAACTTGTTTTTGTCTGCCGTCCTACCTAAGTGTAAAATACATATACTCTCCTACTAAATCTTCAACTATTCAAACAACTATTCGTTTGAATAGTTGTCTGCTGATCCTGAGCCGCCGTCTAACCATATCCGGTGTATAAACCGGGCTTTTGACAAAGTAGTCCCGCAAAAGCCGCTTGTATGCAGCTACCCAACCTATGTTTTCGGTCCAGAGTTTTCTTCTTGACGATGATGCGGGCGCTACATATTATAAAGAAATAGAATTTAACTTATAAATTAAACTTTATTAAAAAAAAAAAGTAAATAAAGACAATTAGTGGTTTGTTAATAAAAAGGTTGTCTTGTTTTTAAATTTTTTTTACGCCCACAACGTTGGACTTGGTAGACACAACTCATATTTCGATTACGTCATTTGGTGTGTTTGTTGTTAAATCGGCAACTGGAAACAGTCCACTCAAAATTCAACATTTCTTCAAGACTGAAACTACAACTCTGCCCCTTTGGTTTCTCCGCCCTCTTCCTCCCGCCACCATTTATTTTCTTCTTATCTCAACATTTATTTATTTTCATCAAAAACCCTTTTCTTCTTTCTCTCTTTCTCTCTTGAGGTATGTTTTCTATTTCTCAAATCCTTGTTTTCTTTAGTTTTTTTTTTTGGAGAATTATTAATTTCAGCATTTTGCTTTTAACTTGTCTATTATTTCATCTCTGGTTAATGCACATTATTTTCTGCTCTATTTTTTCTTTATGTATATAGCTGCTGTCTTAATTTCTGATGCTAAAGGATGCCTAATTTGACAACAAGTTTTGAGCATTTATATCAATCAAATATTCCCTAATCAATAGCTTCTTAGTTGCTGAACAATTGTTTTAAAAGTCATGTCAATTGGTTCTTAGTTGTTGATCATTAAACCTCATTGGCATTCTTTGGTAAAAATAACCCTAGCTTATAAGTCAGATACATGTTTGGATTGACCATAAGCTAGCTTTTTAAAAACCTACTCGGTGACTATGGGACTTATTATTTTTTTTATTCCAAGTATACCCCTGCCAAATTTTACATTACCGGTTTTTAGACATGCCTTTTTTTGTCATTTTACAGTCACAAAGTACAACGGCTAACTTATCGGTCATAAGCTACCTTATGAGTAGTAAGCTAGCATATCAATTAGTTTGCCAAACATAGCCATTGTGAAAGTAACATATCATTTTCCAAGGCATGTATAACAAACACACCAATGACTTTTCAAGTACCATTTCCCCCTTCTTGCATTCGCTATGATGATTAGCACGGGACGGACAATGGGAGAAAACTAATTGGGACCAATAAATCATAACTTCCATTTCAAAAACATGGGACCAATAAACCTACCAAACTTGTTCATTCTGGTACACCACCATTCAAACATTTTTAATTTTGAAAACTTCTTTGTCAATATGTTGGCTTATCAGTTTTGTATTTTTGCTGCTGTATGATGAATTCTTATCAAACTTTACACTACATTTTCATTCATCCAATACTGGTTGTGTTCTTAAGATGCATCTTCTACAAAGACGGAAACACGTAAATCTAGTAACATGATCAGCAAATTCTTGTTTCAGTGATTGCATTAATTCTTTGGGCTTACGCTATCAACCTGAATATGAGTGCGTATATTGTTGGTGTCTTGGCCCCTCTTCTACTCACTCTTGCACTTCGACACTCTAAAAGAGGGAAAACCCGAGGGTTACCTGCGGATGTTGGTGGGGAGCCTGGGTATGCCATCAGAAACTATCGGTTTACTGCTCCAGTTGAAACAGCATGGGTAGGGATCACAACTCTTGCGGAACTTTTTGAGCAGGCATGCAGGAATCATCGTAACAAGAAGCTACTTGGAACACGGAAATTGATTTCTAGAGATACTGAAGTAAATCACGAAGGGAAGTCTTTTGAAAAGCTTCATTTAGGTGATTATGAGTGGATGAGCTACGGTCAGGTGTTTCAAGTTGTGTGTAATTTTGCATCTGGTTTGGTGCACGTTGGGCATAAAACTGGAGAACGTGTCGCAATCTTTGCGGATACACGGGAAGAATGGTTCATTGCGCTGCAGGTACTTCATCTACAATCTAGTTTTGCATCTTAAAGGTGCACCTTTAAATGGTATAGATACGTTATTCATGCCTTTGTGTGTGCTTTTGAATGTAGATATGTTGTTATTCTTGCTCAAAAGAAGATAATAGTACAATATCTGACTATCATGTTTGTATATTTCTAGGCTTGTTTTAGGCGCAATGTGACAGTTGTGACCATGTATGCATCTCTGGGAGAAGAAGCCATTTGTCACTCATTAAATGAGGTACTTTACTTTTTTTTTTTTTGCGAGATAATTGCAATCGATTCCATATAATAAAGTACACAATCTTGGAAGCATACATGTATGCTATGCAACAAAATTACAAGAAGCAGGAGCAGGACCTGCCTAACTAAGTTTAACAACAAAGCATATACCCATAAAAATGGAACTAGGGGGACTTGCCTAAAAAAGACCTTCTTTATGTTTATGTATACTGTCTCTAGAAAGATGCATTTGGACTTTGATCTTATTAAAATGATGGTAACTAACTCATACTTGTCACCTGATTATTTTTTTTTGGATAATGCCACATTATTATGGAGTCCATGTTTTTCACTATAAAACAACAATTGGAGAAAGCTTTTGGCTGTGCTATTAAATTGTGTACTTTTGTTGTGTGCTTCAAAATCTTATACCCTAAAATTTGGAAATAAAAGTCCAAAACTGTCTCATTCCATTAATATATCTTATATACTTATACATTACCAATAGGGATAAAATAACATAATTTTGGATCATACCCATAATTCTTGCATGGATATAATGCTTCATTTGTTAGTTACTTGCTCAACTTATGTATTATTAGCTGTTCAATAAAGATCTTTTTGCTTCCCTTTTCTTAATCAAGGGATAGATATTCACTTTATTGAATAATTGAATTATTAATTTCTATTTATCATGTGATGGATTAAACATGCTTTTGATGCCGGTCAAAACAATGTACATGAAATACCATTTTCCCAAAATAGTTATGATAAAATGGAATCATCAAAATGAGTTCAATCTAGTTAAGGATTGTACATGAAATACCATTTTCCCAAAATAGTTATGATAAAAAGTAATTTTTATGCTGACTATTCTTCCTTATAAACTGAACCTTTTTCTATATTATAAAGGTAATTTACATTAAGACAGAGATCCTCTCATAGTGTGATTGCTCCATCATGTACTTATGTCACTATATAAGTTCCAATAGGATATGGTAGAAAAGGAGTAGCTAGACTATATATAAATAAAACTTGCTCGTTTAGTAATGATGCTCCGATTACCATCTGATTATGACATTTCAAAATAATTTTCAGACAGAGGTTACTACTGTAATTTGTGGAAACAGAGAGCTGAAGAAGCTTCTAGATATAAGTGGGCAAATAGACACGGTAGAACGAGTAATCTGCATGGACGATGAGATATTGTCTGATCCAACAAAGGGAAGCAAGAGCTGGAAAATCTATTCGTATTCTGAAGTAGAAGGGATTGGCAGAGAGAGTCCTGTTGATGCAAATCTACCTCTCCCAGCTGATGTTGCCGTGATTATGTATACAAGCGGGAGTACTGGTTTGCCTAAGGTTAGTAGAACGTTTATTTCTTCATCTTCATCATTCATGTTCGATCATTACAGACCCTTGATACTTTCATAGAATGTTGAATGCCTGATTGTTGCTACTTCTCAACGTAATTCCTTTTTCATAAAATTATATTCACTTCTTGTTCTTTTTTGTAATAATAATTTGTTATATGACTAATTTCATTGCTCAATGATACTATTGCACAAAACGGATTGAAAAGATCACCTCCTAGTATGGGTTTTGGTAGTGCTGGTTAGAATGAAAACAGCAAAGAAACCACAAAAACCAGCAGTGCGCCAGTGCCGTACAGTTTGTACATAAAGCTGATTGAAATATACAACCAGTTGCATCATAATACTTATATTTAGAAGTTCAAAACAAGTTGAAGTTTGATAGTCTATACAATACGAAGCTTGGTTACACATAACATAATTAAATCCAAATGCATGACAAAGTTTAATTAACCTTTTAAAACGTATCTCAAACAAAAAAAGTTGCTCCAAACCACACTTGATATTTCATTGAACTCTCAAGTCCCGAATTTATTCAAAAAAACTTTTGAGTTTTTAATCATCATGTTTTCGTAAGAGTGTAATATATGATTACATATGTACACATTAAATAAATAATTAATATGCAGTGCAGTTTGAACAGTGGTTTTGTAATTTAAAACGCAAACTCAACTGTGTAATGTGGTTTCATGCAGGGTGTAATGATGACACACAGCAATGTTTTAGCTACAGTTTCTGCTGTCATGACCATTGTGCCTGGCCTTGGGAGCAAGGATGTTTTATTTAGCATACTTACCACTGGCACATATTCTCGAACTTGCAGCCGAGGTATAGTAAACCTTTGAACAACCACTTATGTTCTTTCCTAAAACATTATGATCTATTTATGTAACATCTGACTTTTGGGTACACTATATATTTCATTTCATTTTATTTCACAGAATATAATCGCAGCTATTGGAGGCTCGATAGGTTATGGATCCCCCTTAACCCTTACAGATACCTCGAGCAAAATTAAAAGGGGCACAAAGGGGGATGCATCTAGTCTAAGGCCAACATTAATGGCAGCTGTTCCAGCTATTCTTGATCGTGTCCGAGATGGTGTGTGGAAGAAGGTTGGTTGAAATTCCGAATAGCCTATATATAATATTGTTATTTATTTTTTTTATTTTAAGAAAGCGAATCTTCAGGAGACATCATCATATGGTAAGCTGCTGAAAACTTTCAGGTGGATTCAGCAGGTGGGTTATCAAAGAGATTGTTTGATTTAGCCTATGGTCGCCGGTTGTCTGCAATAAATGGCAGTTGGTTTGGGGCATGGGGGTTAGAAAAGCTTCTATGGAGCTTTCTAGTCTTTAGAAAGGTCCGAGCCATTTTGGGGGGTCGTATCCGTTTCATTCTGTCTGGAGGTGCTCCCCTGTCTGCTGATACTCAAAGATTTATCAACATTTGTCTTGGGTTAGTACTATCAAGTTCTACTTCATTATTTCTTGCATGTTAATTATTCAACTAATACACTTGCTTTCTAATTATATTATAACTTGATGATGCAGATGGGTATAATTTGTTAATTGTTATTGTAAACTATTAAGTTATTCATTTTGTGATCTGGAGCAAGTTCCATAATAGTGAAATACTAATAAATAGTATGAAAGAATAACATTATTGTGGAATGTTATTTGTTGTTCTGGAACTAATTGGAGCTAGGGAAGTGTACAATTGATCTCTCTTGCAAGTTTCTAGTGTCATGGTATTTTAGACAATACTTCCTTAAAGATTGACATTTTCTTGTTAGTTGTGAAATATAATTTCTATCTGATTCATGCTGGCTGGAAGTTTATATGTAGTTATGGAGGAGCATCATAGAAGTTTATAATAAGGTGGAATTTTTTTAATAAAATTAAACGTGAATAGATTTTTTTAGAGTATGAATCTGTTTGGTTAGGGTTAATTTGTTTATATATTGATGTAATAATGTTAATATAATAACAAGCTAACCAATTTGTTTGGGGTTCTTTTGTGTAATTTTGGCCTTAACTCCATGGACATTAGGGTTATATTTTTAGAGTTAATTTGGGTTAATTTTGTTCTAATCCTGTATGTTAAGATGTTTATATTTGGGGTTAACTCTTTAACTTTAGGGTTAATTTGCTAATATTTGAGTTTAATATGTTGTATCTTGATTTGGTCTTGTAGAATCACCAAGTGGAGAATTGACAATGCAGCAAGAATTGATTAGTTTTGAAGTTTTAAGTGGTATTATAAAGGAAAAAACTAGTGTACCATTTTTAAGACTTAAATACTATATTTAATCGACCCAAAATAGCCAAATACAGAGTTTGTGTAATAATCTTTCAATTACCTACATTTTTTATATCTGCTATATTTTTTTTTGTGATACCACTACTAAAAGATCCTGGATCCGCCCTGCTTGAAACCTAATTAAGTCCCTAAACATTAGAATGGCTTAATTGTGGTTGTGGTTTTGTAAGTGTTAGAATGGAATAACATAGTTGGATGATCAACTTTACTAAAGCTTATAGTAAGAAAAGACTGTATGTTATGGGATTGAAATCTTTTAGGTATACTAACAAAGAGATTAAAATTCTTGTCTTTAGCCTTTTGAAGCTGGTAAGAGCACAATCTCCCAACTACCCACGATTCTATTCCAGGTGTCCCCAACCATTGAGTTATCAGGAGCTAACGCCTTATGGTTGTAATTTGCCTGGATTAGTCTAGGCATAGCCCAGGACACCCTTCCAAAAAAAGAAGGTCCCACTTAGCCACTCTGACCAAGAAGGTCTTCTGCTCTTTGCTGAAAACCCAAGGGAAAAGTCGTAAACCCTTGGGGGATTCTTAGTTATATGCCTACCTTCTTGACACATCTCAAATCAGTTTCCATCAGCAAAATTCTGTGAACTTAGTTACAACAACTTGTAGATCAGGATCGTAAGTAGTGTAAGCTTACATGAGATGATTGCAATTTAACTATTTTCTCTCCTTCACCTTTTCTCAAAGTTGCTTGATAACATTTGTGAAATGACTCCTGAATTTTCCACAATTGAAACATTGTTTTCATTTGTAAGGTGTAGTTTAGAGTGAATGATGTGGTTGCTTCAACCAACAATGATACAACTCTTGTATACTAATTTTGTTTTCTTTTCCATGCCAGTGCTCCAATAGGTCAAGGTTATGGTCTTACTGAGACCTGTGCTGGTGGGACATTTTCTGAGTATGATGATACATCTGTTGGTCGTGTTGGTGCACCCCTTCCTTGCTCCTATATCAAGGTAATAAATATCATCTAACAACTTATATATGCATCTTATAAGGTTGGTGCATCTTCTGATTATTGTATTACTTTTTCCGCAGTTAATAGATTGGCCTGAGGGTGGTTACTTGACCAGTGATTCACCTATGCCTCGTGGAGAAATAGTGATTGGTGGCCCAAATGTTACGCTTGGATACTTCAAAAATGATGACAAGACAAAGGAAGTTTACAAAGTAACAAATATTCTCTCTTTCCATGTTGTAACTTTATTTTTCGTCAAAAGGTATGCAAGATAATAGTTTAAAATTCAATTTTTGTAAAAAAGGTTGATGAGAGAGGCTTGAGGTGGTTCAACACAGGTGATGTTGGGCGGTTCCATAAAGATGGCTGCCTTGAGATAATTGACCGTAAGAAGGATATTGTCAAACTTCAACACGGAGAATATGTTTCTCCAGGGAAGGTACAAAATGTTTTGTGGGTTTAATTCTATTGCTCATTTTGTATCATAGATAGATCAACTAAAAGATGGATGCTTCTTCTTTTTCTTCTATAGGTTGAGGCGGTTCTCAGTGTTAGCCCTTACGTTGATAACCTCATGTTGCATGCCAATTCGATGCATAGTTACTGTGTGGCACTTGTGGTGGCTTCACAGCCTGCAGTCGAGTCTTGGGCTTTGCAGAAAGGTATCAAGTTCAATGACTTCACAAGTTTGTGTCAAATGGAAGAAACTGTGAAGGAGGTTTATGGCTCCCTCGTAAAGGTAACGATATATTATTCCTCTAGTTTTTTGGTGTGAATTTTTCGGTATCCGACCTCAAAAACACTAGAGTAAATTACAATTTTTGTCTTTGTGGTTTGTTAAAAAATTTTGATCGTCATCCCTATGGTTTAGAAATTACAGTTTTCGTCCGTATTGTTTGTAAATCATTTCTACTCTCATTTTTATGATTACAATCTTATTGCTGTTTTGGTCCCTTGTTACTTAAATATAGAAATTAGTCTCTAGGGACGAAAATAGCAACAAAATGAAAACCATTGGGATGAAAAAGGCAACAAAATGAAAACCATTGGGATGAAAAAGGCAACACTTGGGGCCGTTTACTTAAACACTTACCCGGTAAGCACTTACCGGTAAAGTTGAACACTATTTCCATCCATATCGGACAATATTTAGTCTCTTAAAACGATATTGTATGCAACAATTTACCCGGTAAGCACTTACCGGGTAAGATTTGTAAATTTCACTTACCGGGTATAACTCTCGTTTCATGCTATTGCCATGCCATCACTCTTACCGGGTAAGATTCTAGCCATTGTCATGTTCATCTCACAATGTAAATTGATTTGGTAAGTTCTTACCAGGTAAGCATCAAGTAAACGGCACGTAAACCATAGGGACGAAAATCGAAATTTTTAACAAACCACAAGGACTAAAATCGTAATTTACTCAAAGCATTATTTATATTTGAGTAAATTACATATTTGGTTCATGTGGTTTACACTATATTGCACTATTGGTCCCTATTTTAAATTAATTATGGAAATGGTTCCTATGGTTTACATTATATTGCACTGTTGGTCTCTAACCCTAACTCCGTGTGAAATCAGTCCGTTAAGCATAAGGACCAACCATGCAATATAGTGTAACCCATAGTAGGGGTGTAAATAGGTCGGGTTGGGTTGGGTTCGGGTTCAACCCATTTATTAATTGGGTTGAAAATCTCAACCCAACCCAACCCATTTAGTTAAATGGGTTGAGATGTTCAACCCAACCCAACCTGGTGGGTTGATGGGTTGGTAGCGGGTTGACCTATTTATGGTTTGATGGGTTGGTAGTGGGTTGAACCTGGGTTGACCCATTTAATTTAAACTTTTAAATTTTCTCAAAACCCCGTTCAACAATCTGAAATTTATACCTATGATATAGATTGTGAAATCGATTTCGGTAACTTACTGTTTTGTGGTCGATGTTTGGTAATAGTCGCTAGTGGGGAAGGCGAAGTCTACTGACTGTCCATTAAATTTTCTTCCGATGGAGGTGGCGCTGGCAAAGTTTGAACTTTGAAATTGAAGATGGAAAGGAATAAGCTAGAAAGTGATATAGAAATAAGGAAATGGAATGGACTAGGGAGTGTTTTAGGTTTAGGGAATTAGGGTTATATCATTTATTTTAGTTTTCTTATTATTTATTATTTTAAGTTTATGTTAAAATATAAAATTAAATTAAATAATATGTTAAATGGGTTACAAACAGGTTAGAAATGGGTTGAGAGCAGGTTACTAGTGGATTGAAACCAGGATGTAAATGGGTTAAAATTGGGTTGTAAATGGGTTGGGTTCGGGTTGTAAACAGGTTGAAAATCTTAACCCAACCCAGACCCAATAAATAAATGGGTTAGGCGGGTTGACCCAATTAACTTAAACGGGTTGAAAATCTCAACCCAACCTGCTACTATTGGGTTGGGTTCGGGTTGGGTTGGCGGGTTGGGTCATTTTTTGACAGCCCTAACCCATAGGGACCAACAATGCAATATAGTGTAAACCATAGGGACCAACAATGCAATATAGTGTAAAACATAGGGACCTTTTCCATAATTATTTTAAAATAGGGACCAACAGTGCAATATAGTAGTGTAAACCACTGGGACCAAATATGTAATTTACTCTTTATTTTCATCCCATTAGTAAATCATTTATTGAAAATAATAACTTTGATTTTGATGGAGGATCCAAATTCAATGAAATTGCATTCAACTCCAACAGCTTTTGGTTTGAATTATTATATGCAGGCTGCAAAAACAGGAAAATTGGAGAAGTTTGAGATCCCTGCAAAGATCAAATTGCTTTCGGAAGCATGGACTCCTGAATCTGGACTGGTTACTGCAGCACTTAAGCTGAAGAGAGAGGTGATCAGAAAGACATTCTCCCAGGAGCTTGCAGATCTCTACACATCATAATGATATTTATACTCTCATCATCTCAGTTAGTTTTTTTCATGTACAAGTTTTGGTATCCATGTGATTGTATGTACCATTTTGGTTAATTTTTCTGCTTACTTTTGTTAATTCCATCTCCCATTATCATGTGCTGTTGTTCAATTTCTGATTTTGGCTGAATAATTGTGAGATTAAATTAAAACTATGGATCTGAAAGGTCTTTTGATCTAGTCTTTTAGATCATGTCATGTGATGCATCAACTTTTTTAAGGAGGATGTTGGGATATAGAAAAATCACTGTTGAAGACGACAATTGTCTAAAATATTAGTGTGCCTTGATTTTGTATCATACATACATATACATATATAGAGAAAAGTTCAAATGTGAACTCAATTTTGGTTGTGAACATGAGCATGAATCTTAGACACACATCAGGTCAATAAATGCGGCTTTGACCCCCCCCCCCCCTCCTTTAATAATCTCCACCCTTCTATGAATCGTGTCAATCCTCGGTGGATGCGATCACGGATGATTGACGCGATTCATGGAGGTTGGAGACGATTAAAGAAGGGTGATCCGGTCAAAACCGCCTTTATTGACCGGATGAGTGGTGAACATCACTTCTCTACTTCTCATTTGAACCTAATACTATATACATATACATACATACATACACACACACACACACACATATATATACACAGAGGTGAGTTCATACGAGAACGCTACCATTGTATGAAAAAACTTTTTTTTTACGCTACCAACGATTTACAAATGAAACTTCACAAAAAACACTATAAAGGTAAAAAGACGGTGTTTTTACTATGAATGTTCAAATTTTTTTGACTTTCACGATGTTTTGCTGTGAAGTTTCATGTGTTCACAAGTTTACAATCTAAAAATGGTTCACAAATGAAAATCCCTTTACACACACACACACACTTATATATATATATATATAGGGTCAAGTTCAAATATGAACTCATTTTTCATAGTGATCGTGAGGACCACTATTATCGCGCCATGTGGCAATATTCATTTTGAGTATTAATGCTCTATTCATACTGAATAAAAGCTTATTCAGCCTGAATAAAAGCTTTATTCACTCTGAATAAAAGCTTTATTCACTCTGCATGATATTCATACCGAATAAAGCTAAGGTGCTGATTGATATTGCCACGTGGCGCGATTTTGTTGGTACTTACGTTCACAATTAAAAATGAGTTCACATTTGAACTTTCCTCTACACACACACACACATGGTCAGGTTCACGTGAGACCAAGCTGTTTCCGTGAGACCGGTGAGACTAAAGTTTTACACATGAAATTTCACAACAAAACACTGTGAAGGTAAAAGGACAGATTGTTTTTACTATGAATGTTCAAATATTTTTGATCTTCACGATGTTTTGTTGTGAAGTTTCATGTGTTTTGTCTTGGTCTCACACGCTTTTACGGAAAGAGCTTGGTCTCACACACACACAAATATATATATATATATATATATATATAGAGTCACCTTATTTTACAAACTCAATATTTTGTGCAAACTTTGTAAACCAATCACAACCATTGATTAGTTTAATCAAAGGCCATGATAAGATTCCTATATTCAAGGAAATTTGGTTATTTTCAAAATTAAAAAATTAATTGCTAACACATGGGACAATTGGTTATTTCCCACCAAATCTCTACATTTTGATTGGACAAAAATGAGTTTACATAGTTTGCACAAAATATTGAGTTTGTAAAATAAGATGACTCTATATATATATATATATATATAGGTGAATGATCTTATGCAACCCATTTTGAAGTTGTAAACTATGCAACCCCTCTATACACCACATATTTTAGTGAATTGAATAAAAAACTAACTGAAATAAAAAGGGGTTAATAAAATATGTGATAGATAAGTAGGTTGCATAGTTTGCAGGGTTAAGCAAACCAAAATGTATCCAAGTTGTCACATTTTATCATTGTATGTATTCAACTTAAAAACTTACCATTGTATGACTAAAAAAATTGTCATTGTAGGTTCAATACATTAAATGGTAAGTTTTTAAGTACATTAAATGAATACATAAAATGGTAGTTATATAGTACATAGAATGACAATTTTATCAGGTTCAGTACATACAATGGTAAGTTTTTAAGTTGAGTACATGCAATGATAAAATGTGACAATTTGGATACATTTTGGTGTACTTAACCCTAGTTTGCAACCTCAAATGGCTTGCGTAATAACACCATTATATATATATATATATATACATATATGAGTCAGGTTCACGTAAGACCAAACTATTTTCGTTAGATCGGTGAGATCAACATTTTTTTACATGAAACTTCACATCAAAACACTATGAACACTAGTACACAAACTCATATTTGCCATGGTTAAAAACCGTGGCTATAAGCCTTTGCCCACAATTTTTTTGTTTAATCAAAACGTAGCCTATACTCCCATGATCATTGATACCCTTTTGGCCACATCTAAAATGTGTTACCATTTCAAATGAAAAACCGTTGCAACAACCTAAAAACCGTGGCGATAAACGTATTCTAATTTTTTTGGTATTGGAGCATTTTTACTATAAACGTGGCCATACAGTTACACTTAATTTTAGAACTGTAGCTAATAGTTATCTTTTGGCCACAAAAGGATGAAAACCATGGCCGATACATGATATATAGTTACGCTTAAAATTTTAATGATAGTTGATGATAGAATCAATATACCTCGTGATCTGAAGACGGATTTAGCGATAGCTAGCTGACTACCTTGTGTCACAATTCAAAGAAACCAAAACACAACGACCACTGTCATCTCCAAATGTTCATCTATCTCAGCTCGCTGAGTAGTGTCTTGCTCCCAAAGATTTACTCGACTGTCTTAATTCTTTATGCACAAAAAGGAAAACTATGTTTTGTAACACCCCGGATCCCAACAGATTTAATAACAATAACAGTAACAATCCCAGTGATCTAACGCAACGGAAAATATATATAGTACTTAATCAAAAGGAAACGTGTCTAATAGTGCACGTGGAACAACCCTCCACGGCTGAGATAATAATTTTAGGTATCTAGAGTGTGTAAAAGGAAATAACCAAGGCCGACTCTATCTAGACATCAGACCTTATCCTTGCCCTTCTCTCTCCCTCGGGCTACCCCTGTAACAAATAAGAAAGAAAAGAATTTGGAAAGCGAGGGTTAGACCATAAGGTCTAGTGAATTCCCCAAACAGTAAATAAAACAGTTCCGACCCGCTGGCCGTAATTCAAATCAAAACCACTGAATGTGTGCGGACAAAGAAAACACAGCCCAGGCCAGTCCAGGTCGTCTGACAATAACTCCCAAGGGACGTAGTCCCGAGGTACCCCCAAGTGCGGATCAGACCAAATGGTAAACTCCCAAGGAACGCGAGGTTCCAAGGTACCCAGTGTCCATAGTGCAACACATCAGTCAAATCATCAAGTCATTACCATTTTAAGCATGCTTTAAATGTAATCAACAATTATGTCACGTTATCATACTTCATAAAGCAGTTCATACGTCAAAATTATTTATCAAACAAAATGGGCAATTAAAAAAATCCAGTTCAAAACAATTTATCCCATTCAAATCAGGCAAGGGAACTCACCTGGTCGTAGAACCCAACTCGTAGTTACCTCAGGTCCTCCTCCTACTGAATCTGTAAAGGTTCTAAGGCGTTATGATTCCCGCTTAATAAAACCCACTAACTAAGACACCCCTAGGCAGACTTAGCACGGGGGTTCCGCTACCCGGTTAGCGGACGGGGTCAAGGGGAGCTGCCCTTGCGGGGTCGAGGGGCAGCGCCCCTAGAAATTTTTTTGATTCCTATGGGAATAAATCACTATGGAAAATCCTCTCCGAAAACCAACCCTACAAGCAAAACCCCTCAAAAACAGACTCGGAAAAGCACCTTTCCCAACTCCAAATTCCCGATTCGGAAAACCACCATTTCCGATTCGGAAAATGGCAATTTCCGATTCGGGAAATACCAACTCCGAAATCCGACTCGAAAGGAGACGAGGTCAGCATAACGACTAGGCTAGCCCAATTCCCGATTCGGAAAAATCAAAGTTTCCAATTCGGGAAAGGCAGCTGAGACACTCAAACACACTTCATAAAAACCGATTCGGAAAACATGAATTCCGATTCGGAAAACATGTTTCCCGATTCGGAAAACACAAAATCCCAATTCGGAAAATCGAACAGGTTCGCAAAAAGCTCCAAAACTTGATGAAAACTGATCCAATTGAATCCAAAGTAATTCTAGAAGGTCACTAAATCATCCCTGAATCAACCTAGATAAGTTGTACGAAAAATAACATCGAGATCTTACCTCGGCGATGATTTCTCGACCTTAAAGATGATGAAATGGCTCCAAGCTTTTCTCCAAAACACACACTAAACACACACAAATCTTTTCCCAAAAATGGCAAAGATTAGGGTTTAAGGATTTAAATACCTAGGGTTTTGGGCCAAGCCCATACCTAAAATGGTATAAGCCCATACCATTAAAAGCTTTTCAGAAATAACACATTTAACCCAAAATCTTCATATTCCCACAAAAAGGTCATTTGACAGAAACTTAACTTAATTAACTCCATCTAGAAATCTTGGTTATTACATGTTTTACTGATAAAAGTACAAAATGGACGGTCATCATACTGTCCCCTCTGTACAAATCAGCCTCCAAAAGCTGCTGATCACCAAGTACTCTATATTGCTTTTAATGCAAATGGATGTACTTTATAGCTAATAGTACATTAGGACCACCGCATACACAACAAGTGTATAAAAGTGTCCGAATGAACACAATATAGAGGACTTGAATATGTTCTTCAAACACTTCAGATCTTCCTCTATTTCTTACCGAGTCATTTCTCTTTCTATCTTTCTATCTTTATTCTATCATTTCTCTTTCTATCTTTCTATCCGTATTCTATCTCTTTCTAATCTCACTTAATGCATAAATGAATGATGCGTGAACTTTAGGTTGTTTAGATTAGGTTTAATCTTCTTTTCTATTTTTCGCAACAATCTTGTAAATTCTGTATTTGAGTTATAAATACAAATAGAATTTAAAAAGTGAAAAATCTGTGTGATTGTATGCAACCCCCTATTCTACAATCTTTGTTAACCTTGAAATCCATCCTCGGGACCAACAGTAACAAAGATTGTCGAAGGGAGAGGGGGGGGGGGGGGGACATTCATGACATAATTTGATGATCTTTAAATTCTATTTTTTTTGAAGAACAAAATACAGAATTTGCAGATTGTTGCAAAAATAGAAAAAGGTACAACACCTATTCTAAACAATCTCAAGTTCACATAGCATTCACTTTTGCACAAGTAAGAAAGAAAAGAAAAATAGAACTTAGAAGTAGAGGGAGGGGGAAGGACTGGAGTATTTGAAGATAGAAGAGATGTGTGTGTGTGTGTGTCTTTGAAGAAGACAATTCAACAACTATTTATACTATTTGCACTAAATGCAAGTCACATCACCTTTTGCACGTGTTGTGTATTAAGTGGTCTGAGGTGTACTATATCATTATAATAAACATGTGTGGGTAAGAAACCCATACAAGTTGGTATAATGGATAATATGCTTTTAGGCTGATAAGTACGAATGGAACAGTAGAGAGATGTTCCTTTCTACTTTTTGTCAAAAAAGCATGATAGTCCTTGTGCAAATTAGGATAAGACAAAATTGGAAATCTTGATAAACAAGTCTCTAATCAACATGTATAGGTCACTAAGCTTCGCGTGTGAATGATCGTCGAGTCTTAGTTCTTCAGGTTGTCATGTATGGATAGTCAAGCCGTTATCATTGAATATAGCTTTAGATCACGAACAACGATGACTCTATCATCAACTACTTTTTTACATCGATGATGGTTCGATACGTATGATTTCTTTTATCTTCATGGGAAACACTTAGCTATTTACAAATTTATCTTATCAGCGGCTACTTGAACAAATTCAGTAGGGTCTTGATTTCAAACAAAATACTTAAGACTATCAACTTGAATAAATTGAAATGATCACTAAACAGACTCAGTGATAATTCCTCAAACTATAGATTAAGCTAATCATTTATACACTAAGTAGAAAGGATATATCATTAGCATTTCATCATGTCTTAGGAGAGCTAGATCAACAGGGTAGCGATGGAATCTCGAGAAATTGTCGGAGATGGAGATCAATGTAGGGGCGACAATGGAAGCTGGAGAACCAAGAGATGGGTATAGAGGATGGTGAATGGGAGGTAGTGGTATAGGGCCCGCCGACATGGTGAATTTGTGATGGAGAAGATGATAAGACGGTGGTAGCTCTTTAGCAATGATTGAATTAATAGGTTTCATTTGGCAAAAAGGTAGAGTCATGGGAGGTGTTGACCATTTCTTGGGTTAGGGGAAAGTGATGCGGGCCGAGCTGTGGACGAGATGGCGTTGACGTTTCTGGAGGCCCATGATCAGTCCAACTTCAAAAGGGCATA
The DNA here is from genome assembly GCA_030169165.1 of Centaurea solstitialis. Taxonomy (NCBI): domain Eukaryota; kingdom Viridiplantae; phylum Streptophyta; class Magnoliopsida; order Asterales; family Asteraceae; genus Centaurea; species Centaurea solstitialis. Next base: position 17,938,458 of record CM058040.1, on the reverse strand, counting down.
ACTTTCGCTCCGATTGTCCATTTTGGACGATCCACCTGTCGAATCGAAGCTAGCGACAGGGAGCACACCTGGGTAGGGTCTTTTCGTTCGCTAAAAATGCTGTTTAAGGGTCTTTTTGGACGTTTTTGTGTTTTTTTCGTTTTAGGCTTTTGTTTTAGGCTTTATTGTTCGGCCTGTTACTTTTGGGCAGGCCCGGTTCGTTTGGTTTCTTATTTAGGTGTTAATTTCGTGTTTTGCAAGACAGTTAATGAATTTTACAGAACTTTTGTTTATTCCCAATTCTTGAATTCTCAATTAGGGTTCAGGTTTTGAAGCCGAGGGTTTGGTATTCTACGAATCAAAAAGCCTTAGAAGAGATTGAATACGGTATTCATTGGATCAACGTATTTGACCTTTGTTTATCCCCACACACGCTACATCTGAAAGGCTTACATACGCATCTACGAAAGCAATAGGTTCAAGAATGTGGGATTAAAAGTGGGTTGCTAGATAATATAAATATTATAGATATAAAAAATAAAGAAAATGGTGAAAAGACAATAATGCCGCAATTTAAATAGAGTAGATTTTAACAAAGTTGGATTGATGGACCAAATCTATAACAAAACTAAAACCACAATGATGATATTTGTAATTAAACTGTTTGAGAGACCTAATCCATAATTATGATATAATCACAAGGACCAAATCTGTAATTTACTCCATAGTTAACATTGAAATATCTAGGATTTAAAAGAAAAATAAAAAATCCAATGTAACTTTCTTAAAAGTTTTTTAGTTTACCCTTTTAGAAGACTTAGTATATAAAATATGTTGGAGATATTTTAACCAAAAGAAAAAACCGAGAATATTATACTTAACAAAACTAATCTACCTATGCTACCTTATATAGAACAAATTTACTAAAGTCTTAAAAAACACTAATAACGCATAAGATACTATTATTTCATACACAATCTCTTAAAAACAGCTAATAAAAGATGTAATATTATTCTTTAAAACATCAACATTTAAAAATCTTTTAATTACAATATAAGAAGCATATTGTACAAATTGTTGATGCTTTAGAAAGCAAAACTTCAAATGAATGCTTATCTTCCCGGTTTACTTCCCAAGGTAATCGGTTGCTTCTTCTTTCCCAAATCATATCATTGGTCTATATAATCGTTTGTCTGAGTCTTCTCTATGCTTTACTCTCTTTGAACCTTCAATCTATTTGAATCGTTCTCTTGCTTGTATTGACACCTTCAATCGATCTCGGTGGGTCATTCTTTGTTCAAGATAAGATTTTTTTATGGTTCCTATTTGTTTAAACCAATATGTTTCGACCCTAAACCCTTATCAATGCTTCATATTGTGGTTTATTAATTTATTTATGGTGGTTGTATCTATCGACCCTAAAGCCTTCTAAATGGTTCTGATTGTATTTATTTAAACTCTAAAAATTGTTTTCAATCCTTATTGCTTTTGTATTAATTTAAACCCTAACATGGTCTGTTGATTTATTCTAATGGTTTCAAACAACATAGAGAAGCGTATGTTGATAGTTTTTATTAATTCAATATTTGCTCAAATTTTGTATTCGTTTCTTCTTTGTTAGTTATATGTATTTGTTTATTCGATATCTACTTATGTGATTTCTATTGATAAATATGCATTTTTAAGATTTCATCTTTAGGTTTCCCTCCTTTCAGTATATTATTTTGCTTTGTCCTTGTTAGTTTATAAACCTAAAATGGAGTTTTTTGTGCATCCTACCGACATTTGATGATAAAAATTGGGTACGAATTCATACATTCTCAACCAAAATGCTTTAACTTTTTTCAATTGCAGTCGATTTTATGTTTGCCTCAGCCTCCCATATACGTATTGCAATCGATATCTTGTTTGCCTACCATTCATTTATGTATAGCAATCATTTTTTGGTATAACAATTGATACCACAGCTGCAATTGACAGTTTCATCTATATGGTACCATAGTTGCAATCTATGTATAGAAATTAGAAATTAGCACCACAATTTCATCTATTTACAACAAAAATTTCATTAACATGGGAGGAGTTGCAGATGTGGTACCTAATTTGACGGGTGGAGTGATGAAAAATAGGGTTCCAAATGACCAAAAACACTAATAAAAAAAAAGGGAAAATGGGATGTTTTTAATGCACGAAATGCTTGGAGTGTATGTGAAATGTTTGAAAATGTTTTGGGACACCATTCACATTGAAATCTCTAAACCTTAAAAGAAATTGAATGCAACTTTCTTAAAGTTTTTTAGTTTACCATTTTAGAAGATTTGCATATAATAATAATATGTTAAGAGATATTGTAAGTTTGTAACCGAAAAGAAATAAAAGAAAAAATATTTTAATGAGATAAGAAGTCAAGAGCATATTAACTAATAGATTACTAGAGTTATGCGCATGATAAAATGTTTCAAAAAAAAAGAAAATGTATATTTAATATCTCTCTCTGTATGCGAATAAAAAACTGAGCAGAGCTCTTCACTCTCTTCTATTCTCCTTAAAACTTTCCATTTGCCTTCCTTCCTTCTCACCATCCCCCCCAATCTTGCTTTCCAGGTTGCTATCCATTCTTTCTTTCCCACTACTTAAATTAAAAACATCCTTCTTGTTCCATTTTTCACTAATATTTGATGTTGATTTAGTAAATCTTCTGTACCTTGTTTGTTTTTGTAGAGAGCCATATCGATATTTATTTAAGTAAAGTATGCAAGTAATGAATGATTCTCACCAACCGTCCAATAACAATAAAGGGTTCACCTCCACACAGGTAGATTGTTGTATTGTTTGTTCGATTTATTCGATTTGATCTGATTTTATTATGATGTATGTAGGTGATGGAGGAATTGAAGGAATTGTTGTCTATGGCGGTCCCAATCACGGCAATGAACTGTCTGGTTTATCTTCGAGCCGTGGTATCGGTGCTGTTCCTCGGTCGGCTCGGCAGCCTGGAGCTGGCCGGGGGTTCCTTGTCGTTAGGGTTCACCAATATCACTGGCTACTCGGTTTTAGTTGGACTGGCTTCGGGTCTAGAGCCGGTATGCAGCCAGGCGTACGGTAGCAATGGGGTTGACAAGTGGGAGCAATTGTCTGCGTCTCTGCTCCGGATGATTGTCATACTACTGATGGCGGTTGTACCGATCAGCGTGCTGTGGGTGAACCTGGGGCCGATCATGCTCTGGATGGGGCAGGATGCAGCCATCACGTCAATGGCTGCCACCTACTGTATATATTCCCTTCCGGACCTCATCACAAACTGTCTGTTACAGCCCCTGCGGGTTTATCTACGGTCACAGGTAAGTTAGGCAGTACCAAATAGAGTAATCATTTACTCGTGTTTCAATTTAATATCAACTTTTTTGAACAATAAAACTTTTCATCCAACCAACAGGGGGTGACGAAGCCGATGATGTGGTGCAGCCTGGTGGCGGTGGCATTCCACGTGCCGTTGAACTATGTGTTGGTGGTGGTGATGGGATTGGGTGTGGGAGGTGTTGCTATGGCTTCGGTGGTGACGAACCTGAACATGATGGTGCTGATGGCAGGGTACGTGTGGGTGTATGGGAGATGGAGGTGGACATGGAAATGGACGGATGGGATGGGTCCGTTGTTGCGTTTGGCTGTGCCGAGTTGTATGGGGATATGTTTGGAGTGGTGGTGGTATGAGATCGTGACCGTCCTTGCTGGTTATCTGGTCAATCCACAACTGGCTGTGGCAGCTACTGGGATACTCATTCAGACAACTAGTCTTATGTACACTGTTCCCATGGCTTTGGCTGGCTGCGTCTCTGCCCGAGTAAGTTTCTTTTCATTTTCTTCATGCGATTGCGAATCTCATCATTATTATTCTTCTTACAGAATTACTTGCTTTTTGGTATTATCATTTTATGCATACTCAATTCAAGATTTTGTTTTATATCTGGATAAGGAAAATAGTAAAACATAAAATTAAAATGTGTTTTTATTCTATTTATTTTGTTATTATATATATATATAGAAGAAGACAAATCATGTCTAACTCAGTTGGTAGCGGTAACATTTTGGGGGACTGTGTATGGTATCCCAGTTTATTCGGGTTCGAATTTAAGACTAGAATTTGAAGATATAAGAACCTAGTCCTTGGGCTGGTCCGGTTAAATACTATGGTTGGGCTCTAGGTCCAGTGTAAGTCGGGACGGGATAGCGGCGGATTAGTGGGCATGTATATATACTTATTTTTTTATATGAAAGTATTGTTTTTACATTTTATTAGGGAAAGACAAAATAAAAAGGAGAACAATCAAAAAGACTTTTGATTTAACAAAGTTAACAAATGTATTAACCATGATTAAGACAAGCTAAATATCATAAAAACTAAATTCACAATAAAAAATCTTAGGAACCTTAACAAAAGACCATCAAAACACAGAATTACTTACTAGTAAAAGCATCTCCAACAACTTTTCTAAATTAGAGAAAACCCACTTTTTGTTTTTTTAAAATGCTTCAACAACATCTCTATCTTATTTTTTAAAATAGAAAATCAAGGGAAAGACTCTACATATAGAGAATTCTCTATATCTTTGTTAGGAAGAGAGAAATAACCTTTTTATTCGTTCCACCAATGAGATTTAAATTAATATCATTTTACATAATTTAAAAAAAAAATATTGGAATCATATAATTGATGATAAAATCTCTAAAATAGAAAATCTGTTGGAGTTGAATATAAGTTATTTTAGAGATTTTGATTTTTGGTTCACTATTTTAAAGAAATTTTAGAGAAGCTATTCAAGATGCTTTAAAGTGACTTTCTTTGGTAGACACTAACACTTCCTTTTTTTTATAATTATTTTTGAATTGGAATTTAATTAAAAGTTAATATGTTTCGTGGTGTTTTTCATTTCCTAATTGAAGATATTTTGATTTTTTTTGTTAGTGAGAATGATTCATTACTTTCATTTGATATTAGTTTTCAGTTTTTTACTTTATTTTTCTTGTTGTTTGGTATAGGTTAATTGAATTTGATTTTCAAGATTCTTGATTGTTGGGCAATTGAGGCATTATCAAGATTTTTTGATTTTTCTGTATGTTGTTGGGTATTTAATATTTTAAAAGTAGTCTACATAATTCTACTTATTTAAGTCAAATATTGTATTTTTCAAGATTTCTTATATTCTTAGCTGTTGGGCATGTTTTAATTGAATTTAATTTTCAAGATTTCTTGACTTTAGACACTATTTGGATTTCGGTTTCCAAGATTCCTTTTCTTCTTTAGAGGTTGTTGGGTATGATTCATTAAGCTAGCTGGTGACCGGTCAATCTGGTAGCTGATAACTGATAAACTAATTGATGAATAAGTTGTCTTTGACAAAAACTAGCTAATAAGGTAGCTTATGAATGTAAAATGATAGACCACATGCAGATGTGTATTTAGAAGGTAATAAAATAATATGTTATCAAAAAGCTATTAAAAGTAACTTTTCAAAAATCTTGCCTATGGTCTAGTCAAATATGTACCTGACTTGTAAGTTGAGTTATAACTTAGGTTATTTTTACCAAAACAATGCCTTTACTTTTATAGCTTTTGGCTAATGAGTCATTTGAATTTAATTCTTTATGATATCTTTATATTTGCACACATTGTTGGATAGAGGGAGGTTCTTACAAAAACCATTTCTATTTGTAGGAACAAAAAAACTAAATTTGAACAATATGTGATGTGGGTCCATGCGGGACCCACCTATCAAATAAATCGTATTTCTGTTTTATTGGTACGATTCATTCCCTTTTCGATTAGCAAGATTTGTTCTCGATCTCTTTAAACCTTTTTTGTCGTGTATTAGGATTTTTAAAAGCAGTCGAAATAATCAAATCAAATATTATTATTTTCAAGACAAATATCCCTATAAAAAGACGTTTTGGGAACAGCATTAAGTTGGCTTTTTGGTTGGCGAAATAATCAAAAGTAAATGGCTTTTATTCAATCATTCGTATTCTATTTAGACATTCTAAAGCAGCACTTTCAAGGTTCTATGGAATTACTTTTTGCTAATGCTGGTACATGTGTTTGTTAGGTGGGTAATGAGCTGGGAGCTGGGAGGCCAAATAAGGCCAAGCTTGCTGCAATGGTGGCTTTATCCTGTGCTTTCTTAGTAGGCTTCACCAATGTCATATGGACTGTGGTTTTTAGGCACAAATGGAGTGCCCTTTTCACCCATGACCACATGCTTCGATCGCTCGTTTCCTCCGTCATGCCCATCATGGGTCTTTGCGAGCTCGGAAACTGCCCTCAAACCACCGGGTGTGGCATCCTCCGTGGCACTGCCCGACCGGCCGTTGGTGCCCGTATCAACCTCGGCTCTTTTTACTTTGTGGGTACCCCTATAGCCGTCGGCTTAGCCTTTTTCTTCAACGTTGGCTTCACTGGCCTCTGGATCGGTCTCTTGTCTGCTCAATTTGCGTGCGCGGTTTCCGTTTTGTACTCCGTGGTTGTGCTTACCGACTGGGAAGGGGAGGCTTTGAGAGCCGAAAGGCTAACGAATTCCGCCTTGGTTTTGGAAATGGTCACCGAACGTGACGATGAAAAAGGTTTCTGAGTAGCCATAAGGGTTGCGGTGCAGTGGTTGAGCCGCCCCTGGGAGATGTGGTGGAATATGTCACCTACCCAGGATTCTAATCCAAACGTTGACAACAATTGTGGCAACAAAGTTATCAGGAGAAATGTCTTACAGCTTTAATTTGCCAGGATTAGTAAAAAGAGATATACATTTCTAAATTAGCCACTAGATGTTTTTTGGCAACCGATTGTGGCATCTAATCGATACTCATTTGCGTTTTTGTTGTCGTGTATATACATTTTGAGAAGAAAGTTGACGCCTAAAAGCAACGATTAATGATTCAAAAAGTAGAATATATTGCATTCTTTAAGGCAAATTGCATAGGGGGATGCAATCATATCTCTAGTAAGCTGATTTTAAAATATTTATTTTGTCATCTTATGAAAAATTATTTAATTATTTAACTACATGATTGTTGTCTATATGTCTATAAATATGTAATGTGCTTTCGTTCTTTTTTATATTTTCTGCAACAAAAGTTGCTAAACATTATGGAAAAATCAAAACAAAATTTCTTAACTTTTGTATAATACTTTGATTTTTATATAATCTGAAATAAAACATATATAATTTTGAGATTAAAAAAACATTATGAGTAAATCAACTAATACTGGAAAGTTACCCAAGGACATGTACTTTAAGGATGTGTTTGATACATGCAACAGGATAGGACGGGACAAAACTTATTGTCCCACGTTTAGTGCAGCATGGAACAGGATATGAATTCACTATCCCACATTTAGTGCGACATGAAACATAGACAAGAACTGGGATAAGATGTGACAACATGAGACAAAAAAAAAGTTTTTTCTGTTTCACCAAAATAGGTGGAACAAGGTGGGATAGAAATGAAACATAAACTAATATATTAATAATTGACCCTTGTTTGATATATAACTTTAATATGGTATTTATTTTAGTGTTTACCACCACTAGTCGCGACTGCCGCCTCTACAACCACCAACGATTACCTACCACCTCTACAATGTCCATGCCACCACAGCCACCACCACCAGTACCACCACTGGTCACCTCCACCACCACCACTATCCACCATTTTCATGTTCTCCACAACCACTGACCACCACCACCATCATCACTACTAGTATTACTGTCGGTCACCATCTCCATCTCTACCATAATCATCAACATCAGTTACATCAAATCTTATGTGTATGTGTGTTTATGTTTATAAAAGTTGTGTAATTTTTTTTATAAATTTAATAGTTTCTTTATTTGTGTTAATTAGAGCCATTATTGATATATAAAATCTATTAGCCAATATCTCATCCCTACAATTAGGGGATATAATTGTGAGTGATTGATATCACACTTATGGTTGATTGATATCACATTTATAGTTGATTGATATTGTATTTATTGTTAATGTATACCAAAGATAGTTGTAGGACTAGTATAAATACCATGCATTGTAATCATATTGATACACAGAAAAATATACAGCTTTCATGGTATCAGAGCGGGTATTACTCTAGCCATATTCCATCTTCTCCTTCATAAATTTCCCTTCTCCATCTTCTCATTTGTCACCTTCCATCCTCTTCGTCAATGGACCCCAAAACCCACCCCGCCATTACTGTTACCAACATCAAAAACTTCATCTCCTTCACCCTAGAGATGGAGAGCGGACAATATACTTCTTGGGCGGAACTCTTCCGAATTCACTGTCGGGCTTTTCAGGTGGCTAACCATATCAATTCTTCAGCCGCACCTCCCCATTCAACCCCATCTTCCTCTACCGCCACCGAAGCAGATAAAACCAAAGCCGCATCCGAGTTTGAAGCATGGTCACGACTAGATGCCATTGTTCTTCAATGGATCTACAGCACCATTTCTAACGATCTTCTTCATAATATTCTAAAACAAAACACCACGGCTTCCCAAGCCTGGACTGCACTTGAAAACATTTTTCAAGACAAACAGCAATACCAGAGCTATCTATCTTGACAGCAAGTTCGTATCCACTCGTCTTGATCAACATCCCAATGTCTCCTCTTACTGCCAAGCAATGAAGATGATCGCCGATCAACTCGCCAACGTGGGCAATCCCGTCAACAACCAGCGTCTTGTACTCCAGTTGATCGCGGGTCTCAATGACAGCTACGAGGGTGTCGCAATGCTCATCCAGCAAACAAATCCATTACCGGATTTTTACGAGGTTCGATCAAAACTCGTTATGGAGGAAGCCCGCAAGGCTCATCAAGCCGCCGCCACCGCTGCTTCTCCCAATAACACCGCCTCCGCCAGCGCCCTTACAGCCTCCTCACCAGTCTTCTGACAACGGGACCCGCTACGTGGCCGTGGACATGACCGTGGCGGCGGACGTGGTCGTGGCCGCTCCTCCGGCGGACGAGGACGCAACAACAACACCCAACAACCGACATATGGTCGGGGATCCCCTACGTACCAGTCATGGGCATCTATTCCGCCTCCTTGGGCTTACCCAAATTACACTCAATGGGCATATCCACCATGCCCACACCCGACCCAGCAGTCCAACTTTCGCCCGCCCCCTTCTCCATCTGCTGGAATTTTGGGCAATCGTCCACAACAAGCTTATGCGGCTTCCGAAGCAAGTTATACACCCACGGACCTCGAACAAGCCTTCCATACCATGGCGATACATCCACCCGATCAGACATGGTACGTCGACACCGGAGCAACTTCGCACATGACCAACAACTCAGGTAACTTCACGTCTTATGTCAATAATGGTCTTTTTCGGAATGTAATTGTCGGTGATGGCTCACCTATTCCCATCCGAGGTATTGGCCATCAAACCCTCCCTTATCCTTTTCCTCCCTTACTTCTCAAAAATGTCCTTCACACTCCTAGAATTATCAAAAATCTTCTGTCTATTCATCGTTTTACTATTGACAACAATGTTTCCGTCGAATTTGACCCGTTTGGTTTAACTGTGAAGGAATACCGAACGCGGACACCCATACTCCGTTGCAATAGTACTGGCGATCTCTACCCATTCAAGTTAAAGTCGTCTTCCCAAGTCACACACCCTTCTACCTTTGCTGCAATAACAAGAGACTTATGGCATCATCGTCTTGGTCACCCTGGCGCGGATGTTTTGTCTACTTTACGTTCAAATTTGCGTTTTTCTAGTTCTAAACATTTGTCTTCTAATACTTTTTGTCATTCTTGTGTGTTGGGTAAGCAAATAAAATTTCCGTTTTCTAGTTCAAATTCTCTTACTCATCTTCCTTTTGATATTATTCATACGGATGTATGGACTTCACCTGTATTAAGCTCAAGTGGTCATCGATATTACGTCTTATTTTTAGATGACAAAACCAATTATCTGTGGACATATCCCTTAGCCAACAAGTCCCAAGTCTTTTCTACCTTTCTCCACTTCTTTTCTATGATAAAAACACAATTCCATTATACCATCAAAACCATACAATGCGATAATGGACGTGAATTTGACAATCAACAATTCCACAACTTATGCTCTCAAACCGGCACTCAATTTCGGTTCTCTTGTCCATACACCTCACCCCAAAATGGCAAAGCGGAGCGTAAGATCCGATCCATCAACAACATTCTACGAACCCTCCTAGCTCACTCTAATGTTCCCATGTACCTTTGGCATCATGCTTTACAACATGCCACTTATCTACTAAATATTCTTCCCACCAAAACGCTTGCCAATCTCACCCCCACCCATCTCCTCTTCAATCTACAACCAACATATACTCATCTTAGAACCTTTGGTTGTCTTTGCTATCCTCTCACCTCCTCACTCTCCATTCACAAGCTACAAAAACGTTCCCAACCGTGCGTCTTCCTTGGTCACCCTTCTAACCACCGAGGATATAAGTGTTACGACATCAACTCCAAAACAATAATTCTTTCGCGTCACGTGGTCTTTGATGAAACAAATTTCCCGTTCTCCCAATCCTCATCCCCACCTAAAACAGCCCCTCCTCCACTCTCGTCGGACCCACACCCACTCCTTTGGTCCAGCTCCACCCCTTCGGTAGCCACCACCCCCCCTCCTACTCCGACTGCAACTACCACCCAAACAGCCCTTCCGCCACCTTCGCTGCAAACATACTCCCATCGATCTAGACAAGCCCCACCTCCCCCGTCAGTCGCACCACCGCTTCCCTCGACAACGACCACTTTGGTGCCTCCCTCACCAACACCACCAGTCTCCTCTACTAGAACTATTCACACCCGTAGCATGTCGGGTATCTCAAAACCCCGTCAACCACTTAACCTTCACACCTCTACCTCCATATCTCCTCTTCCTCGAAACCCTCTGGATGCTCTTAAAAACCCGGATTGGAACAAAGCCATGACAGACGAATTCCGGGCCCTTATCGATAATAACACGTGGGAGTTAGTCCCGAGGACTCATGATATGAACATAGTGCGTAGTATGTGGATTTTTCGTCATAAAACTAATTCTGACGGGTCTTTAGAGCGATACAAAGCTCGTTTGGTATGTGATGGCGGGTCTCAAAAAGAAGGCATTGACTGTGGGGACACTTTTAGCCCCGTGGTCAAACCAGCAACAATCAGAACGGTCTTATCCATTGCCCTATCAAATGCATGGGAGGTTCATCAACTAGACGTGAAAAACGCCTTTTTACACGGTCATCTTCACGAAACAGTCTACATGCATCAGCCTCCCGGCTTTCGTGATCAACACCTCCCGAACCATGTGTGCCTTCTCAAAAAGTCTCTTTATGGCCTAAAACAGGCACCGCGAGCATGGTACCAACGTTTTGCAGATTACGTGTTCACCTTAGGGTTCAAGCACAGCAAATGCGACCACTCACTGTTCGTTTACAAGAATGGCAAACAAACGGCCTTTCTACTCTTATATGTTGACGATATACTCCTAATCACCTCCTCCCCGACTCTCCGTCAAGATTTCATGGCGCTACTAGCAAAGGAGTTTGCCATGAAAGACCTTGGGCCACTCAGCTACTTTCTCGGCATCTCGGTAACCCGAGAACACGACTCTCTTTTTCTCTCACAACAGCAATATGCAAATGAAATTTTGGATAGGGCGGGTATGTCTTCGTGTCACCCTTCAGCCACATCAGTTGACACAAAGGCTAAACTAAGCAGCACCGATGGAGATCTTCTAACTGATGGGGGTACCCAATATCGTCAACTTGTCGGGGCCCTTCAATACTTGACATTCACCAGGCCAAATATAAGTTACGCAGTTCAACAAATTTGCATGCACATGCATGCTCCCCGAACATCTCACTTCAACGCTCTCAAAAGGATCATACGCTACATTAAGGGTACGCTCGATCACGGGCTGCATCTCACGAAGTCACCAGGGAACAAACTCATTGCATACACCGATGCTGATTGGGCGGGATGCCCAGACACACGACGCTCCACCTCGGGGTATTGTGTCTACTTGGGTGACAACCTTATCTCTTGGTCCTCCAAACGACAACCAACCATTTCTCGCTCCAGTGCCGAGGCTGAATACCGGGGAGTAGCGAATGTCGTCTCGGAGACGTGTTGGATCCGAAATCTACTTCTGGAACTTCACATTCCAACTTCCACAGCTACGTTAGTCTATTGTGACAACGTGAGCGCTGTATATTTGTCGTGCAACCCGGTTCAACATCAACGAACAAAGCACATCGAGATCGACATTCACTTTGTTCGGGAACAAGTAGCACGTGGTCAAGTCCGTGTCTCTCATATTCCCTCTCGCTATCAAGTTGCAGATATCTTCACCAAGGGTCTACCTCTCGTGCTCTTTACAGATTTCAAGAACAGTCTCAACATTCGTCCTCCTACCGTTTCGACTGCGGGGGTGTATTAGCCAATATCTCATCCCTACAATTAGGGGATATAATTGTGAGTGATTGATATCACACTTATGGTTGATTGATATCACATTTATAGTTGATTGATATTGTATTTATTGTTAATGTATACCAAAGATAGTTGTAGGACTAGTATAAATACCATGCATTGTAATCATATTGATACACAGAAAAATATACAACTTTCAAAATCATCTAATAATTTTTTTTGGGAACTAATCTAGTTCTATTCAATCTAGTTCTAGGCATACCAAACACCAAACAGACACTTGTCCTGTCTAATCCTGTCATGTATCGTCCAATTCAATCCTACTCACTTATCCTATGCATTCTTGTCTTGATACCAAAATGCTACCAAAAAGTAAAGTTGGAAAATGAATTTATGTGGCACTTTTATATATGTTTTCTTTGAAAGGCAACAGATGCCATGTACGATTCTCATTTTTCATGATAAAGATTAAACTTACAAAAATACAAAAAAATTCAAAAATGGTTTTTCATTTTGATAAAGTTATAATTTATTTATCTACTTACATGATATAATAACGTATTATCAATTTTAATTCTATAAAAAAGATGATATTCTTATTCAGAAAAAAGAAGAAGATGGTATGCTCCTAAGCATTAAATCTCTAAAAGACAGATTTTTCAGAATAAAAACCAAAATAATGTATATTTTATTTTGATGAAATTTACTTTTCGTTTGATATGAAATGCAGAGCATCGAATCAAGCTATATGGTAATTTAATCCTTTTGGGAGAATAAGATGGCCTTTTGTGCTTCCTTTTTCCCTTTCATTGTCCTGTAAAGCATAATCTGTTTTTATTTGTTGTTCTGAATATTAAACACTTTTTTCTTTTTAGTTTATCACTTATATAGTTAAATATTTTTAATTTTGACAACTTACATCATTTTTTTTCCCGGTCGGTGGAATGATACCTATGTTTGAAGGATTATTCGGATTAGGGATGAGCATCGAAAGCGGGTACCCGCCTTTGGAACCGGAACCGCTCTGGAACTGCAAGTTCCGAAATCGGAACCGATATGATTGGTTCCGGTTTCGGTTCCTAAATTACGGAACCGATTAAGACTGGTTCCGGTTCCGGTTCTTATTTTATTGAAACTGTTACCCACCGGATATCAGGTATTTTAGTATTTATTTCTTGATTTCAGTTTTCTTAAGCTTTATGTCCTACACAAAGTTAAAATAAGAAATGGTGCATCTCAAGCATACACCATATGAGCATTAAATACTTGCTCCATTCTTTGCTGCTAATTTTAGTTGGCAAATATTTAATATGGACATGTCAAAAAAGAATTTGGAGTTCTCTTTTGGAGTATTTAGTATACTTGCATTCTTTGTTTTACCAATTTTTTTGGCAGATGTAATTCGATTAAATTTCTTGGTAGGTGTAATTCGATTAATATTTAACATGGTCATGTCAAAAAGTATTGAGTTCACTTATGAAGAAGTATCGTGATTGAATGTGAAATCGATGAAAATGCCAAATATCTACCAAGTATTACATTTATAATGTATGAAATGTTAAAAAAATTGTCATCGGGTACCCGGTACCGGAACCGGTTCGCAGCGGTTTCGGGACCGCTTCCAAAATATGAAGAACCGCTCTAAGCGGTTCCGGTTCTGGTTCCATGGAAAAAGGTTGGGTACCCGGTTATGCTCACCTCTAATTTGGATGAAGCGGTTCGGGAACAACATACGACCTTGCTAGAAGAGCCATTCCGACCAATGTTGACGAAATTATATACAACGAAGAAGATGACGAAGAAGAAGAAGGCGGCGAGTGACGCCACCAATTATGTTGTTTTGTATTTGGGTTCGCTAGGCGGGGTGATGGTCATGCCGAAGCTCTGTTCTAGTATTCTTTTTTAATTTATATTATTGTAATTTGTAATCAACAAATTTCAATTTATATGCAATATTTACATTTGAATTTATGTTGGTATTATATAATTATATTGTATAGTTAGGGATTATAGGTATTTTGATATTTGTATAATTATAATTTATATTAATAAATAGTTAAATTACCCAAAAATGGCCCAAAACACAAAAAATACCAAAAAATACACATCTAGCCCAAAAAGCCCAAAGTCTTGACCGGTTTTTTCTAAACCGGTTTTAAGCCCAAACCAATTTTTTAGATCAAATCGATTGTGAATAAGATCTTTTCCGAAGTTCAGAACCGGCCCGGTTTTTTTTTAAATCGATTTTAATATAACTAGTTTAAGAAAAACCGGTTTGGTTTAAAACCGAGAGTATGCACCTATAATAAGAATAATAATTCGTTCAGCCTCCTTGATTTATGATAGTCCGAAATAAAAACTTTAACAAGTTAACAAAATATAATAGAATATTACATACATTAAAGAAGTTGTTTTATATTTATAAATAAAAGAAATTGACAAACTATATTCATCTTCTTGGTAAAATATAAAATGAGCCAATATTACTTTATAATACGTTTATATTACTTACATATCGTTTTAATTTTTTAAAATTTAGCTCATTATAAAGGAGGAGAAAACAGGGGATTATAAAGATGGCTGTTTTTCAAGTATTATATAGCATTAAAATAAATAAATAGTATTATATTATATAGTGGTAGATGATGCGGTAATATATATAATATATATATATAGTATGTACCAACTTTTATTCTTTTGAAAATCACCCAACTAGATTACCACACGCAGGCAAGTGTATCCGATCGCGAATAATATAGTGTAGGTAAGTCTAGATATCTTTCTGACCACAGTAAACAGTGAAGCTATCTATTTTTAGTCTATTAGCTCTACCAATTAATCTAACAATTATATTTAAAAGGGGGTTGAGAAATAATACTGAAAGCAAGTAAACAAAGATTAAGAAAAGAGAAGCAAGTAAAACAAAGATTAAGACTTTTTATAAAGAGAAGCAAGTACTCACTGTGGTTATTTAAGAATCCCTTTTCAGATAATTTGACTTTATTGATGAAAGCTTTAGATAAATGACGATTGTAGGAATTTAAGCATAAACATACTAAGAATATCATGTTATTGTCAACCGGAAGGTCATCCAGCCCACAGTACAAGGATGTAAATCTAGATACTGGTTACCCTATCTATGGCCACGTCATAGGACCCTACTATCCAATCTACTTCAATCCAAAACGATTACTTATACCACGTCACAAAAGTGAAAGATAAGGGAGGTTGATTAACAAATAAGAGTCTATTCATTAATTGTCAGATAACAAATAAACTCAACCAACGAATTCAAGTAGCCACTGTTAAAACCAATAGGTAAGAATCACAAGACAAACATTCAAAAGTCGTAAATCTGTTAAATAAATATAAAAGTCAAACCATCATCTAAGTTCATCAAACCATAGCAAGCACTATAAGAGTACTAGCCACTAAACATAATGATAATAAGAACAAGATAGATATATAAACACATTAAGCACACCAAGCAACAACCGAAGATAGGGTGTTGGTCCCAAGTAGGTCACCTTCAAGTAACAAGGATTAGGCTATGGGATTATAGAAGGGGGGGTTGAATATAATCACACACTTTTTCACTTTTAAATTCACTTTGTATTAACAATGAAATTTACTAGATTGTTTGCAGAAATAGAAAAGGATAAACCTAATCTAAACAATCTAAGTTACAATTTCTTTCACTATGCACTATTGCGTAGAATAGAAAGAAAGAAAACAGAAGAAGATTAAGAGAAAGGGATTGAGGTATAAGATAGAAGAAAAAGAGGTATGAAGAACGTGTTTTTCACGTCTATATATACCTCATGCATTAAATGCATGGCAGAACCACTATGTACATGTGTTGTAAACAATTATTAACTGAGTTGATTTCGATTTTGGTAAACAATTCCAGATTCCGAGTTCGGGTTTCTGGAGCGATTTCAAAGATGAATATTGATTTTAGATGGATCGGCTATCTGATGCCAACGTCTTCTTCAACCTCCACCAATTCCAATCCACTTCACATTCTTGTTCATCCTCATGTTCTTGTTCATGTTCCTCGTTATCACCATGTTAAAATTACAGGTTATTAAATGAAAAATATCTGAAAATTAATTAGTGATGTGGTATTTTATAAAAATCAAACATTATAAAATTTATAAGTTACCTACTTAGTAGGTAACACGATACAATTTTTTTTAAGTTTTGATAGGCTAGAAAGTAAAAATTGAAGTCCAGTACATACACAATAACTTTTCGTGACAAATTGAATACAATTTGATGAACTAAACCTAAGTTTATAGGATGCTTTTGATGATTGTGTGTTATTTTGCATTTTTATTTTGTATTTTCTCAAGGTGAAAAGAAAGTGTTTTTGATGCTTGTGCATCCTTTAGGATCTTCTTAATTTTTGGTGAAAACAAAATGTGACGTAAATCCCTGTTTTCATCCATGTTTCTGTGGAACATTCCATGTGATCATGTTTACAAAATATTGTTTTAATGCATTGATTTTGTCATCTTTATTTGGACGGCAGGATAATTTCTACTGCTTCTTGTTTCAACTTGGAATATGCTTATATAAATAGCATCATAACATATACTGGGAATGTACTATTTACAATGATTTTTGTTCTTTTGTACATAGAAAGAGAGGTATAGGTTTATTTGTTTCTATTGGAAAGTTGGTTTTCTTCTGCAAAGAAAATGACCGGTTAAAACAATTGTTGTTGTGAGAATGGAAGACAGTAAATCTTTGATGATGGGTCGTGTGATTTTGGCCTTTGATGCGACTAGAGATCGAAATGAGCTGGAGTTTGAGAGCGTTATTAGTGGCATTATATCCCGAAAATGCATCCTTAATAGAGGAGATACCATTGTGGTGTTTGGTGTTCTACATAAGGTCTCACATCCTTGTAAGTGTTGCTCATCCATGGTTTTAGATTTCAAGTTTCCTATGCAAATTTGACGAGATTAGGTTGTTTTCTTAACACCTGTAATATTGTATAACACTAGCTATTAAGCGCCCAGGCTTTGCACCGGGTTATAAAGTGTAATAGATTTTATTATAAGTAGTAAGATGGATTTATATGAAACATAAGTTTGTACATATGCTGTCATACGAAATATTAGTATGACGGACTTCATGCATTGTGTTGGGTGTTCATCTGTATGCTTACAGTTAAAAAGAGGTATATAGTGCAACTGGTGTCTATTTTACGTCGTTATATTCAAGTACGAAACTATACAATTGATTTCAAAGGGTATAATGACCATTTTTCCCACTAATTTAAGGGATTAATGAATGTCCGTTAACATGAGAGACAAAATCCATAACAAATGCATATTTGAAGGTTTATTTTGTAATAAATTAACTTTAAAGACCAAATCTATAACATTTGACAAACCCAATGGACCAAAGCTTTGGAAAAAATAGTTATGTCTTATGAATAGTTTAATGAAATTATTTGATTATTTTCTTGATTAAAAGTTATAATAGTTTATAATTAACTAATAAAATAAAATGTGTTGATAAAATAAATAAAGAAAGTAAAAAGTAACAAAATATGAACTATGTAATTTGTGAATAAAAAATATAAAGAATGATTTACTATAAGTAGACATATGTAATTTAATCAAACATTTTTTAGGTGAGTTAACTACTAAATTCAACAAAGTTGGATGGAATGATGAAAATGAAATAAGGTAAAAATCATAGGAATGAAAAAAGAAGTTTCTAAAATTATAAATGAAAAATGTAATAAGATCAAACAATAGGGACCAGAATGGTAAGTTAGTCCATTATTTTATTAATTATTTTCCATTAAAAAACAAAAATTAGCGTTTTTAGAAGTCAGAGTTTAAATGTGTAAAAGACACAATGGCATAATTGTAATTAAAGTAACTTTGAACGTCAATTCCATGTTTTTCCTCACAATTGTATGGTATATATAATTATCCTCAAAGAAATTTCTTTCACTTATCTTATTGTATAACATGCTCGATCATTAAAATTGATTGTTGGTAATCGACCATTAAAATTTCCTTCACTTATCTTATTGTTCTATTCTATGATGTCAAATCATAGAATAAAAGGGGATGTAATGATCCAAACGCGTTATATTTTAACACTATTATCTACTTATTAAAAGATTGTAATAGCTCATTTGTCGCCAAATGAAATGTTACATATATAACCCAAAATACACTATTAGATACTCCAATAATAAAAAGCAAAACATTTACATAGGAAGTCGACGGTTTACATGCAACCACAATTTGACTAAATAAATGCCAATAAAAAAGTGTCATACAGTATTTATAAATACATACAATCCCAACAAGATCTTTTAACTTCACTCTGTTTGATAGAGACCTGCCATGTTATATACATTTCTTGGGCATGTAGGTTCATTAAGTACTAATTGCACATCCAGGGTCGTGTCTCCCTTAAATGTGACATATCGAGCCGATATCCCATACCCCAATTAACACACCATGTTTACCTGAACCTCAAACCATGCATGTGATTTATGTATATTAAATATAAGATAATTTAGCATGCTTGCACCATAATTTATAGCGCTTCTTTAATCATAGTGGCATTTTAGTAATCTCATATACTCTAGAAATTAAAATGCGGTCGAGCTTACATTTCATAAAGTCCAATGACCTTCTTAAACTTTCTAGAAAAACTGTTATTACAGACTTGAATTTTCAGTAGCAATAATAAATTTTCAGTGTATTAAAAGAAGAAATTATATCATTAGAGATTTAGAGTGATGACAAATGACGTTCCTTGAAAGTAGAAATTGTGGCTTCAAACCTAACTTCAGTCAACTCATTTTCTTTTTAAATAAATAAAAGTTACAAGACCATCCATGACTAGGAATTTTCAAGTTCTTTGAGCTTGGCTTGTAACTTGTTTCTTATTCTTTCCTTTCTTCATTATATATGTACCAAAGCCTTGGTGACATTTTTACCATGCGTAAAGAACACAAATCTAAGACAAAAAATTGAGTTTCCCTTGTCCAAAGTTTAGCTCTTTTAATTTATAACTAGTGGCAAAACCGTACGCTGCGCGGTAGCGTGAATAACTCGTTAGAAATATATAGATTTTCACTATCCTTTGTTGCACTTGCAAACATTAAACCTTGTCATTAAACTTGAGTTTGATTATAACTTTCAAAAACACCTATCAACTTTGAGTTTTTCAAACACATAAAAAAACCTTTTTATATAAATATTTTCATTTAATTTTTCATTAAACATTAACCTTTTATAACTAAAGGATTTTGATGGACATTTTACGTAAATTGTAGGACATTGTAGTTGAGTTTGATATCTTTTAATTTTGATTATAATTTTAACTATATGTATTGATTCTAGTAATTATTTTTAACTATATGTATTTAGTTGGTTAATGATATTAAATATAATAATTATATATTAATGAAAGAGTAATAAGTATTTCAATTATTAAGTAATGAAATAATAATAAGTATTTAATTATATATATCAATTATATATGTTTTAATGTCATTTATATTGATTATTGATTTCGATAAGATATTAAATAATAATAATATTATTTTTATATATGTTGGTTCAGACTTTAAACATTAATTGAAATTTAAATATTTCATTTTATTGAAAAACAATACATATCAATATGTGTTATAATAAAAAATTGATTAAAATTCGTATGGTCGGTCATATAGAAATATATTGTTTTTTAATAAGATATTAAATAATAATGATAGTATTTTTAATTTTATATATTGGGATTGAGATCTTTATAAAGTGTATCTCATTGTGGTGGTTTTCTTAGGAAGGAACAAAACAAAATGGATGACCAAAAATATAAAAGAATGAGAAGAGAATTCCTATAAAACAAAAATTAAGAAAACCACATGGTCAAACTTTGAAGTTTGATTGTTGGCAACAATTTCTTCACTACAACAATATAAGCAAAACAAACTGAGAAAAAGAACTACGTAAAACACTCATACAACATAAATGAAATCAAGTGGAAAAAATGAAGAAGAAAAAACAAAAATAATAGTCGTAAAGAAATATAAATAGAAACTCAAAATTTTTTTAACAATGATATATAATACACACAAATCAAAAATATTTTTTGAATTTTGATGGAAAAAAAATGTTATAGTATTAAGATAAATATCAATTAGGAAGTATCAAGATAAAAATAAAGGTGACAATTGGAATAAGTTTCAAAAATAGAAAAAAAAAACCAAAAACATTTACAACAACAACATGGAATATACACAAAAACGTATAAAAAGTTATATGGAATTTTTGTATAGAAAAAACAATAATATTGATTGACACATATATGCATATAAATAACATATAACTCACGGAAATCAGAAACTAAATCATAAAAAAACCTACTTAAAAGTTTTACGAAAGATGAGCTGTATATTGATGGTAAATGAATTTTGAAAAATAAAAACAACAAACAAACATAGGAACCCAATAGCATAATATAAAACTAAAATTGTTATTACATTTTCGTGGAGCATTAGGTGAGTTTATATAGGATTATGTTGTAGGTTTCTTTTAATTAATAAATAAGAAGGTGAAGAGGGTAAAATAAATGTGTTTATGAAGGTAAATAACTTGGAAGTTAAAGTTTATTAAAGGACTATCTTCACCAAAATGTATCCAACTATACCCGTATTCCTATTGTGTGTATCCAACTTCAAAATGGGTTATTGTGTGTACTAAACTTTCAAAATGGGTTATTTCGTCACCCATTTTACTTGCTGAAAGGGTAGCTGGTCATTTTCTTCTCTGGCGGCTCCCTTCTCCGGCAACTCCCTTCTTTAGCCACCACCACCACCACAGCCACCATCTCCACCACCACAACCACCACCACTATCACCAAACCCACCACCACCATCTTCTTCTCCGACGACTCCCTTCTCCGACGACTCCCTTCTCCGGCCACCACCACCACCACAGCCACCACCACAAACACCGCCACCATCTCCACCACCACAGCCACCACCACCATCACCAAACCCACCACCAACACCGCCACCACCATCACCATCACCATCTCACCCCCACCACAGCCACCACCACCATCACCAAACCCACCACCACCATCTCCCCCACCAAACCCACCACCACCATCACCAAACCCACCACCAACATCGCCACCACCATCACCATCTCCACCACCACAGCCAACACCAACACCCCAAATTTGATTTGAAAAAAAAACCCCAAATTTACCAAGAACCCTAATTTCAATATATGAATCCTAATTGATCGAATGCAAAATCAAATCAAATCAGAATCAGATTAGAACCAGGGGTGGTGGTTGACGATGGTAGTTGCAGCGGTGGGTTTGGCGGCGGTCGTCGTCGGAATCTTCGTTTGGATCGTCGGGTTGGTGGTAGGTTTGGTGATGGTAGTGGTGGCTGTGGTGGTGGACATGGTGGCGGTGTTGGTGGTGGGTTTGGTGATGGTGGTGGTGGTGGCCGGAGAAGGGAGTCGCCGGAGAAGGGTGTCGTCGGAGAAGGGTGTCGTCGGAGAAGGGTGTCGCCGGAGAAGGGAGTCGCCGGAGAAGGGTGTCGCCGGAGAAGGGTGTCGCCGGAGAAATTACCTGATACACATCAGCATCAGCAGGTTATCAGGTAAACCGGTACACACAATAAACCAAATTGAAAGTTTAGTACACACAATAACCCATTTTGAAGTTGGATACACACAATAGGAATACGGGTATAGTTGGATTCATTTTAGTGAAGATAGTCCTATATTAAATTGTAAGTTATGACTAATTAGATTGTAAGTAAAATTACCAAAGAGTCCTCCTTATAATTAAACATGTAATTTTCATTTAAGAACATAATAGTCTTTAACTTATTTGATATTTAAAAAACTCAAAATGATAAGAAAATTTCTAAAGGCATCTTACTCTTAGAGAGTACCACATCATTCTCCTTGGTTCTTCTTTTTATATATATAAATGATGATATAAATGATTCAACAATTTGGAACACTAATCGACTCATAAAAACATAAATATGAGAAATGAGGTTACTCTGTTCGATAGAAAACTTCAAAACGAAGCTATGGATATAAAAAAAATCACAAGATTAGTTGAATATGTCACCTCAAGTTAAATAAAACCGCAACTGATAAGGGAGCTTATAACTGATAAGGTAACTTATGACTGATAAGGTAGCTGATGACTGATAAGGTAGCTGGTGACTGATAAGGTAGCTGATGAATAAGTTTCGTTTGGCAAAAACTAGCTGATAAGGTAACTTATGATTGTAAAAGGACAAAAAAAGACATACTTTAAAATTAGTAAAGTAGAAAGTAGAAGGGTATATTTGGAATAAAAAATATAATAAATGTCATAATTACAATAAGTCACCAAAACGCTACTCAAAGTAGCTTTTTAAAAAGCTAGCTTATAAGCTAACTTATAAGTCAGCTTATGGTCCATCCAAACATGTAACTAACTTATAAGGTGACTTATAAGCTAACTTATAAGCTACCTTATTTTTACCAAACGATGCCTTAAACTCATGGCTTCTTCCTTGTAATTCTCTCACTACAACTCTGAATTTCTTAAACAAATTGAAAGTAAATACTCCCCAACAAGTATATGGAATGGACTTCTGTATAATACAAATCCGGTAAAAAAAAAATCAAGAAATGAAGCCCAAACCAAAATAGCCAATGTCGCTGCCAATCCAAGACCATCCCTCAAATCAGATTTTCTAGCAAAAAAAGCCCCTCAAGTTTGGATGTTTTGTTGTTCCTCCTTTGATTTTCAAAATTTTACACTTTAACCCAATTGACATAAAATATAACTTTCGAACTGGCTAATGACTAATGAGTGAGAAATCCCTTCTAGCACCCGTATGGAGACCTGCTAATTAGTAAGGGCCGAAATACGAGAAAGGGGCTATCAAAAAGTTCGAAAAAGGGCATGTACGGTTTTCCTTCTTTACTTTTGTAGGGGAGGTTTTTTCTTATTTTTAATTCAAGACTCATTAACACGTTCATTCTCTTATCGTTTTGATTAAATAGTAGAATTAACCCCTTTAAATTCTTTTCTTCTCATTGTTGGTCCAATAAAATAACAAGCCACTTTATTTTAGTTTCCTTTTTTTGGATGCATTTTATATATTTGATAAGGTAGTCACCTCAAAATAATACATCTCATGTTCTCTGCTTCTTTCTCTCTTTAAATTATTCTAGATACTATACATTCTAAACAACTTGTTTTTGCTCAGTTGGTTATCAGATGCAGATAGAAAAAGTAAACATCAGAGCCATGGAAGAAGAAATTCAGTTAAAACTTGAGATGTATCTCAACATGCTACAAAGAAGTGCTGAATATTGCAAAGAAGAAGGGGTATTAAATGTTCTTCATAATCCCTAAAAGTATCGTTTATTGAGGTTTTTTTCTTTAAACAATTAATGACACGTGGGTGTTTTCTTACTATGATTAAAAACAACAATCACCAAAACCAAACTGACTAAGTTAATCACCCTTGAAAGTAGGCGTGTTAGAGGGGTGAGTTCAGAGATATGCATGTACGTGATGTCCACCTAGCTAAAAGAGTAGAACAATTGTTGTAAACCTCCCCCTCCCCCACCCCTAAGATCCCGGCTCGATCAGGTTTAGTGTAAAGGTGATTCTTTTTATGTTCCTATATATATGGGTCCGTGCAGTATTTCCACGATATCATTATGATCAGTTAATGGGACTTGGCCGGAAAAAAGAGTTGAACAAGTGTTGTTGTAAACCTCCCCCCACCCCACCCCACCCTCCTCCTCTTTCTTGTGCCAAAGCAATAATGAAATTTTAAATGAACAAAGAATTGTATATGGTGAACATATATGAGAAAAACGAGTAAGAAAAAGTACATTAAAAACCTGCAAATATTTAGGAAACACACAAAAGGCACATTATAAGTATTAGAGTAAATTACATATTTGGTCCATGTGGTTTACACCTTTTAACCACAATGGTCCTTATTTCAAAATAAATACATGAATGGTCCTCATGGTATTCAATTTTGCTATTTTTTGGTCCCTTTGACTACCATCTCATTAAATGCAACAATTATATAAAGAGAGGGACCAGATTCGTAAGGGTACTTTTGTATTTTTTAATTTTGTCTCCCATTAAAATAAGAGTAAAATACATTTTTGGTCCCTGTGGTTTGACAAAAGTCTCACTTTTGGTCCCTACAGTTTAAAAAATACACATTAGCCACTACAATATGCTATTTTGTCCAATTTTGGTCCCTCTGACTAACAGATGTTAAGTGAAACCGTTAGTTAGGGTTAATTTGATATTTTTTTCATTTTCTTCTTGTTTTTACTTTAATAATAACCACAAGGACCAATACTGTAATTTAATCTATTTAACATATATACACACACCTCCTTCTTCTTCTTTACCCACCACCACCACCCACATCTTTATTATCATCCACCACCACCACCTCCCACCTTTTTCTTCACCCACATCTTTATCATCATCCACCACCACCACACCCACCACCACCAATACCCACCACCTCCAAACCACCATCACAGCCATACCCACCATAGCCACACCAACACCACCTCCACCACCCACCACCATCTCTACCACACCCTTCACCACCAAACCGCCACCTCCAAACCATCAGATCTGAAATCGTTGCCACCACAACCTCCAAAACATCAGATCTGAACGAAATCTGGAGATACATCGACCCATGGATTATCGAAAAACATATTCAGGCTGTGATGATTTATTTCTGCATCTAACATTTTCCGAGCATATTCAGGCTGTGTTTGCAGCCATGGTGGTTTCCGATCCCCTTTCTCAAACTCCAGATTTGCAGATCTGAGCCCAAAACCAAACCGAAAAACCTTTTTGAAATGGTGAAATGTAAGCATTTATGCTCTCTTCTCGAGTTCATTTTCAGATCTGAGCGTCTGATTCAAGATTCATCTGTAACAATTCCACTCACAAAAATGAGGCAGATGAAGTGAAGTGTTGGTGGTGGTGGAGGGTGTGGTGGTGATGATGAAGATGTGGGTGAAGAAGAAGATGGGTGGTGGGGGTGGTGGTGGTGGTGGATGATAATGAAGATGTGGGTGAAGAAGAAGGAGGTGGTGGTGGTGGGTGGTGGTGGTAGGTGGATGGTGGTGGGTAAAGAAGAAGAAGGAGGTGTGTGTGTATATATATATATTAAATAGAGTAAATTACAGTATTGGTCCTTGTGGTTATTATTAAAGTAAAAACAAGAAGAAAATGAAAAAAAATATCAAATTAACCCTAACTAATGGTTTCACTTAACATCTGTTAGTCAGAGGGACCAAAATTGGACAAAATAGCATATTGTAGTGGCTAATGTGTATTTTTTAAAC
This sequence comes from Centaurea solstitialis, assembly GCA_030169165.1. Classification (NCBI taxonomy): domain Eukaryota; kingdom Viridiplantae; phylum Streptophyta; class Magnoliopsida; order Asterales; family Asteraceae; genus Centaurea; species Centaurea solstitialis. The sequence continues at coordinate 17,912,585 of CM058040.1, read as the reverse complement.
TGTAGGGACCAAAAGTGAGACTTTTATCAAACCACAGAGACCAAAAATGTATTTTACTCTTAAAATAATGTAAAACCACACAAACCACAAGGACCAAATCCATAATTATTTTTGAAAAAATAAAAATATTAATTTTCAACTTAAATTAATTAATTGTTATACTTTAATATACATTAATTATTATACATTAGTTATTATACAATAAGTTTAATCTTATATTTAAATATATTTTCTTTAAATAAAAATAATGATAACAATATATAGTTATTTTAATTATTAAACTAACTAATTATTATATTTTAATATATATATATATATATATTAACAATTATTTTTTAAGTTGAATTTTATTATATAATATAGCTTCTTTCAAAAATTTATGTATTACGTGCGATCATGCACACACACATACACATAGGAAGATTCTGTAGAAAATGAAATACATGGATCATTAGGTTAACTAATTTAGCACATATAATTAAAAATGATGTTTATAATAATCAATCCCGTCAGCCAATTTATTTCACTCATAAATTGATTGTTTCACTCGGTTTTGTATAACGATCACGCATACACGACACTTCAGTCGGCCAATTTATTTCACTCGGTTTTGTATACATTATTTTTATTTTTTTTGGAAAGAAAATTATTGATTATTGTAAACTTCAATTTTAATCATATGTGCTTAATCAGTTAACCTAATGATCCATGTATTTCATTTTCTACAGGACATCTCTATGTGTGTGTGTGTGTGTGTGTGTGCGTGTTAGTGTGTACGTGCGTGCGTGCACGTAATATATAATTTTTTGAAAGAAGCTATATTATATATTAAAATTCAACTCAAAATATAGTTGTTAATATATATATATATATATATATATTAAAATATAATAACTAGTTAATTTAACAATTAAAGTAACTAAATATTGTTGTAAAGTATTTTTATTTAAAGAAAATATGTCTAAATATAAGATTAAACTTATTGTATAATAATTAATGTATATTAAAATATAATAATTAATTAAATTAAGATGAAAATTAATATTTTTATTTTTTTAGAAATAATTACAGATTTGGTCCTTGTGGGTTGTGTAGTTTTACATTATTTTAGTGGGAGAAAAAAGTGAAAAAGACAAAATTGCCCTTTACGAGTCTGGTCCCTCTCTTTATTTAAATGTTGGATTTAATGAGGTGGTTGTCAGAGGGACCAAAAAATAGCAAAATTGTATACCATGAGGACTATCATGTATTTATTTTGAAATAAAGACCATTGTGGGTAAAAGGTGTAAACCACATGGACCAAATATGTAATTTACTCTAAGTATTATATATTCATGACACACGAAATAAAGATAAAGATAACAAGATGTTCTCTAATTTAAAGTCCAAAGTTTTTAATGTTGAACCTTGTTGACATGTTGACAAGTGTACCATTCTTAAATTAAAAACTTTAAACTCTTGCATCAACTTTAGTTAATTCTAATTGTGGTTCTTAGTTACAACTTACATGACTGATTTTTAGTGGTTGTTTCACATGATTTCTTCTTGATATGGTACACACGTATACTAGAAAGATTCTATCTAAAGGGGTGTTTGGAATTACGTTTGAAATCAACTTATTACCTTATTTCATTATGGAAAAACAAATAAACTGTTTTGAAGTATTTGGATGAGGGTGCTAATGACTTTCCAAAAAGCTGATAAGCTATTTTTTGAAAAGCAAATCATTTTAACTTTTTAAAAAAGGATAAAAGTTAATAAATGTTTATCATCAAACGCAATCCAGAAGATGTATTAGTTGATTGACTTGTTTTTCTTTGGCTATGTGATTTTTAGGTTGACATAGAAGTGAAGATTACATGCGGAACTCCTATTAAAAAGATTATTCAACAAGAAGCTTCAACTTGTAATGCGACATGGGTCATCCTTGATAGGTAGGCTTTAATTACGGTTTACTTTCTAATTAATCATGTGTTTACTTCCTAATTAATCATTTTATTTTTATGCTCAAAAGTATTTACATAATTTAAATGATTCACTTAACTTAAAACTATATATTATCTTAGTTTTTTAAATGTAAAAAAGTAAGTCCGCTAGCTTGTGGGCAAGCCCGTAAGCCCGTGGGCAAGCCCATAAGCCCGATAAAACAGGCTTAGGCTTTATATATTAGGCCTGTTGGACAAAAAACAACGTTAGGCCCGGCCCAGGCCCAACCCCGGCCCGAGCCCGCAAACGATCACCTCTAAATGAAATATAGACAAATAACTGAAAATATAAACGTCTAGTCAGCTTCTCACACGACCCTTCACCTGTTGAGGTATGTATGATTAAAGTGAATAACATAATCTATATACTAACACCATGTTTAGTTGCAGTGTTGTAGTCAAAAAGTCGTTTTCCGATTTAATGAATGTTTACTACTTGCGACTTTTTAATTAAGCAATTTTAGTTTGTGAATAACACATTCATGAATTTGAGCTTATGCTTGACAGGCATCTGAAAAAGGATGAGAAGTTTTACCAAGGCCAAATCCTTTGCAAACTTGCATCAGTTGCAGATGACTTAACCATTAAGCTTTTGCAAACTGAGCCCACTCCTGACACAGATAACACGGAGGTTAAAGTCGTTGTTTACAGGTCAAAGCATGTTCAGCTCTCAGCTCCAAAGGATAATCATGTACAGCCATCAGCTCCAAAGGATAATCATGTTCACCCGCTGGCTCAAAAGGATAATGAAAACGTTGATCAATCGGTTATCAATCATAGTTTTTCTGCCTCCTTTGGTTCATTCGAAAATCTCGAAATGCCTTCAAACAAACCTCTGATGCACAAGTCGTGGGGTCAAGGTTCCGTATTAACCGACAACATCAACGCAGCATCAAAGCAAGACGGATCAGGTGAACAAGTGTTTTTACACAATTATATATATATGTATATATAGGGGAAGGTTCAAACGAAAAGCATGTCAATTTAAGAAAACGTGAGGAGCAATCTGAGCCACTCATCTTACGGTTACGGTGGATGTGATCACGGAGGGTTGACGCGATTCATGGGAGGGTAGAGATTATTAAAGGGGAAACCGGTCAAAGCCGCATTTGTTGACCGTGATGAGTGAGTGACATTGCTCCTCACGTTTTCTTAAATTGATATGTTTCTCGTTTGAACCTTTAAATATATATAGAGAGGGAGGTTCAAACGAGAACGTAACTATTTACGAGAATGCGAGGTGTTTCATCCATGTACAAAATCACATGTGATTCTACACTACCAGAAAAAAATGGGATGCATGCTTACTTTTTTACGACTTTAAGTCACGGGCGAAGTCTCGTGAATCATATGTGATTTTATACATGAATCATATGTGATTTTTACTTGAATCATATATGATTTTGTATGTGACTTTTGTACTTGAATTACATATGATTTTATACATGGATCATATGAGATTTTGTACATGAGCGAAGCTCCTCGAGTCTCGTAAACAGTTAGCGGTTTCGTATGAACCCGCCTCTATATGTGTGTGTGTGTCTTGATTTTGCTTATGGTAGGATGCTATCTTGGTAAACGGGAAGTTGGCCAAAACGGCCAATATTGGATGCCAATTAGCCTCCTAACCATTTCTCTTCTAGTTCAACACATCCATAATATCTAACCCCAATGTGCAGCCTACCGGTTAAGGCTTGTGGAAGGTGTAACAACCAACCCACGTTCGAATCCGGGGATGAGCAACCAGGAGCCACTGAGTATTAATCCCAGGAGAGCATGTTTTAGCTCTCGGTAAAAATTACCAAGGATGTAGTATGGGCAAAGCCCAGGTGAACCTTATCCACACAAAAAAAAACACATCCATAATATCCAATTCCATAATTACAAAATTCGGATTGAAAGTGTAGATTTTTTCAAAAAAAATTTTGTTGGTCCCAAGGGGTGACCTTCACGTAATAAGGATTAACTTAATGAGATTATAGAAGGGAGGGGGGTTGAATATAATCACACACTTTAGTCACTTTTAAATTCTGTTTATATAAACAATGAATTTACAGATTGTTTGCGGAATATAGATAAGGATAATATAATCTAAAAACAATCTAAGTTACAATTCTTTCACTATGCAGTAAGTGAGAAGATATGAAAGAAAAGAAAGAACTAAGAGGAATTAAGAAAAAAAGGATTTGGGGTATAAGATTGAAGAAGAAGAAGTATAGAGAACATTTTCTTCACGTCAATTTAACCTCATGCATTAAATGCATGGCAGACCTACTATGTGCACGTGTAGAATATCATCTTGACAAGAAATTATCTACATAATAAAATATGTATTACAAGCAAAATAATATGTCAAAGTCTTTAGTAAACTAAAGACATTATTTAGTAGCTATAAAAAAAAAATACTTTTGCATGTTGTGTAAAAATGTGCTTATAATAAACAGTTGCCTTATGGACTGATAAGTACGGAGGGAACGGTAAAGTGACTGTCCTTTTGTACTATGTGTTAGAAAGGCGTGTAATCCTTTTGTGCATTAGATAAAGACTATCTTTAACCAATCACTTGTTGGGCTAGTGGTAAGATTGTCCCCTGACTTCCTTGAGGTCAAGGGTTCAATCCTCGCACTACTCAATATTTGATGGGTACCTCCACCTCGCAAATGCTTATGGGGCTCGCAGTTTGGGGACTATTTGGAAGATACGGTCCTGGGTTTAATTCCAACCGGCTGCGGGAGATCGGGACAGAGGGTTGCCGGGGGTGCGCTCATGAAGGTAGAGTGGCGTCGGTCCAATGAGGCCCGGGGTTAGAGTGTCTCCGCCAGAACACACTTTTTGGAAGATAAAGACTCTTTAATCTGTTGGATCATGATACAAACATTCTAAATTTAAGCATGGAACGGTCAGGTCTGGGACAGCCTCTAGTAAATCCAAGGCTTTTCGTGTTCTTAACATTTCTCCCTGCAGCGAGTATTTCATCGATCTTTTTAGAGGCCCAATGGTTAGGTGGCCAATTGGGCCCCCAACAATGGTCATTAGACCAGACAAAACTAACACAACACACTAGCCCGACGCAAACTTGACACGAAATAAACGGGTTTAGGTAACATATTTTAGCTCGTTTAAGTAAATGGGCTGACATGACACAACAAGAAAACTAAACGGGTAAGGTCAGGGTCAAACATATCAACTCAAAAATGACCCGACAAACCCGTTTATACAAATGTGTGTGTGTGTCAGTGTGTGTATATACATAAAGTTTTCTTTTTTACCTTTTTAGTAATTTACGGTTTACCTTTTAGGCAATTCAGTTAGATAAATTTGGGGCCCAAAAATAATTAAAAGGTGAAAACTCTAAAGTCTAAATCATTTAACCTAGTTAATCTCTCAACCAGTGTATCCCTAAGAGAATTTTCCGATTTGAATTTTTTTTTAGTCTTATTGGGATTTTTAATGTTAATGGAAGCTTGTTCATGGATAAATTTATAATGATAGAGTAAAAAATGTAAATTATCATCATCTCATATTAATTACTTGGATCATTTAATTTAATTAAGCAGGTAGCCTATCTAGAGCTGGAAATAAGCATAGCAATGCTTCATTGATGGTTGGAAAGAAAGGAAGAAGTCCTAGGAGAAAGAGATCCTCTACTACACCTGTTTTATGCAATGCTTGTGGGATGACAACAGAATTGTACATCAAAGAGTCCATGAAATTTAGTTACTCAGAAATACATCTTGCCACAAACTATTTTTCGGACGACAACTTGTTAGGTGAAGGAGGTTACGGGCTGGTTTACAAGGGTCAGCTGGACGACGGGCAGATCATTGCGGCTAAGGTGCGGAAACAAGCGAGCACACAAGGATTCGAAGAATTTCATTCTGAAATATATGTTTTGAGTTTTGCACGACACAGAAACATTGTGATGCTGTTGGGTTATTGCTGCAAGGAAAACATTAACATATTGGTTTATGAATACATCTGCAATAGATCACTTGAGTGGCATCTATTCGGTAAGCAATCAACCTATTAGTAATATAGACGAAAGTTCTGTTGAAAACTCAAATTTAAGTGGAAGCGTGATCGAGATCACGCCAGGTAGCTATTCACTCTGAATAACCATGTATTATTCATAGTAACTAAAATAACACTCAGTTTTATTCAGAGTGAATAACACAACATTCAGTGTTATTCAGAGTTAATAATACAACACTCTATATCATTCACTATTATTTAGTCTGAATCACACTGAAAAATGTGTTATTACTTTGAATAATACATTATTATTCAGAGTGAATATGCCACATGGCGCGCTCTTGGCTGTCTCCACGTTCGCAGTCAAATTTAAGTTTGCATCCGAACTTTCGTCCATATATATAATAATGTAAATATATAGTCCCCCTCTTGTACAAGATGCAAGCCTATGAATTCCTCTTTTCCATAATCCTCGACTTTTCATATATTTCATATTTTCATAATCATTGACTTTCCATATATTTTATATTAAATATGGAAACATTTCATAGAATTTCATGGGGTTACATCAGTTTCACGTCAAAAATGGGTTGTAAATGATTATCACTTTCTCTATATATATTTGTTCTCCTTAAAGTATTCATTCCTACCTATATATTTGCTAATTAAATGTATTTTATTTGTTTTTCAACTTCTTTTTTGTTTTATATATGGATGAATAGATGAAGCAGCAAATGTTCTTGAATGGCATCAAAGACACGCGATTGCTATTGGAACTGCCAAAGGATTGAGATTTCTTCATGAAGAGTGTCGGAGTAGTCCTATCATTCATCGGGATCTTCGACCAAGCAATATATTGCTAACACATGACTTTGTGCCTATGGTAAAAATATTCTTCCTATGGTTAACCTACTGTTTCGATGGTTAACCTATTGTTTCTACCATCAATAATACCCTTGTTTTTTAGTAGTGTTTCATATATGCCTTTAACATGTTCTCCAGAGTTTCACTCTACTCTTTTGGGAAGTGGTTATTTTGATACCACGTTTGTTTTGTTTTGTTTGGTTTATTCTTTGATTGAAATTTTCGTGATTGACTTCAATGATAAGTATTTGAAAGTATGTTATATATTTTGGTTTCTCCTAACTCAAGTTAATATTTATTGATGCAGTTAGGTGACTTTGGGCTTGCAAAGTGGAAGACAAATGATTCTCCTATTCAGACTAGAATACTTGGTACATTGGGGTGAGAAGTTGTCTACAACTAACTTGAAAAATTAATCTTCATGATATTATGTAACTTTAATAGGTGAGTTGTTTATATGTTTTGCAGTTATCTTGCGCCAGAGTACGCAGAGAATGGTATGGTTTCTGTGAGAACAGATGTTTATGCATACGGTATTACGCTTATACAACTAATATCAGGGCGAAAAGCTGTTAGTTCAAATAGTGAAGATCACCATCAATCCCTCAGACAATGGGTATGTCTTGTCCTATTTACTCGTATATATGTATAAAGTTTTCTATTCTGCAACTCATATCTAACGTGAAATCGATGCATATGAAATCCTATAAAATTCTATGAAACATTTCTATAATTATCCACTTTTCATATATTTCATATTTCCATAATCATTAACTTTCTATATATTTTATATTAAATATGGAACATTTCATAAAACTTTATAAGATTTCATAGGTTGCATCAGTTTCACGTTAGATATGGGTTGCAAATGATTATAACTCTATATGTATATATATATATATATACATACATACTTTGGATCACCTAAAACCAAATTGGTTTTGTGAGATCACCGCTTTTAGCAAGATTTTACACTTCTTAGCAAAACATTGTAAAGGTAACTTTCCCAATGTTTTTCTATGAAGGTTCAACTTTTTTATCTTCACGGTGTTTTGCTATGAAGTTTCAAGTGTAAAATCATGGTGTCACCGGTCTTACTAAAATAGCTTGGTCTAACATGAACCTGACCATAGATATATAATCTAATTGCGAACGTGAGAACAACCGACAACGTGTCATGTATTTAGTATGAATAATACAAGATTATACAAACTCAATGTTCATGCTTTCTTTCACGGTTAATTATACATTATTCAAATTGAATGTTCATGTTTTATTCATAGTGAATAATACTACAACATTCAATATTATTCTGTCTGAATGTTGTATTATTCACCATGAATAATGCCTAATCTTGTATATTCGCAGCCGAATTTTCATATGTATATATAGGGTATGTCTTGTCCTATTTACTCACTAACACACACATATACATATATATATATATATATAGAGAGAGAGAGAGAGAGAGAGAGAGAGAAAGTTCAAATGAGTGATAAAAAATACAAAGTAGAGGAGTGATCTCAACCTATGATACGGTTGAGATTATAGTTGACTAGTCAAATATTGCCGCTTTCACCGGTCAAATCCGTCATCTTTGACTAGTCAACTATAATCTCAACCGTTGATAAACGTGATTCACGGAGGGTGACTCAGTCAAAGCCTCATTTATTGATTGGATGAGTGATGGAGATCTCATTTCTTAACTTCGTATTTTTTTAGCATTTCTCATTTGAACCTAATACTATTAATTCATTTATTTTATTAATGGTTGGTTTTCTTGTAAATACAGGCGGAGCCATTAGTTGAGAGCCTTGCTTTGCATGATCTAATTGATCAACGCCTTGGAGATTCATATGACCCCTTTGAACTCTACCACATGGCTAAAACAGCTTACTTGTGTGTCAAAGTCGACCCTGAGAAACGTCCATCCATGGGAGAGGTAATTCCTACTTTTTATGTATCAACAATAATCTTACTGTTATATATATCTATATATATATATATATATATTGTAGGTTTTAACTAATTTATGAACATAACAACTGCAGGTAGTCCAACTTCTCGAAGGGGAAACCGACCATTTTAAGAATTTGACGGACCAGTTTCTTCCACATTATAACCACTGATGAATTACGTACACGCTACAGTTATACTACGGAAGAAGAAAGGATTGGGATATCCATATACATACCATAATGTGCTATCTTTTGCTGGGAAAAAAACGCTCAAGTTTAGGTCATATATATATATATATAACATCGATCTATGCAACAGTTTGTTCATCTTCTACCGTTTACTTTTACATCTTTGGACCATGTTTAGGCCCCCTCTAAATCTAATTAATAGTATTTATCATATACAACCATTTCTTTATAATTGGTTTTCTTTTCATTGAAAATTACCTCACTTGTCATGGCTGTAGAACCAATACGGTAGGAACACTTTAGAAAAGAAATCTGACTAAGGCTTTGTTTGGCAAGCATAAGCTAGCTTATAAGCTAGCTGATAAGCTAGCTTATAAGCTAGTCCATCCAAACATGTACCAGGAAGCTAGCTTATCAGCTAGCTTATAAGCTAGCTTTTTGAAACGCTACTTTGAGTAGTTTATGAGGAGCTTATTGTAGCTTTTTCCAATTATACCCTTATTAATATTAATTATTAAATTCAAATATACCCTTTTTGGTCATTTTACATACTCATAAGCTAGTTTTTGCCAAACATAATTTGTTCAACAGCTAGCTTATCAGCTACTAGCAAGCTTATCAATCAACAGCTAGCTTATCAGCTATCCGCTAGCTTATCAGCTACCAGCTAGCTTATAAGCTACGCTTGCCAAACATAGCCTAATTATATAGTGTCTCAAAAATTAAATGTATATGTATTTTCATTTGAAAACCAAAAATTTAAAAGCAATTTAGGTAAATGAAGTTACAAATTCATTAGAAAAACCAAATGTACAAGTATTAAATGAGAATAAATATGATGTTACGCAATAAATATTCTAATGGCTTGGGAATTGTGATAAATGACAAATAAAATAGGTGACAAAAGGAATCCACAACATTATGTATGTTTTATCCATGCTAAAGTTATATTTGGCAAACTAGCTAATAAGTTAACTTATGATTGATAAGGTAGCGGATGACTTATAACGTAGCTGTTGATTGATAAGGTAGCTGATGAATAAGTTACGTTTGGCAAAAACTAGTTGATAAATAAGTTGGTTGATGACTTATAACTTATGCAGAGTCTCCTCGTAGAGTTAACCCCTCTACTTGATATAACATGTCAATATTATAAGAAACCCCAATTTAAGTATATTATACCACGTCATAAATAATTCTCATGTGATATTCTCTATAGGATATCACATAGTATTCAAGGATTACCTTCGCAAACACGAATAGACCGTATTCCACTCAAATAAAGCCATATCCTCCTTTAGCATCATGCATCCGTGACTTTCCTCTAAGCTTAACAACTTAGTACTTTAAATCATAGTAATTCCTATTGCATAACTCAAGTATTTATCCCAAAGGGTCTCGTGACCTCTATCATTATGTTACCATATTTATCCAATAACAAACATCCACATGTCAAATCATGGCTTATGTAAAAACTTATGCAATTTAAGGTAAGAAATGTATAAGTTATAAATAGACTCTCACATTGCACGCATACTCAAATTGTCACAACTAGGCCACATAAATCTTAACTCGGCATAATTCTAGTTTTTTTTTTTGGAAGGTTCACCTGGACTTTGGCCAGACTACATCCTTGGCAATTTTTACCGAGAGCTAAAGCATGCTCCCCTGGGATTAATACTCAGTGGCCCTTGGTTGCTCACCCCCAGATTCGAACTTGGGTGGGTTTTTCCCCAACACCAAGCCTTAACTGGTAGGCTGCCCCCCCCCCCCCCCCCCCAACTTAGAAATCTATGTTTTTATCCGGATAACAATCGACTATCCAACACCATTAGTTATATCATGTTCTTCTTTCAAATTAGGTCCTATTATACATGTAGGTATTTATGTTTTATGAAAATCGTATAAAAACGTTTATAAATTAGATTCTTTACTTTATTGTTTTAAATATAACTATTTTATAATATGTAAAATCATCAAATAACTTTTGTGGGATTTTATTGAGTTTTGTCATATCAAGTCCTAATCATACCAAACATTACACACACATTTGTTTTGTCCGGTCCTGTCCAATCCTATTCTCTTGTCCTATTTAGTTCAATCCAATTCTACCCCCGGCGTGTTCTGTCTAATCATGTTTGCATTCCAAACACTACCTTAATAGGTCCATCCGAGAAAAGGAACAAATATAAGACCATCCACTATGGAGAGCTCGAAGCTCTCGGCTTGGACATCGGTTTCATGGGGTCACTCGGTTACACCGTCGATGATGATTCGGCAAAGCTCCACCCCACCCCATTCGGTCTCCAAAAACCGAGAGGAATCCCCCACCCCTCTCCCCACTCCACCGCACCCCCTCATTGCACTCTCTCTCTCTCTCTCCTTTGTCTCTATCTCTTTTTTTATTAATTATTTAATAAAATAAAAGTGTGGATAAGATTTGGTAAACTATAGTTTGGATAAGAAAGTAAAAAGCTGATGTGGTGTTGATATGACTATTGGGTTCAAGTTGAAGATGTTGTAACAATATCCAAAGCACGAGGACAAAAAATGATAATATCAACAAAAACCACGTAGAAAAGAATGTTTGGAATTTGGGCGAAATCAGCAAAGGAAGGGAGATGAGAGGAGGAAGAGGTGTAGGAGGACCGCTCCTTTGCATTGGCGATCTGCTGAGTGACGTTGCCGAAGAAGACACCACCGCCACCGCCACCGCCACCGCCACCGCTAATGAGTTTATTGATAACAGCCACCGTCCCACTTCCTTTGAAGCTGCTGATTTCTCGATTCAACCTTCTCATCTCACCAAACTATATCAGGTTTCCTTTCTTTTCGCTACTCTAGTCAATTTTACATTTGTAAGAGAAAGGTTAGGGCTCCGATTTGAAACCTACAAAGTGAATCTATATCTTGTTTATTTCATGATGCAACATACCAAATGTGGATCAGAATTCAGAATTAGGTTTCCACTTCACTTGGGACATTAAACTTGGGATTCAATTGAATCTCTGTTAATGTTAGGGGGGATTATGGATTCATCTATATGATTATGGATTTATAGTATGTAAATCATGGAAATGCAGGATATGATCCTAGTAAGCCTATCCTACTGAAAATGATCTTTTAGTAGGATCTAGTAGGGATGACATCAAGGGTTTGAAGAGGGGGTTAAGAACTTGAGTTAAGGCGAATAGGCCCTGTGTGTTAGTTTCTAATTGTGTTACTGAGTGCTACCTGATACAATACATCTTTTAGAATGCACACACAGTTGAACCCTAATTACTTGTTCTCACCAAAATTTTTGCTTGCTTGCTTGGTTTTAGAAAGCCTCTGAATTCTGATGCGTTATAAGTCCTGGGAGCCGATGCGTGATGCATGATGCGCTCACATCATGAACCCAATGCGCCCAATTTTCACAAAAAATACTTTTAAACTAGTTTTATACCTTGTAAGTACTTATATTAGGGATATAAAATGGGAAATAAGGTAGCTAAACTTAAAGACATGATTGCTACAACATTGGTGAAAACAATGCATATCAACGACTATCGTCTACTATGACAATGTTAATGTTGTGACATGTCTTCTAATAGGTTGCAACATCAATGCACCAAGCACATAGGGATGGACATTCATTTTGTACACGGAATTGTCGCATATTCCCATGCTTCATGTAACGTCTTCCTTCCAGTATGCATGCGACTACCTTCCATAAGGGTCTTCCACACCTCTTAATTCTTGAGTTCCACTTTAGTTTGACCGTCTGCCCTTATCCTGCTTCGACTGCAGGGGTGTAATATTGTATAAAATCCATGAGGAGTTTGTGCCTGCATTATTAATTGGTGCTTACCGATGCAATACCATTGATTGTCACCAAATATCTAAAACACGCTGCATTATTTTGTCAAAATTTGCACTCTTGTCAAGTTTGCACACTCTGCTTTCTGAGCAAATGAGGATGTTATCATAATATACTACAACTTATCCAACTCATAATTTTAACCGATTAGACAACTCGAATGGCACTACCAACATTCATACTAACCATCTATTGTTTTAAGAGCGGTTTTTCCGTTGATCCCCTTCTCACATACAAATTTGATGGTACTCACTTATAAGATCGATTTTTAGGAAGACTTGGGAACCATCTAATGATATGGTAAGTCATCTAAGTGAGTTATAGGAAACCGATAGTCCATCGTGATTTTATGGTTCACTGTGTACTATGTGCACAACATAGCAATAGAAATCATGGTGCTAAAGCTAGCTCTAGTTCTTTGCCATAACAATTTTTGAGGAAAATTTCCAGGACATATATTTGGTTGGCTGTTTATTTTTTTACTTCTGGGGTAAATTTATATGGTGGACCTGGCTTTTCTGGTATTTTAGATTCTTAGCTGCTGTTCACTCTTTCATTTCTGTCTTCTCATATTCCGAGTTCACATCAGATTCCTATTTCAGTTTTAGCTTGCACTTCTGAATGTTATTGTGACATGCTTTTATATTTTGAGTTGGCTCGTTTTCTTTGACCAGCTTTGTGATTTATTTTCTTTGTTTTATTTTATTTTATGGCTGCTGGCTGTAAAATCATAGCAATGTACTTTTTTTACCTCTTCCCCATACAACACTACACATGCATCAGATGATTTATAAATGAACGGATGATTAAGCACCCGGCTTCCACGTTATAAGTTAATGTATTTATGGTTTGTTCATTTAATCTGGAACCTGTGCTTGTTACTATGATAAATATGAGCATATCAGGGATCTAAAAGGCCACCAAGGAGCACCATGGCATCAAGATGTGTCTCGAGGTCAAGTTAACCTCTATAGGGGCTGTGTAAAGCCAAATGCACACCATGGCGTCTTGAGGCATGCTATGGTGCATATATATATATATATATATATATATATATATATATATAGAGAGAGAGAGAGAGAGAGAGAGAGAGAGAGAGAGAGAGAAGTGATCTCCACCACTCATCCGGTCAATAAAGGCGGCTTTGACCGGGTCCCCTCCTTCATCTTGTGTTTTTGGTTTAAGAAATGGTACATGATATATCCCTTTTTTGCCTGCACCATGCTTGCATCACACGTCCTAACTCTATATGTTTTTCAACCTGAAAAGCACTCCTAATAGATCTTTAACTATTGTAGTTTATGTGGTTTGATAAATCTTAATTTATACACCCTAACATCATACAGCAACCCACTTCCCTTTCTGTATAGTATGATAGAGTTGTTCTCCTTGGTTTAGAATGAGGTGAGCCTTGCATTATTTTAAGCTTCATTCAATCGTGTGTTCCTTCTTCTTACTATTTGCTTAAATCTCCATATGATATATGTATATATGCATCTTTCTTGTAGGAAAGCTACAAATGCTTGAATGATGCACTAGGTGGTACATCCCAGTCATGGACAGCTCATACACTTGAGGTAAGTGAATCCATTTGAATTATATATACTATATATAGGGCAGGTTCAAATGAAAAGTCAAATCTAATTGCGAACGTGAGGACAACCAAGAGTGCGACATGTATCCTATTAGGTGAATATTATGCATTATTCAGACCGAATAATATAGCATTTAATATTACTCAGTATCAATGTTGTATTACTCACCTTGAATAATGCATAATATTCAGTCTGAATAATCCTGTATTATTCAGATTGAATACGTCATGTGGTGCGCTCTCAGCTATATATATATATATATATATATATATATATAGACGAAAGTTCGGTTCTCAACTCATTTTTGATTGCAAACGCGGGGACAACCGAGAGCGTCTCACGTGTCATATTCAGTCTGAATAATACTGAATGCTATGTTATTCAGGCTGAATACTGTATTATTCACCATGAATAATGCATAACATTCAGCTTGAATAATCATGTATTATTCAGACCGAATGAGACGTGTCGTGCTCTCGGCTGTCCTCACGTTCGCAATAAAAAATGAGTTTTCATTTCAACCCTTCTCTATACAATTGCAAGGTGTTCATTTGAATTTCCCTCTATACACATATATATATATATATATCTTATATATATATATGTATACACACACACACACACTAGACTATACCTGTGCGCCATGGCTCACAAAGTTTTTCGAGTCTAAAATTGGGGGGAAAAAATAAACATTTTTTAGTTAATCCATGATTCTGTATTTTCAATATGATAAAGGTATAAAATGAAAAATAAAAACATAAGAAAATATAAAACATCTTACTTCTTATATATTCTTAATATTTAATAATAAAATTAAACAAAAAACGTTTAATATTGGGGTCATTTCGAAGGTATTGACAAGACGATTATAATGGTATAAATTGTAAAAAAGGAAACGTATTGTTTAATGCATTTTAGTTTATAATGTACGATTATTTATATTATATGATAACGGTGTAAAGTAAAAAAGATGAAAAAGTTAGGAATTAAAAGTAAAATAAATAACTAATTATATGGATAATAACTAAAAAGTAGGAGATTAAAAATAAAATAAATAACTAAAAATTAGGGGATTAAATAAGAGGACACGTGTCAATCAGATAAGCTTAAATGAACCGAAAGTGAAAAATGCGTCCAGGTTCAAGTTTAGGCAGGAGAATACCATTTTCGGCTTACGATATCGCGACACATGGCAGCCCAGTTACTCTTTTATTATATATAGATATATACACACAGTCTCTAATACACAGACACACAAACAGACCAGGAAAGGGGACAGGGAGAAAAAAAAGGAGAACCAAAGATTAGTAATGTTACAAATGCTTGAATGAATTATGAATGTAATGCTGTAATTTAAATATCTGTTCTTGTGGCAGCTATGTTTGGCGCTTGAAACCGGAAACAAGTTGATTCAGTCAAGCGTTTCACAGGTTACACAGCTGTCGAAGAAGATTAGGGAGCTGGAGAGGATTACCAACAAGGGGAATTTGATCATCAAAGAAGCTGAAATCATCCACACTACCAACCCCTGAAGGTTCACTTGATTTATTGATTTCTTTTCTTTTTTTGGTTCTATGAATGGTGCATCCTAGATATAATATACTGGAAAATGCTAGAGAAGTTTCTTCATAGTCAATTTTACATGTGAAACAGGCAGCCTTGTGTAAAATATGAAATGGACATAATTGTTTCACATGAAAAACAGAACATATCCATAAGTTTTATATAAGACACATGTACGCATGTAAAGTCGTAAGCAGCAACTTACCGCCTTGAATCCTACTTGACAATGAAACATATTGAATGATTGGGATTGGTTCTCACGGTCTCAAACATTATTGTTACTTTCGTTTGAGTTTTTGTCTATTTCTCACGACAAACATACACTTATCATATTCTCTAAACATAACTTGTTAAGAAAATGAGAGGACGATTCTCAATTATTCATCCGGTCAATAAAGGCGGCTTTGACCGGGTCATCCACCTTTAATCATCTCCACCCTCCATGAATCGCGTCAATCTTCCGTGATCGCGTCCATCGTAACCGAACATGTGTGGTTCCACTGGGAGTTGGGCTTGGGATTTGCATGCATCTTCAGCTAGCTTTCTCCTTTTCTCCCCCTCAAAATGATCATGATCATCATGTTTTCTTTTATTGTTGTTGCCTTGGGATTTGCATGTATCTTTGAATCTAGATACCCTCTTAGAAAGAGTATCTCTAGCTTCTTTTAGGTTTATTTGTGAAGTTCTAAGTCATATCTTACATTAACTACTTCAACTGTTGAACAACCAACTTTGTTACAGTTTAAGATTGATGTTCTAACTAAGATTGAGCAATGCCTAAAAGATCTGTATTCTCTGTGGTAAGTCCATGGCCTTCAGATAACAACTTTGCCAAGAGGGATTTCAAGTCATCTGCAGACTGCTCTTGTTGAGTAGAGACTGGTTCGGACTCTTGAATGATGTTCTTTGCTTTAATCAACTTTTGCACTTCTCTAGACAAATCTTGTATCAACTTTTGTTGAGCCTCGGTCTATTTGACATATTCTGCATGCATGACCCTCAGAGCAAATTCCAACAACTTCTTGGACACTGTGTTATCAGAGTGAACTAACACACCAGGACCGCCTAGGTTTCCTGTTAAATCAATAGTTGTAGAAACTATGGTGAATGTGCTTATGATTGGCAAAGATGTGCTCGTGATTAATCTTCCATCCGATCCTCGTGATCAACTTAATAAAGGAGTTACTGTGGATGTTTTGGTTGGGCCACTTAGGCTACCAACGAATTTAGTAATAATTTGTGTCCTAGCAAGAATTAATATTTGTGCAAGACGACCTACACTCATTGTGGTCAGAATAAAAGTTCAACTGTTGCCTGTGGCCCAACCACAAATTATTTGAAACTGATGTTGGCGCTTCTAACATTCATTATGATCAAGAAGTGTTAGTGTTTAATACCAGCCATCTCCGAATGAGATGCTGATAGTGTATAACCTATATCCTCGTGAATTTGTGGAACATCAACCTGTTGAGAAGTTGATGAATGGTTGAGTTAGGTTGTGTGCTGCGTATCTAGGATGACTACATCTTGTTCAATGCATGGTGGCAACATCTGCTTACCAGCAATTGACTTGGCTTCCCGACTCTTTGTG
The DNA here is from genome assembly GCA_030169165.1 of Centaurea solstitialis. Lineage (NCBI taxonomy): Eukaryota > Viridiplantae > Streptophyta > Magnoliopsida > Asterales > Asteraceae > Centaurea > Centaurea solstitialis. The sequence goes on along the minus strand of CM058040.1, from coordinate 17,895,009 downwards.
GTATAGATAAGGTCTTCTTGTTCTTTTGAGCTTATCTTAGAATCACCCTATTCTTGCTAAAGGATTGGCACCCGTTTAGTAGGAACTGACTTTGACTAAATCATCCAAATTCATCAAGGTATCATCATAAAGTTGTTCTTGCCCTTCTTCATGTTCTTGAGGATGACAACCTCGTAAAAAAGAATCAATATTTTGTTATTTTGGTTGTTCTTCTTCCAAAGACTCCTCAAACAATGTATCTTTGTAACGACCACTGTAGGGTGGTATTCTTTGAGCATCTAGTCCAAGAGAATCATCATCCTTCCCCTCATCTCCTTTAAAAGGTTGTTCTAAGTCAACTTGTTTCTCCGTCTCTCCTTCACTCTCGGTGAGTGAAGGGTATATGTTGTCATCTTTATGTTTAGATTCTTTCTCTAAGTCCTCCAACCTTAGTTCTTCTTTGTCAGATTCTAACACTTCTTGATCATAATGAATGTTAGAAGCGCCAACATCAGTTTCAAATACTTCTTTAGTCTAACTATCTCAGTGAAAATTGTCTTTCCCACATTAGTCTAAACTCTTCCGCCACCAATACCCCTATCGTTTGCATTTTCCCTTAACGTACATTGATTAAGAACCCTTGTTTTGTTGGAATTATTAAATGGCATAAGTCATTTGTCATATTTTTTATTATTCTAATTACTATGTAATTTGTATTTTAGTATAGTTATTATTTAGTAAATAAAGTGTCTAAATGACACATCATCAAGGCAGTTATTGGCAGTTGGGAATGAACCAACACAACCCTTGATAAGTGTCGTTTCATGCTGTATATATAGATACGTAAGTGCTTTGTAAATACAACTTCAAGTGCTAATAAAATATAATATATATATTTTTAGTGAAGTTTTCTCTCATATACACATCCATTATTCCATATCTTGCAATTCTCAAATGGCTTCAAGTAATCATCGTATGAAGGCTGCCATCAACAGAAATCATGAAACTCAAAATCGAACATGTTTTTCATCCGTAACTTCTATACCCTCACTTCTAAGGGTTGCACGTTGGCTAGGGCCTACTGGTACCGGTGGGACCATTAGTGCATTTCCCCCACCATACTCTATCACACTAGGAGCTGACTCATTGGGAAAGGAAAGTATTTTGACAATAAAGGCCTTTCCACAGCAAATGATTTGTCCGGATACCGAAGACACTTGATGAAGCTCACTGGACCTATCTAAAAGTTTACCCTCCTTGGAATTTGGTCATTTCTATTGATGGAGCTCTTTATCAGTCTCTGTAAATACCACTGATATAGGATATACTTTCTCTTCTTCTTGTTGGATTTGTCGTTCACAAATTCCACCAGATTATTCCATATAAGTCCCACATAGTTGTAGTGTTTGTTGTACACCACACCATGGAATATCGTCAAAATTGAGATACTGACACTATCAATCCTTGTGTTTTTTCCTGCCATACACTTGTTGATTATACTGATTAAGGTGTTATGCATCAGAGGTAGGCACTTCTTGTTGAGTTATGCAACCTTTGTCAAAGGCCTTGAATAGCCTAAGGTAGGAATATCTTCGTAAAGTTGAGTTTCTCCGACAAATTTAATTATGAAAATCAGTTATGCTAGCTGATAACTATGAATTTTCATAGTTATTTCTATCTCTTTTTATATAAATAAATTAGTTAAAATAGCCGTTTTGGTCCGTAAAACCCATCTTTTGGTTAAAAATAATGTTCTGAGCCTTATAAGTGCGTTTTAGTATTTTAGAAGTGTTTTACGCGTTTTTGGAGTGTTTTTGTGGAAAATCTGATGCAGTGACTTCTGGAGTGCTCACTGAAGACGCTGACGAGGGTACTTTGGGAAATTCATAAAGTATGAAGACTTTTGGTGCATCTTTGTGTTGAAGGTCAGCTCCCATGTGCTCCCATGTGCTACACAAGGCTCAAGAAGGCTGGTGAAATAGTGAAAGCAATAGTGCAAAAGTTCTTGCAAAAGTTGGAGAGAGAAAGGAGAAAAAGTAAAAGCAAAAGTGGTGCCTTTATGGTACAAGAAGATTCTTCATGATGACCTAAGTAAGTGCTCTTCCTAGGGTCATGTGAAGGCAAATATTGAAGACTTTTTCCTCCTATTTAATTGTGGTATTGGCTACCATGGCTCAATCATCCTACAATCCTTCATCCATTATCTCATTTGTAGTTTAGTTTTCTCTCTAGTTTGTAAGGTAGAAGTAATTTTAGTTACTAGTGGTAAGTCTTGTAGTTAACTTTTATTTTACAGCCTAGACTTAAATTTTATTTCCAGCAAGTAGTTTTAAGTTTTAAGTTCGTATTTTGTACCGGTAGTCCAGTGCTCACTTCTGTCGGCACTGTTGTTTTAATTAAATTTCGTAATCTTTTAGTATGACTTTTCTAAACGCTTCTACCTTTGTTTTCTCTGTTCTTTTAGTTATGCACTAGTAGTATTTAGGGATGTAGGAAGAAAAAGTACCCGGAGTTTATAAACAATGCTTGAATAGTTTTCATGTTTTAAACTTAAATTATTTTGTTCATTTATAGTTCGAAAATGCCCCAATGATGCAAACGAGCTGATCACTTGAATGTGTCTAACGTCTAGTCTTAACTCAGAGATGGGTAGGACGTCGTGACACGAGCTTGAATGATGCTAGGGAATTCGAGAGAGTTCTTACGACACTAACGAGAGTTGGGTCAGTACAGTGGGCAGATCCCCACCAAAAGGAGCGAGCAAGCTACCTAGTGCGTCCACCGAGGCCACTTAGAGCGATTGCTTAAGCACAAGCCTATGAAATCCGAGAGGATTCGCCGGGGATCAACCACTGACTTAATGATTGAGTTTTTAATACGTAAATTCTACTAGGAAGTGTGAGTGTGAGATAGGACCGGGTCTTTCGTGAACAGAGAGTGTCCACTGTCCCACAGCACTATGATCACCAACTAGGGCCAAGTATTTCTTATAAAGTCCGGGGAAAAATATTCCTACGTCCCTATCCTTTTAAACCGTAGCAAAGCTTTAGTTAATCTTTAGTTAAATCTTTTCATTAAAAGCATTTCAAAAACCAAAACCAATTTATCTCTTCCTCTCTAATCGAAACTTGTAAAAAGGAGCTCATGAGAACCGTATTGTCTTGATTGTCCGGTCCCTGTGGAAAACGATTCCGGTATCTTACCAACTATTACTTGAAGTGACGATCACAGTGACCAGTGTATACTTGTACTGCCCACTGTGGCCTGTTCGCAAGGCACTGCGCATACACGTGTTTGATCTCGCAAGCTAAGTTTTAAAGTAACGATCACAGTGACCAGTGTGGACTGTACTGCCCTCTGTGGCCTGTTCGCATTTCCCACTGTGATTTACACGTGTGAGCCGTTCGTCGTGGCACTAGCTAATCTTACTGTCTTGGAGTTTCAGCAAGCGTCTCATTTTCAAAATATCAAAGGATGTATCAAAATGATCCACCTTTAATGTAAAGTAAAGGTATTTTGGATCCGATGGTACTCCGAGTATTTCTAGAACCGTTGTAGATATATCACTAGCACTTGCACCGTCTTAGTTAATGTAGGCCATAGAGGATGGCCTTTCGAAAACATCTATGTAAAATCTTATCCAACTTATTAAGCATTAGATATTGATTAGTAATGCACAATCTTTTAAATTTAAATTTTAAGTTCACAAGTGATTATTGAATAATTTCGATTTGAAATTTTTGAATACCTATACAATTATAGCTTGTTCAAATATAGGATAATCAATGAGTCATGATAGAACACTCGTTCGTCATCTTTATTCAAAAAAAGTAATTTATTAGTTGTAGTTTCTATTTTAATATACACTAATTTGGAATTTTCTATTTGTCAAAAACTAAAATTGATTAATTCTTTATTTTCGATTTACAACAAAATAAGGAAATCTCTCAACCACGTCAAGATCCTCTTCGTCCGACTAATCGACAAACGAACGATCCTTGATTCTGTATTCTAAGAAGTGCGCGACTTTAAGCGCAGACTCGTCAGCGGGAAGAATGGTTGAGAAATCATTAGTTGTAAAAGTAGAGCACATAGTTAGAACAGATAAACATTGAAGCACCAAAATAAACACATCAAAAGTCACAAAATACCTAAATTGTTCCAATAAAGGACCTCCCTTTCCCCTGCCTATTGGACGGATGATGTACATACAAAGACGTAGCTCGCCTTCCACCCAATGGCGGAACACAAACCTTTAGATACCAGGGGCCAAACTTAATCCTTAAATTATAGAATGCAAAAAAATAATCTATTCAAGGTCATAATATGTTATTACTCTAAAACACGGCAATAGATATGAAATCGTCAAAACATCGATCAAAGTGAATACGGTTTATCTTTGGCGGCAGTTAATTCTTGCACAATTTCCACCAAACTATTAATTTCAGCCATATTCCTTACAAAATAACAAAAACCAACGAGTGATTTAAAAATTCGTCTTCTATCTTTCCCATCTCTGGTACTTTGCAACTATTGGTTGCCACAACGAAAGTTCTATGACCTTGCATACGGCTTGCCACAACGAAAGTTCTATGGCCTTGCATACGGCTTGCCACAAGAAATGCACACATCAACAAGGTTTTTGTTAGGGTCTCAACTTTACAGGTTAGATTCCTTTATCCTTAAGGTTATAATCCATGGCAATCTGATTGACTGGCAACCTAGTTTGTAAGTACAACTTAATTAGACAGTTATCCTATAATTTTAGATAGTTGTTGTTTAGTTTAATTTTCAATAATTTCCTTTAATAAATAGAGAAGTTTAATTAATATAATGAAATTAATACTTTGGCCTTTGTACCATTACATATTAGAAGGTGACAATCTGACATAATTGAAAGGGCCAAGTGAAAATATGTTGATAGAAACTAGATACATAATACATATGGTTAATTAGCAAGGATAAAAAGGGTAGGGGCCATGGCCCCTTTTGGCCCTCATAGCCTTCCGCCATTGCTTCCACCCACGATCATTCACTTGGGTCTTATGGACTAGAATTGAATCCTTCCTACCCTTAGGAAACAATCCATACCTATTGTATTTCTTGAGCTTTACCATGTATGTTGTCAATAAGTCTATGACGCTAAAAGGGGGTAATCCCCAATCTTTAGTAACTTGTTCAATCACTTGAACAACCCTCCAGAACTAGGGCATGAGTTTCCCTAGGACAACCTATGAAAGACCTAGACAAAGGGGAAAATGACCACTTAAATCCGATCTTAAATGGGTATTTGTATAGAACGAAAAATCCCTTGGGGCAAGCTACGGGTCTAGCCTCTCCCCGAGCCATCAAGAAAGCATTCTCTGGTAAACCAGACAACTCTAGAAAAGCATCACGATCAGCTTGACTCTGGATTTTACTCTAGGGTTCCATCACCATAATTTCAAAATTAGACCTAGGTACTGAATCGTACGGAATGAAGAAAAGAAGGATTACCTTATATAAAACCCTAGGATCACTAAAAATCGGAAGAAATCTTTGAAAAACCTAAGACAAATATATTCTGAAGTTCTTGAAAAGTATGGTAACAATCCATTCATTCTTTTATAAGACTTTCGAAATCGAATTTACCGCCCAAAATAAACTCTTGATAATCCCCTAAGACGACAACTGTCCTATAACGAATCGACCCTATCTCCCCACGTCACACATATAGACCCCCATCATGCGGATGATGTCATCTTTATTAGTTAGATTCTAACTAATTCGGTTGCTTATCTGATTTTTACGAATTATCCACAAGAGTACTTTGTGAAATCCAGTAAATAAAATTATTAACTTCTATTTTTTGAAATTTAGGGGCAAATTGTTTGGGTAAAAATATACAACATACGACTGAAATATATAAGATCATGTATATGATAATGATCATGTATTTAAATAAGGTCCTGAGAAAGAGTCGTCGTACGAAAAAGAACATTCATTGTACGACTTTCGTATGGTCATGGTACGACGCGCTAAGAAAACGTACGACGTCACCTAATAAACATACGACTAATGATTCTTAACTGTCACCTCTATTCTAGTTGTTGTTTTATTACAGGATCTGGAGAATCAATGAAGGAATCAATGTGTAACTGAAGTAACCAACGACTAAGATTCAAGGAAGCTTTAATGACAAGACCATTATGGCAGTTGTTATCAAAGTCATTCAACACTCAGAAGTTACACAAGAATTCAAGTATAAAAGGACCTCGAAGCTTCAAACAAAGGGGATAACGAATCTTTTGACGAATCTTCTGCAACATCATTCTCTTTAAAAGTCTTTCTTGTGATTCTTTGTAATTTACTTACGATCGCTGTCTATTTCATTCCCGTATTGTACGATTTGCTGTAACGTTGAGGACATCACCCCTAATTGGTGACAGCCAGTGGAGCGTCGACTTGGTCTCAAGTCAGCCGCAAGTTTTTTCCTCTGTCAGAGGTTTTTACTGCGTCATCAAATACCTTGTTTGTGTTTACCATTGTTTTCTTTGCTTTACATGTGTTTTATCGAAAGAGTTCATTCTCTCGACGGATAAGTTTCATAAGCAAACCTTAAGTCGTCTTAGGTACCATTTTTGGCGTTAACATATATTAATATTGATAATAATGTAAAATAAAAAATTATATATATAATAAATTAAGTAACTATTACAAGAACAAAATATATATTTTAAAAATAAAGATAATTTGTTTTTTAATACCATGTGGTAGGAGGAGGTCGTGAGCTTAAAAGTTATACATCATACTTATTTTCTTATACTTCTTAGTGTTTCAAATATAACCATAATAAGAGATTATAGTATAATATTAGATTAAACAATCAATTATATCATCGGAAAAACAACCATTACATTTTAATAATAAAGCAACAAATACAAATTGTCCTTGATTGCGTATGATCTTGATTTGACCATTTTGCCCTTAGGTTAAGAATATTTAATTCATAAATGAGCAAGTCAGCATCACTTGGTCACAAAATTATTAGCAACAACTAACAAAAGGCATCTATGGAATATTGTATTGGAGAAAACGACTTCATTATCCCAATAAAAAAGCCAATTAAGTAGCAATCATAGCCGTGCTTAGTTTTATAACTACTCATTATAACACCCTTGACATCATTAGCACGTTAAACCCTCAATTTTATAATACCATTTTTTAAGAGGTTCTCTGGTGAAAGTTTTTTATTGGGGTAAAATGTAACTTTTTACAAGAATCAAGATTATAAAGAAGAGTTATTAGGCTAGTCGCACTGGCTCATGGGTAAGACAGCGAGCTGGGGGCGGCTAGGGGAATTGAAGCCGGCGGGCTTTGAGGGTTGGGTGTGCAGAATTGAAGCCGGCGGGCTCACAACCTTTGCGGTTTCACCACACCACTAACGAGCCCGTGAGATGTGTGTGTGTGTTGTGTGAGAGGGTTGGGTAAAAGTTGTAGAGGGTTATGGGAGGGTAAAGAGAGGGTTAGGAAAAAGCTGATGTGGCAGTTGATATGGCATTAAAAAGTGAGAAGGTTGGGAGGGTTGAAAAATATGGGTGTGGGTAGCCTTATAAGTACTCAATCAAGACTACGGTTTGTCCGGTTAGCAGAAATGAAATAGATTTAAATTTTATATCAATTTTAACTCCGTGTTTGGTAATCCTTAGATGATAGCTATAGGATTTCAACCGATTTTATATATAATAATATTTTAAAATATGTTAAAAATATTTATTTTGTAACAAGTAATTAAAAAAGGCGAGTCGCTCATTTTTATGATTCTCTATAATTTTTAATGTAATTTTTTCTGTAACTAATGTGATTTAAATTAATTCCAAATCTTATAAACCAGCTCAAGGAAAGATTCCGAATCCTTCCGGATCTAAATCAGTACAAATTCTTATATGAAACCCAACTTATTGCATTTGACTCCTACAAACCAAGTCGAACACTTATGTTAAAATTGTTATGAAACAACAATCGCATTTCATAACAATTTGCTAGTTTTTTTTAATTGTTAGATTTTCAACTAAAACAAAACAAAACAATATGGAACACATAAAACAGGCAGTTTTTAGTGAGAACTAGAATGATGTGTCCATATGAAAACGTAGTTATTTAACCGAATTAATTTTATACGAGATTTTAATTAAATCTATAACCTTCTAAATAATGTAAAACCAATTTTCTTTAATAGATCATATCTTCATGAATTTAAAGAGTTTTTTTTAATCCATATCCTCTTATAAGGGGTATAGATAGGTAAATGTGAGTGTACAGGTGGGATCTAGTGTAGAGCAGTATGGATCTAAGTCGAGTTAAACTTGACGAATTTATAAGTTTTATATATATTTTTATCCATCATCGATCATCTCGAACGGTAATAAGTAATAACTTAAGAAGGAATGGAATTGGAAGGTGAATTAATCTTGAAATTAAGAAAAATACGGTGAAAATTAATCAGATTGGGAAGAAGATGATGATGCCCAAATGGATGCAGAAAGCAAGCGACGTGATTTCCATCCAAGAACAAGCTTATTGCTTCCAGATTCCTCAACCCTATATCCATCATGAAACAGCCCAAGCAATAGTTTTGCTTGACAATGGTTTGCAAAGCTTATGTTCATCGGCTGGAAGTTCGCTTCCGAAAGCCACGAACACCATTGCCCGTGATGACCGTCTTCTCGATAAATCCGACCCAAGGACCCCAGAATCCGCGGACCCAAAAACACCCGCTCCACCAACGCCCGAGCCCGGCCTTGCATCGGAAACCCGGCTTCCAACGAGTCGTAGAGAGCCGAGTAATGGTGCAATGTGTCCATGAACCGGCCCACGAACCCTCCTTCGACCTTGGGCCCCTCTTCCTCCACGAGGGTCACTAATTTTGGGTTTAGAGCCTTGGATCCGGATAGAAACGAGGCGACGGATGTGGGCGGACGGTGGCTCGAATGGGGGAGGTGGAGCGCGCAGTTGACGATGATGGCTTCTCCTCGGACTAATTTCAAGGCGGAAGGTTTGAAAGTTTCGTCGGGATCCGACACCTTGCATTGATGGAAGGAAAAGGGTTGGCCGATGGAAGCGGCGAAGGCGGTTAACCGACGGCCGGTTTCTTGGACGGTGGAGATCGATCTGCGGCCGCTTCCCGGCCGAGAGAGCGCGGTGATACGGAGGTGGGGGGTCGGCGGTCCGTCTTTTCGGGAGATCAAGGCTTGCATTAGCGAAGCCCATTGGATGCCTTCCATGATGTCGTAGTCCACGATGTGGACACGTCGTTCGTGGGTGACCGCTTCGATGATCGCTTGGTTGGCAGTGAAATGGCCGAACTTTACGTAAGGCGACATGTCTTGTAGTAGCTGGAATGCGGCTAATACGTCGGTCCGGTGGTGGTGGTGATGGTGTTTAAAATGCAATCCACCGGCGGCGCCGCCCGTTTCTAGCAGAGCGAGTAAAGCGTCTGTGAAATGGGCGGCGAGCCTCTCCATGTTGGTGCCTTCCGTTGGGGAGACCAAATCCTTGAGCCGAACCAGTATCACCGCAGCCAGATCATGGCTCTTGTTGACGTTGTCATTTGTCATGGCTTCGGCCGCGGCCATCAATAGGTGGACCAGCCTCAGACCCTTCATGTCATCAGAGCCATTGTTGAGTAGTGCCGATGGTTCCATCATCAATGGACCACCGGGCGAAGGGATATTTTGGTATCCGCTAAGCGTGTTACTATTGTCATCGTCCATTTCTAGTTCAAATGGGTCGTGAAATGGGTTATCCTCGTCCATTTCCTGGGGCAGGACGGGAAATATGTCCCAGTTGGCCACGGGTGACCAGTCACCCCAGCGGTCGTCTTCCGGGTTGGTGCTCGTGGTGCTGTTGGTGGTGCTCGTGGTGGTGAAATCGGAGAAATCGAGTTCCGGCAGCATCTCCATGGCCATTTTTCAGCCAATGTTCCTATTGAGTTTAGATGACGTTGTTTGGGACCAATTGGGTTTGTACTTTGTTTCAAGTAATAGGATTTAAGATTTGTACTTTGCTTAAGCATCTTTTTATAGCGGTTGCATGGTTGAACATATATGACTTAATTAAAAACTAAAGTATTTATAAAGGGGAATTATAAATAGACCCCCTTGCTAAGTCAATGGGTTATTTGTGTGAGTACACAGGTGGGACCCAGTACAAGAGGGTCTACATTTATGTGAGAGGAGAAAGGGTCAAAGGGGGTATACTTAACAACACTCTTTATAAAATACTGATAAATTGTATTTTGTAATTACTAGAATCAATCCAGCGCAAATCGATAATTAAACGAACATATGTTTCTTGATATAGGTGAAGCAATTTTGTAATAATAAAACGTAACAAAGAAATATACACAGATTGAAATGCGCTATATATCTATGTGTTATATTAATTGTCAATATTTTTTTATGTTCAAAAGTGCATAATAGCTCGTTAACATAATTCCATTGACATCACCTTCTTCAATGTCGTAAACATTGGGTTCTTCATCACCGTTAACCAACGGTCATGGAGAACCCATCGAGACGAAAGCGAGAACCTATCAACAATGGTCGAGAATCCAGTCTGACTTGGTGTGTATTTAATCTATACAATTATATAATTTTATTTTTTTAACATTTCAAAATTCAAGATTCAATTTTTCGAAATAGCCCCTTATTAAATACCCCCTTCCATAGTTGCCCCTAAAATCATCATTTTCAGTTTATAACTTACACTCTATAGCCTTATAATTAGTTAATTAAATTACTCTCAATTCTTTCAATTTCAATCTACACCCTTATCATATTAACATAAATAATATATATGAAGTAATGTATTAAAATTTTCATTTTCTTTCAATAAATTATACTATTACAATCGTTTCGACAATAAAATCATAATGAGCTTAATATTGAATTTTTTTGATTTAATCGTATTATTAGATATCAAGAATACATACAAAATAATTATTTTATGGTTTTTTTACATTCTCATTTTTATTTTACACCCTGATCTATAATTTATATATCTCTCCCTGATTTTCTTTTGTGAACTTATTTTTGGTGTGAACTTGTGAACTTTGCCAAAAAGATGATTATATGATGAAATTGGTTTTTGAAATTATTAAATATGATGAAATTATATTATATGATACATTTTTTGTTGAAAATGTTTCATATTTCGACGATTTTACGTGAAATCAAAAAATTTTATAAAAATATATGAAATAGTTTCATAAGGATGGAATAAAATGTTTATTCATGTATATAAAAAACTATTTAATCCAACATTGGATCAAATTTTGAATCAACGTTCTAGCCTTCTAGGGGTCATCTTATCCTTTTATAGTGTCATCTCCTCTTCAAACTTTTTTTTACCAATATGGAACAAATTAATATTCAACCACAATTCACCTTTTAACACATACTCATTTCTTATTGTGACATGTCATCAACCTCAATATCTTGTTTTTCTAGAATAAATAAAGGAAAAATAAAAAAAAAATAGCAGAACCAAAACCCTTTATTTTAAAAGACATCTTTAGTAGAGTTATTGTTGAAGGATCATTTTCAAAGCAAAATGCAAACCACAAAGATAATTTTTAGACCTATCAAAGTTCAAGTACCATTTTTAAACTTGTAAGTAAGCCTCAATGACCAAAATTAGAATTTATTTATACTTATTAAGACTTGATGAAACTCTTTCTTCACTTGTTTAATGCTTGTTAGGACTTAGATGATACAATTTCATGTGTTCTTTAATACATGTTCGGGGACTTGAATGAAATAGTTTCATATGCTATTTAAAAAGCAATAGAACTTGATAAAATTGTTTTATGTGTTTTTTAATATTTGCTAATCTTTTATTGAAACAATTTCATATGTAGTTTCATACTCATTTGGACTTGATAAACTATTTCATGTGCCTATAAGAGATCATAACCATCCTCTTAACAAAGATTGACCATTTAATTGAACTACTTATAGAAAAAAGAATAATATAAAAACTGAAATATTTTTTTTGAACGGAACTTAGTTAGTTTGTTAGTGTACACCTCAGTTTGAAACGCCTATGCCCAGCCCAGGTTCGAACCTGAGAATTCTACTTCAAGAAGAAGACCCTCTACCAACCAGGCTATCCCCAGTTGACAATTGCACTATTGATCTGTTAAGTTTTTAGAGAAACAAATAATCTCTCCATCCACATAAGTGACTACAATTTGAATAATATATAGTTTTCAACATGTATTATTATTACACTTTTTTTGTTAACTAAATGATATATTTTTTTAATTAATATCCAAAAATATTAGGGAGTCGCTATTATGATTAACGTCTAAATATTGTAGTGATGAATCAGTCCTTTAATTTTAAAAACCCAAGAAAAATATAATTGGTTAAACTCTTTATAACTTATAAATAATGGTAAAAGATCCCTCCTCAACAACTTAACAATTTTTGAAGTAATTTATTTCATTTTGGTTTTTGTAGGCTAATAAAAGTAAAATAACTTGGGTAGCTTTTATTTACATACCATAAAATCTTTTTGAGCATCTTCAATAGTTTTTTTTTAATTCAAAAAACAAAGAAGCTAAGTCTTTAAAGAAAATCACAGGCACCTCTAAGAAATTCCATATTTTAAAGATTGTAATTAATTATATTATTAAAATATTTGATTTCAATTATAAAATATGATGTTGTTGTTAAATATTTAACTTAAAATAATTTCATTAATAAAATAAACAAAAAATAATTTCGTTCTTGTAGATAATCATTTTTAAAAATATTTTCAACACATCCTTTTTATTTAAGTAATCTATAGTAGCAAAATTTCCACAAAATTTCAATTTTAAAAAAGCTCTTAGACCCCTAAATATATATTTTGGAACCCAAGGGATTCAAAATACAAATACAATGTCATACATAATAAAAGTAAAATTTAAAAAACGGAGTGATTAAGACATAAAATTAGAATATTTTGTACAAATATAATAGTGTTGACCATGTGTTTATTGGGTGAACAAGCCTGATGACACCACCATACATGAACTTGTATTTATCGATTAAATTAATTTGTCATCATTATTTGTTATTTTAGCAACTTAAACTATGTTATAAATTAATTAGTTTGTACAAAATAATTATTATCTCACTAATCAACTATCTTTTATTATGCACCTGAAAAGTTCTGACGTAGCTTACAGTAGGCATCTATATATTTTATGTAATTCTATTCTTCTTCGTTTAATAAAACATATATGTTTTCATCATGAAAAAAAAATAGATTTTTATTGTTAACATTTGAATTAATATTCTATTTTTAAATCAATGTAATTCCAGATTTTACATATTAGGTTATATTCCGAAATATATATCTAGATATAATAAATAAGTAACTAGGTCATCACGTGTCGTCATTTGATGAGTTGAAATTAGTATTTTTCCATGTAAACATGCATCTTGATACAATTTACATTTTCAGTTCATTTATGTTTATTTGGACATAGTTTATCCATTTAGAAAAAAACAAGATTTACTTATTTAACTTGAATTTTTATTAAATTTGAATTGTTCAAAGATAATTTTACTACTACATATAAAAAATATAAGTAGATTTATCTTAAAAATTATTTACATAAACTTATAAACTACAAAAATAAAATTATTCTTTCATAAAAGCATATAAAATCATAAAATTATGATGCAAAATAAAACTGAAGATGAAACAAATTATTTTTTGATTTCTCAACTTCGTATTTGGAATACAAGTGTCCTTTTATTTAAAGAATCGGACTAATTTAATTTAAATAAAAAATATAAAATATAATCAAGATATCATTAAAAATCTGAATTGTTCAAGTTGAGGGGTTAATTTATTTTAAAAATAAGAAAGAATGAAATATATATTTAAAGATAATCATCAAAATTATTAATTGTTCAATTTAATTTTTGTATTGCATATAAAAGTATTTAACTTTTTTATTTTATTAAAAATATGAGTTTGACTAATTAGTTTTATTTTGACTAATTAAATTATATTTATATTTAGTATTTATAAATTAGTTTATAAATAAATCAAAAATAAAAACTTTAAGTGAATTATTATTCAATATATATGTATAGAAGAATATACTTTATTCGTGGTTTTAAAAAATAGATTTATTGGACGGTTTTAATTATGTAATTTTTCTCGTCAAAAAAACATTGCATGTATTTTGAGCATGTACAACTTTTATTTTGACTAATTGATCATATTGACCTTGAATTTTATACATTTGATATGCATGTATTTGCTATCTTCACCCTTTTACACTCACAATATGTAACACCCCAAAAATTGGAGCAAACAAAAACCTTCATTAACGAAAGGTGGTAATTACAAATACGCCAAGGCGTGAGCTTTTCCCAAAAAAATGGGGGTATAAATAGTGTATAATTACGAAGTCTGTACTTTAATGGAGTGGTGTAATAACCCACAAGTCTAATTCCTAACAAGGAAAAGACTACAAAAGGGTCAACAGTTTCTACTATCAATTCGCGGTCTAGATGGACCGGTCTCTTCACAAATCCCCCAAAGCTCACTCTCAATCTCGGCACCTACTTGGGAATAGCGTCCCTAGTACCTGAGAGACACATCGACACCAAGCAAGTGTTAGGCTAAAGGAGTCTAGTGAGTTGTATCACAAAATATCACACATATAAAAGCATGTTAAGACATGTGAGATATGCAAAAGTGTATTAACAACAAAATGCAACATGTTAAACCGGTTTATCTTTTATCTTTGAAAACCGTGGGAGCGACCCACTTTCGCCAAGCAAGTTACACCTCAGAGTCGAGACACCCCGTTGTCGTCCTCCCACGAAGACTCAAATAGACAACCTCAGAGGCCAGGCACATTCGCGGCCACACGAATGGCGAGGGACATAGGTGCACACCTTTTGACTAGTGCCACCCAAGACTGAGTCGAACTCGTGTAAACTTGAAAGTGCACACCTTTTGACTAGTGCCACTTTAAATCAATCTCATTTCAAAAACGACACAGTGTACACCTTTTGACTAGTGCCACATTGTCCAATTTACGTTTGCGTAAAAACATGGTACTCACCTTTTGACTAGTGACATCCCGCTCCACTTTTTGACTAGTGACCAATAGCATCCCACTTTTTGACTAGCAGTGCTCCATAACATTTTAGTTATATAATTTAGCATTATTGAAAGTTTCAATACTTTCATTCATTTCATATAAGCCAACATGCTCGGGATTCAATTCCTTCGCATCATTCCGTGGCATGCATAATAACACGTATTTCTCATAAATACATTCATCATATAATCACATGGATTTAACTCATACAATAGTAGCATACGATAATCTACTCCATGTATACAATAATCCAAATCAAGTCATTCATATAAGCATCATTACTCAGTCATTTCATGGCAATCCTTAAACCTATCAATTTAGGCATTTCATCCAAAAGTCATGTTTATTCACAATGACCAACAATATATGTAAATCAAGCAAGATGATGTGCTCTCAGTTTTAACAAAACGGTTTTAGAAACTCACCTTGATACTCTTCACAACAAGCATGGATTGATAGCTAACACGTCACAAGAAAGTACCTATACAATCATAGTATGGTATACATAAGCAAACCATCAAAAATGACACTTACGGTTCACAACCGAAACACTAGTTTAGAACTAGGTTAGACTATCTCAATTGCCCCCAAAATCTCCCAAAATCATCTAATATCACCCTTAAGGAAAGCCCAAAGCCAAAACTCGAAAAGGATCGAAAACGAAAAACTTCAAAATACGAACAGAGGGTTGTGCGACCTAACCCCGTGACCTCAGGTCGCGAGGTTTAACAGACCTGCACAATTCCGCGACCAGCTTCAAAAATCTTAACCCAAACTCACCCAAAACTCAATATCGACTCCCAAAACACCCCACGAATGATTATGATCGATCCTATGATGATATAACATGATAAACTAACAACAAAACTCGGAAAACACCCATGGATCATCGAGATCTACGGTTTTCCCCAAATACAAACCCTAGTTTCCAAGGTTCTCAAAACCCGACTAATACACGAAATAAACCATACCTTTTGTTAGGAACTCGATTCTAACGGCACTTCACGGGTGGATTTCACCTCCCACGCTCGATTCCTCTTCCGGATCTCGAAATCTCTTCAAAACCCTTTTCTCTCTTTTTCTCTCTTTTTCTCTATTTTTCTCTCTTGTTCTCTCTTTACTTCTCCTCAAGATCACAAAGACCAAAAATGAGGGGATAAGGGCTCCTAACTAGGTTATGAGCTAGTTACACTATGCCCCCCTTATTTCAGTTAATTACCCTCTTATCCCAAACTGATAAGTTGAACACTCGACTCAACTTATTACTTAAAATACGAGTTAATAATTAACTTTGGGAAATGGGGCGTTACATTCAGTCCAATTCATATTATTCACTTTTATCATAAAAGTTCGAGTTCTGAAATTCCGGGTGTTACACAATATACCCACTTACACCCCTCTATGAACCCCCTATCTCACTCACATACATATACTCATACCTCTTTGGCCATCCACAGCCGTACAGGTCATACCACCTGTACAGGCTGTCACCTCAGCGCCACACCAGCTTTACCATCACATTACCACTACTTTACCACTTCATCAACAGCCGTACAGGTCACACCACATGTATTATTTAAATAATAAAAAATATATATTTATTTATTTTGTATGTATATACATGTGTGTGTGTTGAGAACAGTGAGCTCTCACCGTTGAGTGGCCTTGCAGCTCCCTTGCAGGTCCACCTCGGCGGTGTTACCGCCTGCAAGGGGGCCGGTGCAGCTGCACTCACAGCTGGGCCGCAGATGGCCTTAGGCTATGAGTACCTCATGAAAAAAGCCCTCCCAACCCCACTGCCACATCAGCTGACACATCAGCTTTTCTCCAACCTCATTTGAGCCCTCCCAAATCCCCCTGCAACCCTTTACAACCCGTACCCCAACCCTCTCCTAAAAAAACACAAACAACACACATAAAAGAATCGGGTTCCCCAACCCGATCAACCTGGAGCCCGCTGGGTTCATCCCTCGTGTACCCCAAGCTGGAAGCCCGCCGGGCTCAAAAGCTGAAGCCCCTGCTTGAGCCCGCTATGCGCTACGTATAGCCTTATAAGGGGGGTGTGGATAGATATCACCTTTAAAAGCACATAAAATTAGCATGAGTTCTCAACTCCAAATTCGAGATATTTTGTGTAGCATTGCGCGCATATATAGTTTAGTTATATATAAAAGGTGGTAACATGAGTGAGATGACGGTTTTTAAGAGGTGCTAAAATTTAAAGTCTAATTTCATTTTTGATTTTTAAAATGTGATATTAAATTTTGATATTTATGTCAATAGAATTTGATTGTTTTTACAAACCGACAAATATCCATATATATATATATATTATTTTTTAAATATTCAATTTAAATACTTTAATTTTAATTGAAGTAAGGGTCGATCATGAAAAGATAGAAAAAATGTGTTTAAAGAGATGTAGGACATGCATGGTTAAGTCAACGTTTTAATCATCTGTTTTTTAAGCTTTATAAATAAATGTAATAAATTCGATCATATATATAGCATTTAAATATACGTTAAATAAAATTTGTATTTGTTTGATTTATTGATTAATTTCTTTTTCGTTTTATATTTTTGACCAAAGTTTAAGTACAATTGTGGAAAATGTGACCCTCTAAATAGGTGGCAGATCCAAGATATTTATTTGAGGGGGTATTTCTATGACAGGTGTAAAGTTTATCGGTGTATTTTCAGCTTAGTTCCATCTTTTTAAGGGAATTTTTTAAGTGTTTTAATTGATTTCTAATGATTTATTAGTTTTTTTTTGTCTATTTCAAGGATTTTTTTTCAATTCCCCGCAGGGGCAGAGAATCCATCGTTGTCTCGGCTGTGATACCGAAGGCTCTGAAAAAGTCGGAATAGGAGAGCACTGCTATTTGAAAATTCGTACGCTTAGGATAAATAAGCCTATGGGGTCTTGTTGATTGATTTCAAAAGACTCTTTTGATTTTTTGATTCACTTTGAGTTATTTTTTTGGATTGGTGGGGGTAAAATAAGAAAACTACTAGAGGATTTTATAGCAAAAATATAAAAATTAAAAGATGATTTTTAATTTTAACCTAAAATAAGAAAATAAAATATTAATGGAGGCTTATCTCCCACTCTTTATGAACTATATCCGCCCATGCCTATAATCCCGTTTAGAAATTAGGCCATCCGCAGTCGTACAGGTCATACCACCTGTACAGGCTGCCACCTCAGCGCCACATCAGCTTTACCACTACCTTACCATTTCATCCACAGCCGTACAGGTCATACCATCTGTATTATTTAAATATAAAAATATATATAAATATATATATATTCTGTATATATATATATGTGTGTGTGTGTCTGTTTGCTTCTTGTTGTTGAACGGTAAGGACTCACAGGTCATACCACTTGCAGCTATCTTGCAGGTCCACCACGGCGGTGTTACCACCTGCAAGGTACCTGTACCGGTTCCAAACAGACTTGGCTGCGGATGGCCTTACACCATTTACTGATTTGACAAATAAATTGATTTATGATTAACTGAACCAAGCAATTATACTATCCTTAATCTATGAAATGGTATAACCATTTTATCAATAACGTAGTACTTTGAGATTTTTGTTTTAACGACATATTGGTGCAACGAAATATCATCGTGCCACTATGGCATTAAGTCATGATGATCCGAGTTTGAAACCTCTCCAAGAAGAATAATCACCCCCAGCCTAGCCAACCAGTTTCAATGTAAAGGGTTTCAAGACATCAACTGAGATTCAAACCCGGTTAGAAGTTTTGAATAAAAACAGGAGGAAACAAACAATTTTCTAGGAAAAAACTGCAGTTCAGAGAGCTACGAAAAACAGTAGAAAAGGGAAAATCGAGGCTCGTGTTTGACACGATTCCCTTAAGCAGATTTGCCGTCTGCTCCCAGGGTACAACGGCGGGAGCAGTTGTAAACTGCCGAACGTAAACTTGCCTGAAAATATCACCGGAAAGCCGTACGCAGAGAAGAGATGTAGAGAGAGTCTATCGACTTGGGTGGAACAAACTCATGTTTTACCAATATAACCTCAAACTAAAACATAATTCTCTTCTTCTAAAACATCAAATACACCTTCCTACTTACGTTTTATTCAATTTTCAAATTTAATTTATTGTACTCTATACTTCTAAAACATTCAATTCACTATCCTAAAAGTATTATTTCTATACAGTTATTATATTTTGATTTATTTATGTAAATTATTTAATGTTAATAATAATCTATATATATATATATATAAGAAAAGGATTTTTGCTGATGTCATGATTTTGAAATTGAACCATTTGATTGGCCAATTAAAGAAAAATCATCAATTATTCTTATTATTTTAATACCATAATTATCTTTATAATTTACATTTTTTATCCTTAGAATTACTTGATTAAATTAATTTTTATCTATTAGTTTCTCATCTTTCACTTTACATCCTTATCATATTAAGATAATAATATATATTAATTAAAATATATTAAAATTTTTGTTTTTTTCTTTGTAATACATTATACAATTATAATCGTCTCGACAATACCTTCAAAATAAGTTTAATATTGAATATTTTTTTAATTTAACTACATTATTAAAATTAAATATAAATTAATTTGTTTAGATCTTATTACAATTCTATTCTTGATATTCTTGAAATTTAAAGATTTCATTTTTTTAACCCAAGTATTTTTATAGATTATTTATAAGTAATTAAATTTTATTTTATTTAAAACTCAATTGTTGATATTCTTGAAATTTAAAGATTATATCTTTTTAATCTAACTATTTTTATAGATTATTTATAAGTAATTAATTTTTTTTATTTAAATCCTACCAAATCAAAAACACTACATATTTTATTTCTGAATCCCTCCAGTTTTAAAATCATTCACGAAATTCGAATCTTTTGACAAAAGAATAATAAATTTTCAATTTTTGAAATTTTAACAGCTATTAGATAACTAAAATATCTATTGTAATAAGCAACTGTAATGGCAATTGTCGTATAACATATAATTTACATAAGTAATTAATTGGTAATGACAATTGTCATGCAAAAGTCTATTCTTATTAAAAATTAAAATAAAATGTTTCAAATGCCCGTATATTATACGGGCCATTAACTAGTAAAAGAATATAGAAAAGAATAAAATAAAAAATGAAAACTAATTAAAATTTTTTATTTTTGTGTCATTTTAACCGTTTTGATAAAAACATTTTAATTTTATATATTGTTAAATAAATCTCTAAAAGTAGAGAAAGAAATATTATTTTATTATCCTCCACCAATAACATAACTTGATTGTTTAAAAGTTTTTAAAATTTTATTGGAATAATAAATATAATGTATATTTTAATAATATAAGTGATATGGAATCTTTATAATAGAAAAATTGTTGGAGATGGAAAAGTAAGGTTTTAGAGCAAGGTTTTAGAGCATCTCCAACAGCATCCCCAAAATGGAGAAAAATAGGGAAAATGGAGATTTTGGGGTATTTTAGTGCTCCAATAGCTTCTCCAAACCTATCCCCAAAATGGAGAAAGTTGGAGAGAGAAGATTTTTTTCTCCATATTTGGAGATCACTCCAAATATGATTACACTTTGAAACAACCAATGAAAATCCATGAAAAATAATAATTGAGAGAGAGAAACAATTTTTTAATTGATTGATAAATATTTTAATACAAAAGTCAATGTTGAAATCTCTAAAATGGGGAAGCTGTTGGGGATGGATGCAAATTATTTTAGGGATTTTAGTTTTTAATTCTCCATTTTAGAGAAAATTTGGAGAAGGTGTTGGAGATGCTCTTAAAGATTTTGACATTTTATTCTCTATTGTAAAAGAAATATAAGAAAGCTATTGGAGATACTCTAAATAAACCCTTCAAAATGACTTGTTTAATTTTTATTTTTATTTTTTTTTCTTTGAATCAAAACCAATAATTACACTGTTATATTTATTTTTTGAATATGATTTTTAATTCTTAAAATAAATAACAAGGTGTAAGGTGTTAGATTATTCTCGGATTAAATATGTGACTCGAAAAGCACATTCGAGGAATCTACCCATTTTGGATGTCTGATTCCTTCCGCATGACGTCCCCAAATTAATTGAGAGAGATATGTCCACCACCAACCATCTCTTTCTCTCTCTAAAAAATTAATAAAAACTAATTATAGTAGTTTATAGGAATATTAATTGAAAATTTGAAAGAACTATTTTACGGCTTTGGATTCACCTTTTGACCATTTATTTCCAATAATCATCGAGATTGTCTTCAACACAATATGTGGCACATCTCCATGAATTAAAAGACAAAAAAAGTAAAAAAGTTTTCAAATTCGACTCGCAACGAGAAACCCATAATTTATAGATTTGGTCCCTATAACTAGATTAATTACAATTTTGTTCCTCATACTTAGAATAATTAATTGTGTCCCCAAAATCATAACAATTGAATTATTATGTTGATCGGTTTTACTAGGTAGCGTTGACACTGATGATCCGGATATCTGTTGTATCAGATATCAAAGCCAAGTTGACTCCTTTTTTTGAGAGGTTGACCTTGTTTTCGTTGACCTGTTTTGGTCCATGGTTGGATCTTACGATGGGTGGATGAGAAGATCCCATACTCATCCACATGTTGGTCTTCTTGGCACTACCAAAAAAAAAGAATTTTACCAATGGCCGAAACAATCGGAAAACAATCGAAAGTCGGTTTTACCGATGGTTTTTCGACGAAACTAGCGTTGCTAAAAACTTGGTTAGTAAAGTTATCGACGGTTTTTCTGACGAATTTTAATTACCGGCTGTTTCATTCACCGACGGCTTTTCGACGAGATTTACCGAATGTTTCACTTACTGACGGCTTTTTGATGGGTTACCGATGGTCTCCCGCCTGATTTTCGACCACTTACTAAAAAATAAAATATAAAAGAACAGTCCGTAAACCATCGGAAAGCAGTTGGAAGTTTTTGACTGCTTTTAGCAGTCGCTGATAATCGTCGGTAATACACGGTTTTATAGTAGTGTGGAGATTGTAGGGGATAATGAGATGTGGTTATAGGTTGGTGATCAATAACCTTGCTATAGGCAAGAGGAGTTCTATCTTGTGACAGAACTCTATTTTGGACCCATCGAGCATTGGGATGCCATGGATGATTGTTGCCTTCGTAGGTTGTTTCCAAAAAATAGTGTCAGAAGATAGTGGAATATAATTGAAGGTTTCTAACTCGATAGAATGTTTGCAAGAATGGACTCGTTATTGGACGATGATGTTGCCTGAGTATGTTTGTTAATGATGGTGGAGGTTATATTTCTTTGCCATCAGCCTAAGTATGTGGTTAATTTGACACTTATTAAGGTCGTTAAGGATCTAAGAGTTTGGAGTTGGTTAGCATGGAATCGTACATATGGGTACTCATTTTTAGGCAGATGAATAGTTTGTTGAGATGTTTATGCAACTTCCCCTGTTGAGAGAGTTTGAGAGTCACTTGAAATAGAGTTTAGTGCAAGTGTACAAAATACTAGATATCGAAAAGTTTAGTGCAAGTGTAAAAGAGGGAGGGAGGGAGAGGCATTTGTTTTTCTTATTGTCATATTGCATAATTGACGACATACTAAAAGGATTTGAGTAATAAAAAATTGGGTTTCAAAGATTTTTATAATAGAGAAAGTATGCATATTGATTGATTGTCAACGTGGATGGAAACACTCGATTGGTCCAATTTCTTTATTGTTTCATACGCGATTATAATATATAGATGTAACCTGGACGGAAACAATTTATTGGTCCAATTTTTTTATTTCTTTTTATTGGAAAAAACAGTTATTACAATATAAAATTATGCTATCAAAATTATTCATACACGTCACCCAGTTTAGCGATGCATTTTATATTATTATAGTTTTAACTTCTATTTAATTAAACCGAAGACGGCTGGATTGAAGCCTTTAAGCAAAAAGAAAAATAAATAAATTTAAGTGGGTGTTTGGTTGGGATATTTTAAGGATAAAAAATAAAAAGAATAATGAAATATGTGGTTTGCTTTAATATAATGTGATGTATTTATTATCATGAATTCGTTAATTTTCATTTTAAAAGCATTTATAATGGTGGAACTTTTAAGAATCTAATTGTTATATTTGTTACAGTCACATTATTGACATCTCAACAAAGATGAACTTGAATAAACCTCCACTATGGAGATTCTTATAAAAACCTTTCCATATTTTGAATCTATAAAATAGTTAAGATATAACAAAAATAATAACACAAAAGAAAAGTATTACAAGAATTCGGGTTTTTGTTCAAGCACATTGGTTCCAATAAGAACATGTGACTGAATTAGAACATCTATTCCACAGTGGAGGTTCCTGTAAAAACCTCAAGAATAACCTCCATTGTGGATGCTCTAACAAATTGAGAAAATGAAAATTTTATTTGTATCAAACTCCAACCCTTAATATTGAAAACAACATATTTTTTGCTTTGCTTCGGATGAAACATTTTTTATATTTTTTTACTTAAACGAGTATAGAGGATAAATAAGTGGTGTACTTACTATTGGAGATATGTTCATTGACATAAGAAAACTGTAATGATGCTAAAAATGCATGACCCTATTAATTTCCATACAAAATTTAGTCATATAAAAACTAGGAAGTTGCTTTTTTTTTTTTTTAAGTAGAAGAAAGAGTTTTGAGGGTTTAACAAGTAACTACTTGTTTTTTTAATTGAAATAAAATTACTAGAAGGGACTCATTAGTATTTATTCCATACTTATTATTAGATAAAATTTTAATACTCTAAATAATTATTAAACATGATTAGATTTTATTTTAAACCGGATGATAATCCTATTTAAATGTAGAAAACTCTAAAATTAAGAGGATCTCTCCTCCTCCGTTTTTGTTTCCCTTTTGTTTTCAACGGCCACAAACAAACCAAAACGTGTCTTTTTTTTCCTTTTTCTTAAATTTTGATAACAAAAGAAAGTTTGATTTTCCTTTGGTGATCAAAAACGAAGAAAAGGGGTTGATTTCGCTATCTACATAACTAGAAGTTTTGAGATGTGCTTTTGATAGAGAGATTTTTGCTATTAGATTTCTCTATTTGACCATTTCAAAGATCATTATAAACAATAAAGAAAAATCGACAAATCCAAAATACATAAAACAAACAATCTAGTAAGAACCTAAAGCTCAAAGATTACCAACACAAAAACAATAGTACCCAAAGTACACAACAATTTCAAGTCGTAAACAAACTTCAAAACTAAGTGACTCAGAGTGTATGCTTCTTTCCACTAGCGGCCAAAATCCCACTTACTGCCATTGAACAATGGACTACGTACTATTTCCATTGGGATTATTATTACTGCAAATAATCATTGGTTCTTTGATTATCCACCACAAGAAGTATTGTCCATGTCCGTTATTACTTTGCCAAATCAATTGTGCATCAAAAAGGAAAAGAAAAAAGAACTTAACTCTATGTTTACAATCAACAATACATTTATATATTAACTTCTAATACGAACTTCAATCTCCTTATTACGAGAAACATTTATAGATAACCATATTGTGAGATTGTGGAAACGGCTGCCGAAGGTCGGCGGCGGCAGCAGAAAAAAAAATTAGGGTTTATCGTAGTAGGCTCGATACCATGTGAGATTGTGGAAAACCCTTGATTAGGGTTGCGTGTATTGATCACAATATATAGATACAAAGATTACAAAGGGGTCCCTGAACTATACAATATTTAACACATATCAAAAACCCTAACCTTAGCCGGCAACAATTACAGATACACAAATTGAAAAAAAGAATAAATACTACAACATTAAGTTTATAATATCTAAATGTCCTAATAAAATGTTTTATAAGACTTAAATTTATGAGACAAAAAAGTTTCATGTCTAAAAGTGTTACAATGGATTTTAGAACGTTTTTGGACATTTTAACACGTCTGTAATACAAAGTCTCATATTAGTCATTTTATGCGACATTATTTGAAAAACGTCGTAACATAATTGTTCTATAAAATAGCTAATACGAAATTTTATTTTAAAGATGTTATAAAAACTTAAACGATTCAAAAGTATCTCATAAACCTATGTCAATACTTTTTTATTGGATACTTTATAATTTGATCTTACTAACTTACATTCTATTCAATATATCATAACACAAAAGAAACATTTTATCTTAATTGTCTTAAAAACTCAATTATTTTATAATGAGATATTATATTTGTGAAATGATCTATCAAAATATAAATGTATATAACTGATGCATATAATTATTATGTTCATAAGTTTTTATTTTCTAAACATATCAATAGTTTCTTTTTGTTATTAACGTCAACAAAAAATTTGTTTTAAATATAAGAAATTAAACTTCTTGATAAACTACAACTTAAGTTTATAACTAATAATATATAGAAATTGATATAAAAAACTTAGAAAATAAAAAAGTTTCATATGCGGAAAGTGGAAGAAAACAAAACAATTATAATATATAACAATAGTTAGAAAGTATGAATAGTAAATTTTACGGATTTTGTACAACTTTAGTCCTTGCAATTTGGGGTAGTTTACCAAAATGAGAAGAAAGAGAAGAAGTTCATGCGATGCGATGCGATGTGATCCACAAGTACAATGATAGGACTCTCCACTTCATCAACAAGGGGTTGGCTACAGAAAAGAAAAAACTTGAAGTACAGAAGACCGGGCACTGGATAAGCCCCTTCATCTTGATAGACAAGGTTTTCATGATCACCGAGCATCGTCTAAAACACCGCAATGTTGTACGACGCCTCGAATCCTACTACAGGTTGAGAAAGATAGATGGATCGGCTAAAAAACGTGAGGAGAATGCACCACCACCACCACCTCGGAGGGATGAGGGACCATCCAAGAAGACCAAAGATACAAGGAGAAAGTCGTTGAGCAACCATCGGCGGAAAAGAAGAAATCAACACAAAGGGGGAATTTGTTAGAAATATTGTTAGTTATGTCAATTTTGTAATTCTTTAAAGTCACTTTCCTTAGTAGTAAATTGTGGATTAGGCCCATTGTTTAGGGCCCATCCATTTCAAAGCCTTTTGGCCTTTCTATCCTAGTATAAATAGTAGTTTTCCATTTCATTTGTACTTTCCACTTTTCCGCATTTTGAGAGAGATATATGAAATTGAATCTTTGATGATCTTTATTATCCTGCATATACATCATCATCATGATCACGACTATATCTACATAGATCTCATACTTACTTGCACACATCACTAAGATCATGGTGTTCATATACATTGTTGATTTGGAATCTACAAAAATATTAATTTTTTTTTTTTTGAGAAGGTTCACCTGGACTTTGGCCAGACTACATCCTTGGCAATTTTTAACGAGAGCTAAAGCATGCTCCCCTGGGATTAATACTCAGTGGCCCCTGGTTGCTCACCCCCGGATTCGAACTTGGGTGGATTTTTCCCCAACACCAAGCCTTAACCGGTAGGCTGCCCCATTGGGGTTAAAATATTAATTATTTTGATGATAATTTAGATTAAAATTTAGAGGATAAAAGTTTTTACTAAAAAATAAAACAAAAGGTCAATAAGATAAACATGTATTCGAATTTTCATTTTTGTCTCTAATCAATTCTCAATTAACATTTTACGCTTTAACCACTAATTAGTTTTATAAGTTTTGATCATTGGCCAAGATTAGTCCTTATGTCCACAATGAAAAATGAGTTTTTATTTGAACTAATCTATGTATATATGTGCATATACTGGAGGGTTAATGTGAGAAACACGATTTTTTTTTATTTTTTTTTGAAATAGAGAACTAATTATATGATATGTGTTTCGGATAAATTATAACATTCTTTTAGGTATCTTTTTTATGGTATTTTTGAGTTATTAAAATATTTACGGTTTTAATTTGAAACTTTTTCTATTTATACACTACAACATTGATTTTATGTAATACTATTTCAAAAAGTGTCTTATAAATATAACTGTCCTATAAAAATGTGGGCTATATAAAACTTCTCACATGTATCATATATATAAAATGGTTAGTACGACACTTAATTTTGAGGCATCCTAAAAAAATATGTTAAAATACATGAAATAGTTTTACAAACCTATTGTAAACACTTTTAGATAGGTTGTTTTTCAGTTTGATCCTATAAATATATGTCTTATAAAAATATTGTTTTGGAACACGCAGACATTTTAGGTATCCTATTAAATTAATCAGTTTTGTTATCGTGGGTGGTTATATAGTTGCGGGTTCAAATGACAACCGTGTTTTGGTTGTAAACATGAGGACAAAGGAGGAAGCCACGTGCCTACAACTTAACGGGTCGTTCATGTCTTATTCATCATGAATAATGTATCCTTCAAGATGAATAATGTTAGATATTTTGTTAGTTGTGTCAATTTGTAATATTTTAGAAGTTAGTTTCCTTAATTGTAATTTGTGATTAAGGCCATTGTTTAGGGCCCATCATTTTTCTTAAAAGCCTAGTCCTAGTCCATTAGTAGTTGTATAAATAGATGTCTTCAACTTCATTTGTGGTTTACACTTTCCAATCATTTTGAGAGCAATATATCTTGATTGTGTTCATCCATTGGTGTTGATTTGGAACCTACAAATAATACAACATTAAAAATGAATTATACACCATTAATTTGTGTCTATTCTTTATGAATGATATATTATTTATCGTGAACATTATATTATCCATATATAATGTTGTATTCTTTGTCATGAGTTGTGTAAAAACGTTAACCTTCATTATTCATACTGAAAGTAGATATTTAAAAACACGTGTTATGCTCTCCTTTGTCTGCCTGCTTGCAAACGAAAATCTGGTCTTATAGAAAGTTATTCTCACACAATAATCGGTCTTATAGAAAGTTAAAGTATATATTTTTCAAGGAATAGAAAACTAAATATCCAAGGGTAAAATGGTTAGTAAGCCGGTTGGAGCCGGCCGCAAAAGCAACCATTTGATTGAATCCAAATAAGTAATAAATTAGCAGTCAAACCCAAAACATGTTGTTTTCTCTACAATCGCTTTCTCTAAGCCCTAACTAACCTTTCACTTTGATGATTTCAATGCTCAAGCCTCAAGGAATCAAATCTCTCTCTCTCTCTCTCTCTCTCTCTCTCTCTCTCTCTCTCTCTCTCTCTCTCTCTCTCTCTCTCTCTCTCTCTCTCTCTCTCTCTCTCTCTCTCTCTCTCTCTCTCTCTCTCTCTCTCTCTCTCTCTAATTTCTTTCTACCTGCCACCTTAGTTATACCATAATATCATATACTTTTATTTAATTCTGATTTGCTCTAAAGATTTGAAAATTGTTACTAGAATCATTATTTTTAGAAAGTCGAGTATTTGATGATGTTTGATGATATTAAGACCGTTTTTTAGAAGTTACATGATTTTTATAACAACTACTAGTATATATATAGCGTAACATGTATTTGATGATTTAATGGATGATAAATGATAAGTTTGAAGGATGAATGAAAATGTTGATAACTTATGTATGAAATAATGACTAATAAAGAATGACATTATTATATTAATTAAAATTACTAAAATTACACAAAAAAAGAAAAAAAAAGGAGGTGTCCTCTTTAGAAGATACCACATCATCATTCCGTGTTAAGTTTCTCCTTTATATAGATTCTGTGAGACTTGCTATTTGCCTGAAAAAGCTTTTCGGCTTAAATAAGAGGGTCAGACGATGTTGACTAACCTTGGAAATAATTTTTGATATTATAAAAGTTAATTTGGGAAATGAATCTAAAAGGTTGAATGATTTAAATTTTTTTGAACGGTGTATCTTGTTGATGCAATTTAATGTCCTAACAACAATAGGTAGGACCTATTTGAATCCACAATTCTTCATAGGAACTCCATGAAAATGACTGAAACAGAAATGAAAATAAGGATAAATAAATCGAGAATTTTATTTATATTGTCGGTTAATTATATGGAAGGGGTGAAGTATAAAGAACACCACACTCGGAAGAAGTCGACTCTCATGTGAGCTAACTAGTCTCACACAGTCGGTGTTTATTGTCCGTTTACCTTCTCAATGAGTTTTCATTTGAACTTTTCTCTATATATACTAGATATGTACCCGCACACGTTGCAATGCTAATACGTATTAATAACCCAACCATAATAAATTGTATCTAAATAATTTAATTTAATGTATAAAATTCAAGGTCAATTAATCAAAAAAAAAAAAAATGAAAAAGATTCGATCGATAGTTAGTTTTCAAACTCATAACATTTGATTTGTCGATTAAAAGTAAAACCTAAAACTCTTGAAACTCATAACATTTATCCGACCATAATAAAAAGTTTTAATTTGATGATTAAATGTAAGACTCTTGAAATTTTAAATTTTTTTGAAATAAAGCCCTAGTGATGCTTCTTACAGAAAGAGAGCAAAAAAGATTTGAAGAGATCGAGTCGGTAAGAGATTAGGAAAACTTTAAGTTTAAAGTACGACATCTAGAACAAAAAATGATTCGAGGGAACTTTAGCTAATTTCTTCATATTTTTCTATAATTAATTTGTTTAGGTTCTTATTGAAGTAACTTTAGAAGATTTAAAATCATCATATACCATAAAACACATCAAACAAAAACTAGTTGTTCGTGAAAAGAAATTGTTCATATTGTATATCTGATTAAGTTAAACTCATATACTTCCTAATAGTGTTTTAAACTCCCCTAGAACAAAAATCAAAACATATATCGTCAATGCAAATAAAATTTGACGTGAACAAAAACGAATTAAAATCTTGGATAAAAAGTTAATTACTAGCAACCCAATCACCTCGACATATATATAACTCGCCCCTAAGGACGCTATGCAAGGGAAAATAGTTTTTGACTAACTCAGCGGCTTGCGCATGCTGACGTGTATATTTAAAAGTTTTCATCTTTTTATCATGTATTAACTTAGTCCTTTGTTTTTGGATATGTTAGCTTCCTTCCAAAAGCACACTTCTTATTGCTTTCCTTTTGTCTCGTTTTGTTGTTTGTAAACATGATGTTTTTAACTCTTATTGCAACTTTTGGGATAAACGAGTAGGGGTTGTTTGGATTTTGTACTATACTACAACAAACAAATGGATTTTTGCACTTTGAAAATGTTTTGTTTTACACACTGACTGGTATTTATTCACAATAATCTATGTATTGGATCATCAACTGATAGAGAAGTAAGTTCCGGTTCTAGTATCCTATTTCTAAAAAGTTCATATGGGCAACTTATATATGATGTCAATTATTGGGCAACATTTGATGCTTTTGGTTATTTCCAATCCAACCATTAAAAAACACTAAAAATGATGGGACCTTTGAACATTAAAAAAATACCAACTCCAACCCAACACTAAAAAATAGGGAGATGATATTTCCACAACTATAACTTATTATTCCACAACAAATTTATGTAAATTTACCTTTTTGGCCTTTAACTTCTATTTTTATTTTTGTGTTTTCATATTGGATTGGAGATGAATACATCACCATTTCTATATTTTTAGTGTTTTTAATGGTGGTTGGCGATGGTTTTATTACTCTTTCACTAACGGACATAATAGAACTTTAGATGAAAGTGTAGTTCGTCTGTCAAGCTTTCGTAGGTAAAGAAATTAACGATGGTTCACTAAATTGTGTCATTGTTGGGTGAACGAGGGCTACCATCACCAATGGATACCGAACTCGAATGCCAACGATGGTGTATGGAAGGGTACTATATTAATGGCTCTCTAAGGCCATCAGTACCCGAGCCCTCCCAACCCTCCCAACCCCACTGCCATATTAGCGTCACATCAGCTTTTCCCCAACCCACAATTAACCCTCTGGAACTCTCTCTGATTAGTACCAGAACCCTCCCAAACCAAATACCCAATACATAATCTTTTTAGTAAAGAGAGAGAGTGTGTGTAAAATGTAGAGAGAGATAGAGAGAAAGGAGAGAGAGAGAGAGAGAGAGAGAGAGAGAGAGAGAGAGAGAGAGAGAGAGAGAGAGAGAGGGAGAGAAGAGAGGAGGGAGAGCTCGTTGGTAACAACGGCTTCCGCACACCGCCCTACCAAGCCGCTGAACCTTAGATACCGGTAGTCCGGTACGCATAGCCTAAAGGCGGGGGACTGCAAATCCTTTATCCCCAGTTTAAATCCAGGTGCCGCCTCATCAAGAAACAAATCAAGATCTCTTATTGTTGGTAAAGTCAGCTAAAAGTCACACCTGAACAGAATAAGGGAATTGTGGGTACGTGGGTGATTCTAAACATCTATATAATAGGGCTTTTTGTAAAAGATTCCAATTATGAATATAAAAAATAAAAATAAAGATCATAACGGTAGAAGTAAGGCTTAATTCATCTCTTCTACAAATAATCTAATTTCCACCAATTGGGTCTTCAATTCCATTGTTATAGTGTGATTTACAGTCCATTGTGATCTTTGCCTTTCAATTAAAGTGTTTTTCCGCAACTTTTTTAATTGTTTTTCTGAGTTGTTAAATTCTTGTTAAGAATTCGATCCTGACAATGTGGAACATCCTTTCTATACTATAATCTTGAAATATGGGCCCGCAAGAATCTCCGAGTGTTCAGGCGTTCAGTCGGCATTAGATTGACATCAACTCCTTCAAATAGAAACTCGGCAAAGGATAAGAATTAGATCAAACTGAAAATAGAAGTATGTAACAGAAAGATAACATGATTTATGGGATAAAAGGCAGCTCATTTCTGGTAATTTTGTTTTATGGTCACTGATCATTTGAACCTCAATTTTTAAATTTAAGTTCACAATAATTATAGACCTTATTTGTAAATAGACAACATATATAGTAACCAACGACTACCATAGATAGCCTAGCTAGCAATTCATTTTTAGGTCCAACTACTGATCAAGAAACCCTGTGCCCCTTTTCTTCACTCCCTCTCGGCCGTTGTCCCACTTCTAGACCATCTCCCTTGCTATGACTACCAACCTACGCCAACTGATATGCTAATATGGTCAACAC
Source organism: Centaurea solstitialis (assembly GCA_030169165.1). Taxonomy (NCBI): domain Eukaryota; kingdom Viridiplantae; phylum Streptophyta; class Magnoliopsida; order Asterales; family Asteraceae; genus Centaurea; species Centaurea solstitialis. The sequence continues at coordinate 17,862,800 of CM058040.1, read as the reverse complement.
CACCTCAAAAAATTAAGGACAAAAGTTCAAAACAGCTATTCCTATGGTAAGCAAAATGTAATTCCTTTGAGATTAACACCAAGCTTTACTTAAACACCCTTCCAACTTATTTAGGCTACAAACCAGAATTCAACATATGAGTGCCGCCTAAAACCAATATGGTTTAATATGCTTCTTAACATTGCCACCTGCTCATCATGATGTATGTGTTATTCTAAGAGCAACGTCAATAACAATTTGGATTGGACCACTATAGTCCGTGGTAGACTCAGCCACATGTAATATCTTTTAAGATGCTATTATAACTGTACTCATACATAATCTCTTCTTTGTATTATCACAAGATCAGCTGGAAGCACTAATCAATCATGGATCCCTTTTTTCAACAACATGTAGATCCAATTACATAGGAACTCGGATCAAACCATTTGGTTAGAGAAAAACAGAAAATGGAAGGGAATGAAAAAATGTGACAATTATGAACAGCAGGGATCACACCATGCCAAAACTGTTGATGGGATACAAGTAATTCCTACAAGTACTAACAAAAATATGTAAGATTTTAAAAAGATGCAAGAATTTTAACTGTTGATGGGGAATTAAGCATGCTGGAGCACATCCAGTGTTTTTTATAACATCAAAAATGTTCACTCAAAATAAAGCTGCAATATAAGAAAAATGGACCTAATTGTTTGGCTTTGTAGCTATAATAAAAACTCCTAAGAAGCTACAAGCATGCCTAAAAAAGGACATTGGTCATGGATATGTGAGTCATCAAGCAGATGTTTCAAGGTACATGTACAAGGGGAAAACAGGCTACAGTTATAGATAAAAGAAGTTCCTTAAAGTGTATGATAAGATGACAAAAACAACAGGTAAAAGTATTTGTTAAGTGGCTCATTTTATCTCAAGCTACAAAGCAATCTTCAAGCACTATGCATTCATCCACTATCCCTGAATTTTTTTTTTGGTAAAAGTATTTGTTTGTTAACAAAAAAGGAAAGCATCGATCCATAAACAAGCCATCAAAGACGACAATTTTAACCATAAAAAAAACAAAGCAAACAAGTCACGTACCATGTTTGATCTTTAAAAATGCTAAATCCATTGCATCCTCGATACTATCATGGCCATTCCCAGAGTATTGTATCTCCCTGGAGAGGAATTTCCTAGTGAGCACACGAAGAGCAATTTCGTATGTTCCACCACGTGAATGCTTGTATAAAACAGCAGTATCCATCACCAAACTATGAGCTTCAAATGAGAAGTGCTAAAAAAAGGAGAAGTAGAGAATTGATCTCCACCACTCATCCGGTCAATAAAGGCGGCTTTGACCGGGTCACCCTTCTTTAATCGTCTCCACCCTCCATGAATCGCGTCAACCCTCCGTGATCGCGTCCACCGTAACCGGTCAAAGCTGCCTTTACTGACCGGATGAGTGGTGGAGACTACATATCTGTTCTTTCCTAAAAATTCGATTGGGTTAATAGGATGTAAGTTACAAATTTCTAAAAATTCGATTTTTAGAAAGAACAGATATGCATTCAATTTGTAGTGGACCTTTTACAAGCACAATTTGGATTGGCCTTGGTTAGTTTAAAAAATATGCATTCATTTGTGATGCACTGAATACAGGGAAAAAAAACATAAATTAGGAATTTTCCACCCAAGCATTCAGTAAATTTGAACATCATGTATGTTGGTTGTGCTGCTTATAATAATTTCACTTACAAACTAAGTTCTTTTGATGAATTGTGAGAATAGAAACAATTGGCTATAGTATACACATACAATACAAGTAGGAACAAGATCTAATCCTTGATTTGGCAGCCACAAAATCAGAGGGAAGAATGAAGACCAGAACCCAAATGCAATTGTGCAGCAAAACAATGGTCATAATAAAAACAAGAGTAAATTATATATTTGGTCCATGTGGTTTACATTATATTGCACTGTTGTCTGTTGGTCCCTATTTTGAAATAATTATGCAAAAGGTTCCTGTGGTTTACATTATATTGCACTATTGCTCCCTAACCCTTACTCCATGTGAAATAAATCTGGTAATCATAGGGACCACTAGTGCAATATAGTGTAAACCACAGGGACCAACAATGCAATATAGTTAAACCTATGTTTTAAAAGGCGCGAGGCGCGCCGAGGCGACTAGCTGTCTGAGAGCCTCAATATTTGAGGCGCTTTGAGGTGCGGGATTCACTTACGCGAGGCGCTTAGTATTACGAAATATTTGTAAATATTTCATTTTTTGGAACTTATCTATAATGTCTTTATTATCTACCTTAACAAAAACATCCTTTTAATTTCGATATAAGAAATCAAGCAATCATTCATCAATTGATCACCCATTCTATTCCGCAACCTATTCTTCACAATGTTCATAACTGAAAATACTCTCTTAACTGTTGCAGTCGCAACAGGTAGCGTCATTACTAGTTTTAAAAGTAAATACACAAGAGAGAACACCTTATCCCTTCTTGTTTCAACCATCTTTTGTGCAAGATCATCGATTCCCTTAAAGTTAGAAAACTCTAACGAAGTACGCATATCAAAAATATAAGTCTCAAGTTGATCTTAAGTGCCATAAGTTCCATCTCAGAGAAATCATGCGGATATAAACACACTAGACGAATATATTGCGTACTTTGTTTGTTTGTTGATATCTTTTAGGAGTTTCACCATCTAATATGTTAGTTTATGCTTTTAGATGTTTCTTTTAATTTGTATGTGCAAATAAAACATTAACAGTTAGTTTAGCGATGGATGATTTGATATTCTTGTAATATTTGCATCCATGTAAGTAATAGTAGTGGGAATAACGTTGCATCCTCTACTTATTCCTAGGACGTGTTTTTAGGAAATCGGTTCGAGTTCTATGTAATTCTTGATTTTCTTTTATATATGTAACATGGAGTTGGTTTTGCATGAAATCAATAGTTTCACTTGATCACATGAAATCACATACACTTTGTAAATTGCCCTTGAATATATACTTGAATTAAGGCAAGATAGACGAACAAGAAGAATTTTGTGCCACTTACTATGTAGACATTTCAAAATTCTCTTTATTTTTAACACACAAAATCTTAAGATGAAGTATTTCTTATCAAGGCATTCTATTCGTAAGGATTTTTTCATACCTCATGAAAATATCATCAAGTATTTCCTCACCAAAGTGATTAGAAACCAATGGCTCAAGTACTGCTCTAATACCCATTGCCATGCAATGTTTTGCATCATCATATTTCTTCATATTTGAAAACTGTGAAGTATCATTACCATACTCGTTTGTGTTCCACGCCGTCCAATCTACTTCGAAAAGCTCTATATGATTGATTGTGAAGGAACCTTCTTTCTCCACCAAATTCTTGATCTCACTTAAGGACGCCGTATATTGTGGAAGGTTGAATGAATCCACTTTTGTTTCATCTATACGACCCTGTTTTGGTAATTACAATCAAATTTCCAAATATGGTGATGCAAATCTTTTTTGAACTAAAAGTTAGTTACCTCAGATACCATGTCTTCAAGAGCCATAGCAAATGGCCTCCAAAGGCAATAACTTTCTTCGTCACAAGGATCATCGGTTTTTCTTCCTGATAATGTTAAAACCATGTGACCTCCATCCACCATCTCCTCTGACCGGCACCTCAAAAAGGTGAAGAAATCTTTGTGAAATTGCTCATAGTACATCCTAGTTACACTTTTCGGGGTTGTACTTGATAAGTATATGCTTCCTTTGTTAAGGTCTCCTACTTGAGGAGGCTGCTTAAATTAACATATTAGTGTTTTTCTAAATACATAAATTGACTTAAAAGTATTTCAATCATTTTCATGAAGAGAAATATAGACACACCTTGGACAACCAATGGAGAGCATATGAAGAATGGACAAAATGTAGAGTTTTTCTTGGAAAAAGCCTTCCGAAAAATGATCCAGGTACCCCACTAAAGTAACATAATGGTAAAGGGTGAGCAACCCCGATCGTTAAACTTTCTCGAAACTCCTGTAGTGAGTAGAATATGGTATTGAAGTCATTGGTCGGAAGATCGTTTAAGTTGATTTGGATTTCAGGAGATTTATGACCCATTTTGAGGCTAGTCTTAACTACTGCATTAATGAGCATGGATGCCACAAGAAGGGTGTTTGGTCCTGATGAGCAACCAAGATCGGCCATTATTAAAGTTTTGTGGAAGTTGGCATTCTTGTAACATATATCACTCACTGCTTTTTCAATCATGCCTTTCGTCTTCACGATCCCCATTTTCTACCAAAAAGCCAACAAAAAACACGAGTTTCATTATTTATATATAATCAAATAGTTTATTCAGAATATGTTAATTAAGGTCCTATGCTAAACATCGACTCATGATGGCATGTCTTTTTTTTAGAAGGTTCACCTGGGTTTACCCAAACTATATCTTTGGTAATTTTTACTGAGAGCTAAAACATGCTCCCCTAGTATTAACACTTAGTGATAATTATATATATATATATATAATATATATATATATATATATATATATATATAAAGAGAGAGAGGGGTTCAAATGAGAAGTGCTAAAAAATACGAAGTAGAGAAGTGATCTCCACCACTCATCCGGTCAATAAAAGTGGCTTTGACCGGTTACGGTGGACGCGATCACGGGGGATTGACGCGCTTCATGGGAGGGTAGAGATTTTTAAATGAGGGAACCCGGTCAAAACGCCCTTTATTGACCGGATGAGTGGTGAAGATCACTTCTCTACTTCTCATTTTTTTAGCACTTCTCATTTGAACCTAATACTACATATATATATATATATATATATATATATATATATAGGGGTGGGTTCAAATGTGAACCACTTTTTGGTTGTGAACATGAGGACAACCGAGAGCGCGACACGTGGCGGATGACTAGGCGCCACGTTAGATCCACGGCGGATGACTAGGCGCGATTCATGGTAGGGCATTGAATTAAAGAGGGGGACCACACTCAAAGTCGCCACGTGTCGCGTTCTCGACTGTCCTCACGTTCACAACCAAAAAGTGGTTCACATTTGAACTTTCCTCTATATATATTAATAAAAGTAATTATATATATATATATATATATATGATTATTACGTTTAATATACTAAATTTGAATTTATTATTTTACCTTTTACGTTACACATTTACACATACACTTACCACCACTTTTTCACTCAACTTATTTATTCTCTTTTTTCGATACTTATATCATATTTAATATTTCGAGTTGTGTTTTTTTTGTAATTTTCATTTTCAAAAATCGTCGTAATTATTTACATAGTTTTTTTCGGATAAGTTTTCATTGTTTTACTATTTATTTCATTATGTTGTGAATTATTCATTCTAGGAACCGCCGGTTCCAATTCTGGTTCCATGAATTTTGACCAGGTACCCGCCTTTGCTCACACCTAATTATTTGTATGGAGCTCTTGAAATGTTGATGGATATGAGTTTTCATTTGAACGTTCATATATATATCTATATATATATATATATATGTATGTATATATGGTCAGGTTTAAATGTGAACTCAATTTTGGTTGTGAATGTGAGGATGAATCTCAGCCACACATCTTCGGTTACGGTCGACGCGATCACGGAGGATTGACGCGATTCATGGAGGGTGGAGATTATTAAAGGAGGGGACTCGGTCAAAGCCACCTTTATTGACCGGATGAGTAGCTGAGATTAATTCGTTCTCATGTTCACAACCAAAATTGAGTTCACATTTGAACTTTCCTCTCTCTCTCTCTCTCTCTCTCTATATATATATATATATATATATATATATAGAAAGATTCAAATGAGAAACATAACTTTTTAAGAAAACGTGAAAAACAATCTCAGCCATTCATGCGGTCAATAAAGGCGGCTTTGACCGGTTCCCCCCTTTAATAATATCTACCTCCCATGAATCGCATCAATCCTCCGTGATCACGTCCACCGTTTCAAGGGATACCCGTGCAAACATCGTCTATCTCTCTGGTCAAGTGGCTCTGCTTCCTGCTCGCGAGGAAAGAAAGAATAGCGACAAGGTTAAGTTCAGATTTGACTGTTTGCAGAGGGACGGCGAATGCCTACCCTCAGAATAGTATACCTTCTTTCGACCTGAAGTTACTCAGAGCAGAGAGTGCTTTCCGGGGGAAGCACGAACGGAGTGTACTTGTGTTTTGTAGTTCTTTGGTGAATTACCGGTGCTTAATGCAATAACCGGTGAGCAGACTTGCGACGTGCTCAATTCTATTGCATTAGAAAGTGGGGAATTCAATCGGTATGGTCGAAGGCAATCAACTGCCTGACTTCTGTAGATTCGTAGTGAGATTGACTGAATTCAGCCACTTCCGGCTTCCCCACTTCCGCATCTGTCGTATTCGGGAGAGCGTTTAGCCACACCGCTCCGCTCGTGCTTCTCCTTGCGGAAGATGAGTGGTTGAGATTGCTGCTCACGTTTTCTTAAATTGATATGTTTCTCGCATGAACTTTCCTCCATATATATATACCCTATATATAGAATATATATAGAATATATATATATATATATATGATCAGGTCAAATGTGAAGATGCATATATTAATATGAATCTTAAATTGAATGCTTCTCATTTAAACCTCTTTATATATATATATATATTTTATAAATAGAGAGAGAGGGAGGAAGGTTCATGCGAGAAACATATCAATTTAAGAGAAAGTGAGGAGCAATCTCAGCCACTCATCTTCGGTTACGGTGGACGTAATCATGGAGGATTGACACGATTCATGGGAGGTAGAGATTATTAAAAGGGGGAACCGGTCAAAGCCGCCTTTATTGACCGCATGAGTGGCTGAGATTGCTTATAACGTTCTCTTAAAAAATTATGTTTATCATTCAAACCTTTCTCACACACATTAGGAATGGTTCAAACGAGAAAACTCCCTATTTGTGAAAACGTAAGAATAATTAAAAGCCACATCCGTGACAAACGTAAATTTGTGACAAACGTAAATCTGTGTATAAAATCACATTAATTTCAAATGTGATAAATCTGTGATATTTGCTTCTGTTTATAATATCACACTGTGATTTATCACGTGTTATAAATCATTTTGAGTATTTACTTTTTGTAAATTTTACTTTTTTTTTTTTTTTTTGCTTCAACTATAAATTTACATTTGATAAAAGTGTGATATCACATTTGATAAATTAGAGTATCACCTTTAGTTATAAATTTACAAGATGTGATATCATTAGAGGTAAATATATGATATATGCTTTTGTGATGATGACGTAATAACGTTGTGATAAACATTCAATAGAACCAAAAGGTAAATAAATACACTAGAGTTCCATTTTTGAAAAACCCGGTTCGATTAACCTAAAAATCGGTACGGTTTGTCGGTTTTTCGGTTCGGTATTTCGGTTTCGGATATTTTGAACACCCCTAGTTATTAGCATTAAGGAACTGTAAAATTAATTATAAGCTAATAATGTCGGTTATGATATTTGGGTTGTGATATTTCATATCTGATTGTGGGTCTGTGTAGCTCTGTTTTAGTTTTTATCCCATGTGTTTGCTAGCTAAGTCTTGATTTGGTTGGCTTTTGTTTCATTCTGTCCCATGTGTTTGTTTGTTGTTTGTTTTAATTTGGCCAAGTTGGAGCTGCATGGACATGTGGTGGATTGGTGTAATTGGTTTGGTGGTGTTTTATAATAATATATTTTGTCTTTTAAAAAAAATATAAACTAGAAGGCTCATAATCGTTCTTGTATTTTAACAAATGAAAAGGGTTTTCGTTTGAACCTTCACTTATGTATATAAGCTTAAGTTTATGTGAGTCACAAAAAAATTGATAACCCCGTAATAAACACCTTGATAATCCTGTAATAAACACCGTGCATGATAACCCTGTGAAATAACAAACTTTACCATAACCTACAAAAACCAAAATGTGGCAGTTCTTATTTATTTTGTTTGAACATAGTTGAATACTTGAATATTTAACTTCCGATGGTGTGGCTTTGTGATATTATTCAACATAAGAGAAAGGTTTCATAATGAAGTACAAAAAATTTGTAATTGGTTGGGAAAGTTTTTTGTTTTCCATAAATTTCCAGGATTGTTTATAAACTGTGACAATAAATATAAGCTCTTTCACCTACTTTATACATGGTGCAAAGTGCAAACCCATGCATAAATTAGTTGACATCTGATTGCAATGGTTCACTCGACGCATTTTATTTCCTAATAAGCAACCAAACCCATAATAAGTTAGAGTCCAACAACTATTCTCGCAAATAGGAAGTGTTCTCATTTGAACTCCTTCAATGTGAACTCCCTTTCATTGGGAACGTGTGAACTCCTTTTCATTGTGAACGTGAGAACCAACAAAATCACACCATGTGGCAATTTGAATACGTGCCTAAGTTTTATTCAAACTGAATAAAGCTATGTTCATTCAGTCTGAATATTCATACTTTATTCAAACTGAATACAACCTTTATTCAGTGAATAAAGCTTTATTCAATCTGAATAAAGCATGAATATTTAGGCTGAATATTGCCACGTGACACAATACTAGTGGTTCTCATGTTTATAATGAAATATGGATTCATATTCGAACATGAATATATATATATATAGACAAGTTTAAATAAAAAAGTTAAATACAATGTAAAACTAAGAAGAAAAAGTTAAGATAATATTCATATCCGAATCCAATAAAAGAATTCAAATAAGTTATTGGAATATGCATATGTGAAAGTGGTTATTCATATGGGTTCTTATATATATATATATAGAGAGAGAGGAATAATCAAATAAAAACCACTTTTTTTTTGTAAAAACCCGTAAAAACCAACTAAAAAATAATTTTTTTTAGGATTTTTTTTATCAAATACTATAATATTAACTATTGTTACACATATATATTTTTTCATAATGTGAATATCATCAATGAAAAAATAAAATTTTTATTCATATTATGAATCGAAAATATACAACATTTTTATTCATATTATGAAACAAATTCATGGATGATATTCATCCTATGAAAAAAAATATATGTGAAACAACATATCAATTCTAACATTTGATGGAAAAAAATCGTAAAAAAATTTATTTTTTAGACGGTTTTTACGGGTTTTTACAAAAAAAATGGTTTTTACATGAAGGCTCCTCTATATATATATATATATATAATATATATATGTAGGGGTGGGTTCAAATGTGAACCACGTTTTGGTTGTGAACGTGAGGACAACCGAGAGCGCGACACGTGGCGGATGACTAGGCGCCACGTCAAGTCCACGGCGGATGACTAGACGCGATTCATGGGAGGGCATTGAATTAAAGAGGGGGACCACACTCAAAAACCGCCACGTGTCGCGCTCTCGGTTGTCCTCACGTTCACAACCAAAAAGTGGTTCACATTTGAACTTTCCTCTATATATATATACGCATCATTCTAGATTGGAAGATAGAATTTTTGAATGATTCATATATAAACCTTTCATTTTTAGCTTTTTACAATATTCAGTTTTGTCATTTAAACATCCTAAATATATAATTAGATGAAAGTAATTAACTATGAAAAAATTTAGTGCTTAAGCAGGTGTTAAAAAGGCATATATATACCTGAAGTCCAGAATTAGTTGAATAACTTGCACCTCCAATTCCTCCATTCATGCGAAAAACCTTAACCATCTCCATCATTTTTTTTTTTTGGCACAAGCACAAAAGTTTGTGTGTCAAAACTTACAACTTTGGTGCTTATTATATAGTCAACTCCTATTCCTAAAAGTTACCAATGTTTCATATTTGAATGAGTCAATTACACCGGTGGTCCTTGTGTTTTTCTTAAATTTTAGATTTGATCACTAATTCAAACTATCTACACTCCTGGTCCTAATTCATTTTTATACTACTCATGGTCTCTCCACAACTCCACTTAACAACGTAAGTTAGAAACCATTAATTAGGAAGGACTAATCGGCATTTGAACAAATTATAGTGACCAAAAGTGTTATGCTCTATAATTTAGTGAGATTCATGTTTCATTTTTATTAGAGTGAATTGTGGATTTGGTCCCCGTGGTTTAATGATTTTTTTAACCTTGGTCCCTAATGTATGTTTATCTTGGATATGGTCCTTGTGGTTTTCATTTCGTTTTAGCCATGGTCCCTCTAACTAACTTCTTCGTTAACTCCGTTAACTTAAGGACTAGTTTAGTATTTTCCATTCTTTTGCTTTTTTTCTTGTAAAAACACAAACAATATTTTTAAACAAACAAATTCATATATATATATATATATGATGGTATTAAAATAAATAAAATTAGAGCTTATTTTAAAATTTAATTTTTAATAATTAAATAATTAATTATATCACATATAATTTACTTGATTTTAATAGATTAAATCATAAAAACAAATCTTATTCATTCACTCTAAATAAAATAATAAACGATTTTATGATTTGGTTTGTTTAAAACTTTAAATTAAAATTCTAGTTAAATGAAAACAATAAAATCATATCATTTCCATCATTTGAATAAAATAATAAAATTTAATATATTTAATATCATTAATTGTTCAAAAAACTTAAATAATCAAATACAAAATAAGAGAATTATCAATTTAATTACATTGCGTATATAAACATTATATGCATAAACACACATACTTACTGTTAGTGCCATTAAACCATATAATAGTATTTTGTTCTATATTTAATTATTTAAAAATTTAAAAATTTAAAAATATTAATTATATTAAACACATTTATTTTTATTATTTTATTCATTTAGTAGAAGATGATATGCTTTTATTGTTTTAATATAGCTAAAATTTTAATTTTAATCATTTAAATCATAATACTTTACTTTTTTTTTGTTCAAAAAGATCATCATACTTAATCTTTTTTTGATTAGGGAGAATAAATTTAGATATTATTTTATTTATTTAAATTAAAAAAATAATGAAATTTGTATATGATATAATTTATTGTTTAATTTAAAAAATCAAATCTTAAAATAATCTCTTATTTTATTTATTTTGATATCATTATTTATAAATATATATATATATATATATGAATTTGTTTGTTTAAAAATATTGTTTTTGTTTTTTACAAGAAAAAAGCAAAAGAATGAAAAATTACCAAAATAGTCCTTAAGTTAACGGACTTAACGAAGAAGTTAGTTAGAGGGACCATGGCCAAAACAAAATGAAAACCACAATGACCATATTCAAGATAAACATACATTAGGGACCATGGTAAAAAATATTATTAAACCACAGGGACCAAATCCACAATTTACTCTTTTTATTAAAAGTTATTTTATAAATACAATCACAAATCAAATTTCTTAAAAATAAAGTACATATCTATATTTATACTACATATAAAAAGGCTTAATCGGTTAATTTCAATAATCTTGAAAATTTTAAAAGATATACCTTTTAAAGCTTTCAATGTACAAATTTTTTTTAAGGTATGCATAACCCCCTCCATACTCACTCCCCACCATTCTCTCCTTAACCCAACTCCCAATTTTTCTTTTTTAGTTTAAAAATTATAATTAACACCTATATAATCAATTAATTAATAGTAAAGTTTAAATTTCATCCCTGAATTATGTGAACTTATACATTTTTTTGTCCCTAAACTATGAAAACTCAAAAATCATCCCTCCTTTAATTAATTAAAAGGGATTTTATAATGGATGAGTCCCACTTTGGTGATTCACAAACCGGTTCCAAATAATAACACGTGTCCCACATGGTTTCTACGAGAATCTTACAACATTTGGAGGAGATTCACAAACCGGTTCACAAGTTGATCGGATGTCCAAAAACCAATGCGTTAGGGATGCCCCAAGAGATCAATTTAGTTATGTTGAGTCAATTTCCATTTTTTATAAAGTACGATATGTTAAGCGACCACTTGATACAAGTGTACAAGTTTTGCATATAAAAATTATCCACAATATTAAAGCTAGCTGAAAACTAAAGGGCCCATACATGTAATCCAATTATGGTGAAACTAAAGGGCCCAAGCATCTAATTCAATTATGATTTCTTTGTTGGTTTTACTTGTGAGTTGTGACGTACTTTGTTTACTTAGAAAAATGTTTGCCAAAATCCATTTTAAAAAAATTATTGAAAAAATTAATTCAAATAAAAAATTATTAGACATTTTATTTTGAATGATTTAGTTTTTAGGGTCATATTTAAAGGAAGACCTAAAAAAACCGAGGTACACCGTCATAGTCCTTCATCTGGACCGTATGCATTTGTATATAGACACAATTTGTAAGATGCATACATGCTTATGCACAAGTGCATAATACACGTGTACATAAAAACCAAAAAAATAAAAAAGCTCAAGTTACTGCTATGTACAAGTGCATACAGTCCAGATAGAAAGCTACGGGGTTGTTCCTTGGTTTTCTATATTAATTCTTATTTTTCTTAAGAAATAAACGATTGTCATGGAATAAACGATTGTATGCACTTGTACATAAACATGTATGCATCTTACAAATTGCGTCTATGTACAAATAAGAATTAATATAGAAAACAAGCCAAAATTTTGAATATCCAAAAATTATAGTAACAAGCCATTTAAACAAGAATGGGCTTACAATCGTTTAAACAAGAATGGGCTTACAATGACAATCGTTTATTCCATGACAAATTGACAATCACATGATCTATAGTAACAAGCCATTTAAACAAGAATGGGCTTACAATGAAAAAGAAGCTTTCATTATGGTAAATTTGAATATCCAAAAATTATTCTTTTAGGCTATGTTTGGCAAACGTAGCTTATAAGCTAGCTGGTAGCTCATAAGCTAGCGGATAGCTGATAAGCTAGATGTTGATTGATAAGCTTGCTAGTAGCTGATAAGCTAGCTGTTGAACAAATTATGTTTGGCAAAAACTAGCTTATGAGTATGTAAAATTACCAAAAAGGGTATACTTGAATTTAATAATTAATATTAATAAGGGTATAATTGGAAAAAGCTACAATAAGCTCCTCATAAGCTACTCAAAGTAGCGTTTCAAAAGGCTAGCTGATAAGCTAGCTTCCTGGTACATGTTTGGATGGACAAGCTTATAAGCTAGCTTATCAGCTAGCTTATAAGCTAGCTTATAAGCTAGCTTATGCTTGCCAAACATAGCCTTAGTCACTTCATTTCAATATGGCACGTCGAGTCAAAGAAGTGATGATGCATTAATTCTTGCCTCATGAAAACCTTACATTCGAGAAACAAAACTAAAGACATTATAGTCTTTTACACTTTTACCTTTTTCAAATTTATTCACTAGTTCTTTTTTTTATCTCTTCCTAAGTTTGTTTGTGTTTGTTTACATTGGTGAACCGTTCGTTTACGTTCATTTAAGAGTTTAATGAACGAACACGAACAAGATTTTCTGTTCGTTTAAGTGTTCGTGTTCGTGTTGGTTTAAACTCAAACAAACGAACATGAACAGGCCCCGTTCGTGTTCGTTTGGTTTGTTTACAGGCCTACTAATATAGATTCACATATGAATCTTTAATCATAACATGTACACGAATTAGTTAAAAAGCTTAAAATAAGATTTATATGTAAACATATGATTCTTAACATACATTCACATGTGAATCATAATATAGATTTACATATAAATCTTGAATACAACTTGTACACAAATCAATTTACAACTTATATTTGAGATTCTGAGTCAACAACACATCTTTTCCCTATAATTCATGTATCAAAATTGGTATTTTATACTCATTCTGATCACTAGCATAAACGTGAATACCCATTACAAAATGTTACTAAAGGGTTAAGACAAATTAGATGACAAATTTGTCATCATGTCATCAACATAGGTAAAAAAATAAGATTTTGATGCTTTGTTACAGTAAATCAGAAAATTTGGTACTTTATTACATTAAAAAAATTCAAAGTTATATTTTGATTAAGAAAAAAACTATTACACTAAATAAAAACAAAAGAGGTGTAATCATAAAGAGACAGGTTCATACAAGAACCACCCAAATTTATAGAAACAAAGCAACTCAATATGAACCACATATGATGTGGGTCTATGTGGATCCTACATATTAAATAAATTTTATATGATTTAATAGTGGAACCTACCTGAATCATTAATGATTTTTTAATATGTGGAACCCATATGAGCCCACATCATATGTGATTGTAATTATTTTCTTTCTTCCTACAAATTACAATGGTTCTTATTTAAACCTACTTCTAATCACATATTAGGCTAAATATACATAACTAGAAATGAAATTGGTAAATATAGATCATGTGTAAATGTCATTCAACCAAAACATGTAGGATTTCATGTTAGTTTTTAGTGAGTTGGAGTTGTCTTCTTGAATTAGTGGGCATTTCATCCTTGGTTTGTCCCTAATGTGTTAGCCACTTGCAAATTCACCCAACCAAAACATCAAACATGGTTAAGGTAAAAAAATAGGAACGGGGCGAGATAGTATGTAAAATCTATAGCAAAAAAGGTAATTTGATAACCAATAGAAGAATTTATCCCAAATGTGATCAATGAATAGCACAAATTCTTAATAGCAATTAGCAAGCACTAAATGTGCACGTTGTAAAGTACACCTTTTCACATTGTACTAAAGGTCTGCTTACAAAAAGCTTGCATGAAATGAGTAGTTTCACTTGATCACACGAAATCACGTATACACTTGTAAATTGCCCTTGAATACATACTTCATTCAAGGCAAGATAGACAAAGAAAAAGAACTTTGTACCACTTACTATGACATTTCAAAATTCTCTTTATTTTTTACATTTTTAACACACACAGAATCTTAAGATCACATTTTTTTTGATCAAGGAGACACTTATGGTAACAAGAGCTTCCTTCTCCTTGCAAGGTGTTCTCTCCGTAAGAATTTTTTCATACCTCATGAAAACATCATCAACTATTGCATCACCAAAGTGTTTAGAAACCAATGGCTCGAGCCCAGCTCTAATACCCATTGCCACACCATGTTTTGCATCATCACGTTCCTTCATTTCTGTAAATTTTGATGCATCGTTACCATACTCGTTTGTCTTCCATGCCGTCCAGTCTACATCGAAAAGCTCCAGGTGATTGATTGTGAAGGAACCTTCTTTCTCCACCAAGTCTTTGATCTCATTTACGGATGCTGTATATTGAGGAAGGTTGAATGAATCTAGTTTTGCTTCGTCTATAAGACCCTGGAAATTACAATCATTGGATGCTTTGGTTTTGTTCAATATAAAAAATCACGGAGAAGCAAATGAATATATCAAAAGAATGGTAGACTTTTAGTTAATTCTATATAGTATTTAGATTGCTAGTTTACTTTAGAAAATTTGCAAACCATTTTGTTCCTTGACACAAATTGCATGCCAAATATATATATGGTGATGCAAATTTGTTTAAATTAAAAGGCAATTACCTCAGATACCATGTCCTCAAGAGCCATGCCCAACGGCCTCCAAAGGTAATAACTTTCTTCGTCACAAGGATCATCAGTTGTTCTTCCTGATAATGTCAAAACCATACGCCCTCCAGCGACCATCTCCTCTGACCGACACCTCAAAAGGTGAAGAAATCTTTATGAAATTGTTCATAGTACATCCTAGTCACACTCTCTGGGGTTGTACTTGATAAGTATATGCTCCCTTTGTTAAGGTCTCCTACTCCAGGAGGCTGCTTAAATTGACATATTAGTGTTCATTTTCTCTAAATATATTTGAGCTCAATCATTTTTTTGCGAAGAGAGATGTGGACAGACCTGTGATAGCCATTGGAGACCATAGGAAGAGTGGACAAAATGTAGAGTTTTCCTTGGAAAAAGCCTTTCGAAAAATGATCCAGGTACTCCACTAAAGTAACATGGCGGTAGAGGGTGAGCATGTTCGATCGCTAAACTTTCTTGAAACTCTTGTAATGAGCTGAATATGGTATTGAAATCATTGGCTGGAAGATCGTTTAAGTTGATATGGATTTCAGGAGATTTATGACCCATTTTCAGGCTAGTCTTGGCTACTGCATTAATAAGCATGGATCCCACAAGAAGGGTGTTTGGTCCCAATGAGCATCCAAGATCGGCCATTGTTAGGGTTTTGGGGAAGTTGACATTGTTGTAACATAGGTCGCTCACTGCTTTTTCAATCATCCCTTTCGTCTTCAAGATCCCCATTTTCTACCAAAAAGCCAACAAAAAACACGAGTTTCATTATTTATAATCATATAATGTCTGCACAGATTGAGATTAACTATATATTAAAAGATGTTCATTCTTGTTTGAACTTTTTCACACACACACACACACATATATATATATATATAGAGAGAGAGAGAGAAAGACACGTCCATACAAGAACCACCTCAATTTGTAACTCAATTATGAATAAATGAACTTAATTTAAACCACATGTGATGTGGGTCTCACACATTAAATAAATAATATATATGATGTAGTGGTGGAACCCATCTAAATCATATATTATTTATTAAATGTGTGGGACCCACATGAGCCACATGGTTCGGAGGAAAAAACCCAACGAACTATTCCATTTTGAATAATTAAGTCCCTAAACAATTTTTTTGAACAAAAAAAACCATTAAACTTTCTCATTTTGAATGATTAAGTCACTAAACTATTATTTTGAATGAAAAAAACCATTAAACTTTTTCGTTATGATTGATTAAGTCCTCGAGCAATTTCTTTTGATAAATAAACCATTAAACTTTCAAAATTTGGTTACTTACCCCCTTTTAATAAAAATAAAAAAATTAAATATAACCGACTATGAAGGTTTTAAAGGTAAAATATAACTATGTTAGTTTAGGTTAAACAAATACAAGTAGCAAATTTTAAAAAATTCACTGATTTATTTTGTTGAAAAAAATGTTTGGGGACTTAATCATTCAAAATGAAAAAGTTTAATGGTTTTTTTCATTCAAAATAATAGTTTAGTGACTTAATCATTCAAAATGAGAAAGTTTAATGGTTTTTTTGTTCAAAAAAATTGTTTAAGGACTTAACCATTCAAATGGAATAGTTCGTTGGGTTTTTTTAGACTTTTCCCTTATTTATTCTACAAATAACAAAGATTCTTATTTGAACCTATATATATAGATATATATAGAGTGAGAATTAGGTGTATAAAAAATCTAAATTGTTGTAATAAAATGTTAACATAAATTAATTAACAAAAGTTAAAATACATTGACATACTTTATATAGAGTGAGAATTAGGTGTGCACTGATGATTTTCATCGAAAACGTTAATTAAAAAGTTAATTGTTTTTTTTTAATTAACAATTATTATGATTTTTGAAAAATAATTCTAGCGAATTTATGGTGTCCGTATCCGTAGAAAGGGAAATTTCGTAAGAAATTCCGTTAGAAATTTGAGTTTACGACGTCCGATTTTTTACGGCCAAATCCACCAGTAATCCATCGAGAATACTCATTTCTGACGGATTAAGCTACCATAAAAGGTTTTCAGTTTTGTAGTGTTAACGATGAAAAGAATTAGTACTTAAGCAGGCGTATAAAGGCTTATATATACCTGAAGTCCAGAATTACTTGAATAGCTTGCACCTCCAACTCCTCCATTCATGCGGAAAAACTTAACCATCTCCATCTCCATCTCTTTTTATTTTTCTTAATTTGGCCCAAATCACAAAAGTTTTTGTGTCAAAACTTACAAGTTTGGTGCTTATTATATAGACCAACTCCCCTACCTAAAAGTTACAACTCTTTCATATGTGAATGAGTGAATTACAACGGTAGTCCTTGTAGTTTGCTTAAATTCTGAATTTTCTCTTTAAACCAATTTATTTACACGAGTGGTTTTTAACTTTTCGTTTTCATAACATCCACAGTCCTTCCATTTAGTAACGTTCGTTAGAGACTCCTAAGAAGGATTAATCGGTATTTTGAACAAAGTGTAGAGACTAAAAGTTTTATGTCAATTTAATGAGATTTACATTTTTTTATACATTTTTTTATTAAAAATATTTTGTATATCCAATCACAAATAAAAACTTTAAAATATAAAGTGCATATTTATGCTACTATATAAAAAGGCTTAAACAGTTAACTTCAAAAATCTTGTAACTTTTAAGAGATATACATTTTAAATACGGATGTACAACTTGTTAAGCCACAACCCCTTCCACACACACTCGTTGCTAATCTCCCGCTCACTCATGTCCCAATGATTCTTTTTAGTATTATGACCGCGTGTTGCGTAGTGGCCACGAATGGATCCTCATAAACGCTTGTGGTATCATATGCAACGACAAAATTCGGTTCCATGTGTAAATTTTTGAAGTTTGGTAATGATGAAACTATAACTTTGGTTGTGCACAACCATAGATATTGAAAGTTTAAGGAGTTTGCAGGAAGTTTTGATGATAAAACATAGAATTTTTTTTAAGTGGAAATAAGTTGTTCATATTTGAGGGTATTTTTCGTAAATATTTGTTAATGACTAACTCAAAATTTTGAAGGACTATATTCTTAACTAATTGTTATTTTATAATACCATAAACAATTGGTCCAACAACTTGTATATAAATACATGTCTTTACATTTCAAGAACATCTATATCATTTTTATAACCTCAAATCTTCATCTTCTCCTAATATTCATAACATTTGTCAAAATTTATTATCTTTACTAATGTGGGAAAATAACTCAATATAATAATAAAAAATTAACCATTGAAGACGATGGTTTGATTTTTAATCATTATCTTACAAACAAGATATTAATTTAATAAAAAATTCGATTATAAGTATTGTTATCATATTGTTATAATGTTTCTATATTTTTTCATATAAATTTAATTTATATGAAGGGAAAATAAAATGCTTAGCTATTACATAAAATATGTTGTCATATAAATTAAAAACAACTTTTTAACCAAAATTATATCAAAATTTGAATGAACACTCAAACAAACTGCTTTATCCTTTATATAGTCATTTTCACTTTCAACTTATCACTCTTCTCACCAATAGCGAACAATCAAGAACTCAACAATTTAATATTTGAGCAACACTTAAAATCTCATTATGTCATGTCAACATCGATCTTTAGGTCTTCCTTTTTTTTGTATATATATATATATAGGGTCAGGTTCAATGAAAAACCCCAAATAAACGGAAAATCGAGGAATACCCTCGTAGCCCTCCATGTGGACTGTATTCATTTGTGCATACGGGTAATTTGGTAAAATGCATACGTGTGTATGCATAAGTGCATAAAAACCTAAAAAGAACTCAAATTACGCGTATGTACAAGCACATACAATCCAGATGGAGGCTGCGATGGTGTTCCACCATTTTGCGTTTTTAGATTTTTCCTTAATCATTTCTCTCTCTCTCTCTCTCTCTCTCTCTCTATATATATATATATATATATTGATGATTGATATATTTATTGATTCATTTGATCTATATTTAATTCTCATTTCTATTAAGAGTAAATTACATTTTTGGTCCTTGTGGTTGCCACTCATTATCAAGTTTGCTCTCTTTCTCAAACTAATTACAGTTTTGGTCATTATGGTTACCAATTTGTTTCAACTTTGATCCCTTTGACCAAGTGTAATTAAAAAAAATTGTCAGCTTAAGAGTATTTTAGTATATTTACATTTTCTTTGTCCTTTTCATTTTAATAGATTAATATTGTATTACAATTATAATTTATTTGGTTTGTCTTATTTTTTTTTCCTACCAATTACAGTTTTAATCCCGTGATCTATCTGACTAACTACTTTGTTAATTCCGTTAAATCAAGGACTATTTAACATTTTTTTTCTTTTAGCTTTTCTTGTAAAAAGGGAAAATCAATATTCTTTAGCACACAAAATTATCTTATATATAATGATATCAAAACAAATAAAATAAGATATTACTTTACGAGTTACTTTTCAATTTAAAAATTAGTTATATCACATACTATTTAATTATTATTTTAATTTAAAAAAATCAAATCAAAAATCATATTTTATTTTATTCATTCTAAATAAAATAAGATAAAGTATTATAATTTAATTTAATTAAATTAAAATTTTAGTTACATTCAAACAATAAAACCATATCTTTTTTTTTCCATTCTAATAAAATAATAAATTAGATATACTTAATATAATTAGGGGGTGTTTGGGAGGGCTTATTTGGAGGTGCTTATAACTTATTTCATCTTGGAGAAGCAAATAAGTTAAAATAAAGTGTTTGGATAACTATTTTTAAAAGCTCCTTATTTCATCCCCTAGAAGCTAATAAGTCATTTTTGAGAAGTCACTCCCTACTAACTTATCAAAAACTCCTTATCAAAACCCCCTAAAACCTAATAAGCTAATCCAAACACTTTTTAAAAAACTCCTTTCCCACACCACATAAGTTAATAAGTACTTTTGCCAAAAGTCATAAGTTGTTTTAAATAAGCCTTCCCAAACACCCTCTTAATGTTTTAAAAAATTTAAATTATTAAATATAGAACAAAATATTATTGTATAATTTGATATCACATCAATGAGTATGTGTATCTGTATATACATGTTTGTATATGTGATGTAGTTAAAATATTTTATTATTAAAAAATTTAAAATATCATATATGTTAAATTGTTTTAATTTTATTATTTTATTGAGTAATAAAAAATGATATTGATTTACAGTTTTAATGTAACTTATTTTAATTTAAATATATCATATTCTAACCAAATTTTATTTTTATTTAGAGTGAATAAAATAAGCTTGGTTTTACGATTTTGTTTAAACCAATTAAATTGTAAATAATATAGTTAATATTTTAATTTATAAAATTAAATCATAAAATAATATCTTATTTTATTTATTTTGATACTATCATATATAGTATTAGTTTCAAATAAGAAGTGTTAAATAAATGAGAAGTAGAGAACTGATCATAACCTTCTATTTTGTGGAATACGGAAAGGTATTTTGATAATTATTCGCATAATTCATACATGAACCATTCCAATTATTCATATATGAATCATTGTAGCGTGAAGATTCATATATGAACATTCATATATGAATCTTCACACTACAATGATTCATATATGAATAATTGGAATGGTTCATGTATGAATTATGCGAATAATTACAAAAATACCCTTCGGTATTCCACAAAACTTACGGTACTCCTTTAATAATCTGCTGCACCACTTAATTTAATAACCATTGATCAAATAAATAGAAGGCTATGATCACTTCTTTACTTCATATTTTTTTATCACTTCTCATTTGAACCTCTCTCTCTCTCTCTCTCTCTCTCTATATATATATATATATATATATATATATAGGGGTGGGTTCAAATGTGAACCACTTTTTGGTTGTGAATGTGAGGACAACCGAGAGCGCGACACGTGGCGGATGACTAGGCACCACGTCAGATCCACGGCGGATGACTAGGCGCGATTCATGGGAGGGCATTAGAGGGGGACCACACTCAAAATCGTCATGTGTCGCACTCTCGGCTGTCCTCACGTTCACAACAAAAAGGTAGTTCAAATCCTCTATATATATAAAGTTAAATATGTGTTCAGAAATATTTTTTACTAAAATTCAAAAGAATAGAGAAGTATCAAAATGATTTAACAAGTTAACTCTAGTCAAGGGGTTCATAACTAAAATAAAATAAATACCATAAGAATCAAATCTAAAATAAGCATGTATTAAGTTTATCAAATCACAAGAACCAAATCTATAATTCAGTTTTATAAATTAATGAAAAAATGATTAATTTTGCTATAAAAAGACATGCTATAAAGTCAACTTTGGCTGATGGCTTAATAACTTTCCTATAGTAGCCATCGAAGGTCAGAGTTCATTTAATCAATGTCATTAATTTATGGCCAAAGTTCATGTAATTAATGTTTTGTGGAATTTTTTTATGAAGTATTGTATGGTATGACATACAATTTTGCATATAAAATATTAACTAAAAGAATATCAAAGCCGTCTGAAACTTATAGCATCCATAAGACTCTTGCAAAAATAATTATAAAGAATGTAGCATCAATGTGCCATTATCATACTATTCATATAGGTCAAAAACATGAAATATAGTTACAAATCTTGTTATTTTTATAAAGCCTTACAAAGCTAATACTATTGTCTTTTTTCTTTATATAAATAACATATTTTACAAACTAATAACTTTAAAAGTAAATTACATTTTTGTCCTTGTAGTTGTCATCTATTATAAAGTTTGATTTTTCTTTTAAAATAATTACAATTTTAATCACTATAGTTGACATTTTGTTTCAATTTTGATCACTATGACCAATTTAGTTAAGGATATTTTGGTCCTTTCATATTCTTTGTTTATTTTATTTTTTTTGTTTTGTTAGGTTATATAATAAGGTACAATTATAGGCCCTATGTTTTTTTTCTTTCTTCTCTTTCATACCTTTATTAATTTTTCATTTTATACTCTCATTATATTAATTAGTTGATGATAGTTTAAAAAAATACATTAAAAATATGTATTCGATTTTATACATTATACCATTAAAAAGTCTTGTCTGTACCTTTTAATAAATTAAATGTTAAATATTTTTATACTTTTATGAAATTTATCTTATTTTATATGCAAATTCGTCAATAATCTAACTGTTGTTTTAAGTTATTTTTAATTTTATTTACTTTTTCTTATTTATGTTATATAAAAATTGTAATTTATCTGCCTTTTAATAAAAAGAAAATGCATCGTTTTCGGATAGTTTATTAAATTACATGTTTTTTAAATGTATCAAATAAAGAAATCATCATATCTTTACTAATAAACATAAGTAAATTTTGATATTTATATTACATAAATAAGAAAAAAAATTATAATCTTTTTAAAGACAACTTAAAATAGAAAATTTATTTTCTTACACAAATAACGGTGTTGAACACTACTTAAAATAGATTTTTTTTTTGATAAACTTGTTAAATACAACTTAAATAAATATCAAAAGATTAATTGACTAAATTAAAGCGTTGACAATTTTTTTTAATGTGCTAGTAATTAACTAGTGGTATACCTATGCCCGTACATTGCACTCAGAATTTATAAGACCATCTGCATTGGGGCGTGGAGGAGATCGGCAAGCCAACTGGTACCGGTTGGTACCCCCTGCAACACCGTCGAGGATAACCGGTATGGGAGGAAAATGGCACATCCATGCCGGTTGAGAATGCTACCCGCCCCACCGCACCCTCTCTCTCCTTTCTCTCTATCTCTTTCTCTTTTTTTTAATTAATTATTTAGATTGGTATGGGTGTAGATGAATTGGTAAATTGTTAGTAAGATAGGAGAAAGCTAATGTGCTGCTGAGGTGGCAGTTGGTACCATTGGCAACCAGCATGACCACTGTGGATGGTCTAATGATTTTATAATAGTAGAACACTTAGTTTTCATTTTATGACCCTATATACAAGACTATGATGATGTTCTTATTAGAGCAAAATATGTTAAAATTAAATAAAGCTTCATTTTGTTCCTAACACATTTTTCCACAAGTGATGGATCAAAATTGTTTTTTTATACTTATTTTGATCACTAACGTGGATATCCATTACAAAAGGTTACTAATGGTTTAATGGATGTTAAATTTGTCATCTTATCATGAACATAGCTAAAAAAGTTGGATTTTTTAAAACTTCCTTACACTAAATCAGAAATTTGATACATTTTATTACATTAAATTTAAAAATCGAATCTTAATTATATAGATTAAGAAAAAAATTGTTACACTAAATAAAAACAAAGGGGTGTAATCACATTTTAAGCTAAATATACATAACTTATAACAAAGATCCAATCCTACACGTTTTGATAAACAAAGGGGTTGGTGATGCCGTTTTTGATAAACAAAGCCGTTTTGATCCAATCCGATCGCTTTGGTGAAGTCGAAGATGGATTACCCGAAACACCCGCTGCGGTGTTGCCAATGGACCCGATCAAGTCGATGGCCAACTCGAAGACCTCGGCTTACCCATAGCGGATGGTCTTATATTCCTTTGCAAATTTAAGAAAACTTTGTACTAAGATGTTCACATATTTCACATGATGCTCAAAAGTAGCATGTTTAAATTTAATTTTATTGTTTTAATGGCGTTAATGATATGTTCATAGGTTATATAAGACATCATATATTTCAAATGTGTTAATAATGTGTTTACAAACTACAATAATATTTCTAAAAAATATTCATAAACATGTTTACTTTATGTGCATTTTCAATCGTGTTTACATGTATGTTATAAAAAGAAGAGGTATAAGAGAGAAAATAGAAAAAAAAGTAAAAGAAGATAAACAAAAAAGGGGTTAGGGAGAAAATTTTAATTAACATTTATATTTTAATCAATTTCAACGTACAATAATGTGTTGAACTACTTTAATAAGCCTAAGCGTAAAATATCCTACATTTGATGTTTGTGACAAGTAAGATATGTCAAAAGAAATATGGGGCTTTCAATTACTATATCTAAGCCTGTGTTTTTAGTAACCAGTCGTCCAGGCCTGGTGAGTATGACCCTCTTTGTGAGGAGTAGGGATGGCAATGGGACGGGTTTGGGACGGGTATTAGTAATCCCAGTCCCATACCCTATTATGAAAACATGTCCCATACCCTGTCCCGCCCGTCGGGTATCCCATTAGCAAATAACCATCGGGTCGCGGGTATTCCCACGGGTATTCGGGGATCCCGTTTATATTTTTAGTCGACTAAAATTACTAAGCAAAACTTCATTTATTAGAATTATATGTGAAGCACGTCAAAAAATGAGTTGAATTCCTTTTAAAGATCGATTTTGCAAAAACTTGAAACTACAAATCAAGTTGTAGTCACACCTTTTGACTTTCCAAAACTTTTTGAATCATATTAATCGGAGCATAGACGAGTGAGATACGCTCAAAATGCCAATGTCTTGCTAAAGCTGTCAAATTGCACAACTTAAATATATATTTTCTATACTAATAAAATCAATCCATCATTTCTATTGTTTTATATATTAATAAATTGTAATATATATTATATTAATAATAAAATTAGTGAATTATTAAATATATGGTTTGGGGTCGGGTAAATGGGAACGGGTATGGGATCGGGTAAATGAGCGGGTATTGATTAAAACCATAACCGTCCCAATCCCGCGAATTTTTTTTGAAAAAATCCCATACCCGGTCCTATAACCATTTACTCGGCCCAATCCCGTCCCAAAAGTTTCGGGTTCGGGGATTCCCATCGGGTTCGGGTATTTCTGTCATCCCTAGTGAGGAGGCGGCACCCCTTCTTCCAAAGTTACGAGACTTAACCCTTTGTCTCTGTGTTTTCATATTGAGAATTATTATGTCAAAGAAGTCTTTTAGAAGAAATCAAGAAAGGTGCATAAGTAAATATATAACCCTATAGAAAAGTGGGCTATCCACGCCAGGAAACTTAGATCATCTTCAACAGCTTTGCTATAAGTTTTTTTAAAATAGAGAATGAAACATCAAAATCTCTAAAACTTTTTTTTCCATCTCCAACAGCTCTTTTATTTTAGAGATTTTATCATGACTTATATCATTAAAGTATACATCATATTTATTATCCCAATAAACTTTTTAAAAACTTTTAAACAACTAATTATGCTATTGGTGGAATACATTAAAATAATCTTTCTCTCTCCTCATTTAGAGGTTTTAGAGATTTCTCTATATTTAGAGAAAACATCCACTTTTTCTATTTTAGCAATTGGTTTAGCAATGCTGTTAGAGCAATTTAGAAAGAAAAAAAAACAATTTTTTCTATTTTAGTAATGCTGTTGGAGATGCTCTTAAAACATAAATCCCGTAACCAAAACAAGATGTGCATTTATAATATAAATGTTAGATTTTATGAATATCAGGAATTAGATATACAGTTAAACTAGGGGTGTTCAAAAAAATCCGAATCCGATGCGACATCCGAATACCCGAAAACTTCCGATCCGAAAATATCCGAAAATTCGGATATCCGGATTTTCGGATTCGGATTCGGATAGTGTTTTTTGGAAAATTTCGGATTTTCGGATATCCGAAATATCCGACTTTTATATTAATATCTTATTTTATTAATAATAGATATATATTAAAAAATTAAAACCCTACTCAAAGTCTCAGATATATTTGATTAATGATAGATATATATTATTTTATATATTATTTTATGTTCTTGTGTTACTTTAAACTTTCGGATTATTATTTAAAACTTGTAAACTAAGTATTTGATGTCGTATTAGCTTGTGGATGATTGGAAACATATGGACGATTATTATATATGAATAAAGATGTATTTTTTGTTTTTTTTTTTTTGGTAAAAATGACATTCTATCCAATATTTTGGAATTTCGGAATTTTCGGATTATCCGGTATCTGAATCCAGAATTTCGGATTCGGATTCGAATAGTAAGTTTCAGTATCCGAAATTTTCGGATATCCGAAATTTTCGGATATCCGAAATTTTCGGATATCCGAAAATGAACACCCCTAAGTTAAACTATAAAATTACTAAAAATGAACTTGTTAAATTTAGGGGAAAGGAAATGGTATCGGAAGGCGGGAAATCAAAAGGTGGTACTATATCTATACTACTACTATTATATCAACCTGTCGTCTTCCAAGTAGCAACACAAGCTCAAAATCATTCATGGCGAACAACATTTGCGTCTGTGCCAGATTCAGGCATGTAGATGATGCTGAACCTATTTGCATTACACGCTCCGATTCTCAAACCTTTACTCTCAAGGTATTCATCAATTCATTCGCCATTAACAACATCTTCTTCACTTCCGCTAGCTTAGCTTTAATCAATTCCATTATGTAAATGTAATGCATAGCTCAATTCTAGATATAATTTGCTTAATTTGTCAGGATGATAAGGATGAACAGTATATGTTTAGCTTTGATAAGGTGTTTTATGAAGATTCTCAGCAGGCGGATGTCTACGAGTTTCTAGCTCGCCCTATCGTTGGAGGTATATATATCATCATCTGCTCGTCTTACTGGACTGTTTTTGCCTAATTTTCTGTTGAAACTTTCTCTGATTTATGGTAATTTAGGTTAATTGGAGCTACATCTTCATGTTACTAACATTAGATTAGCTAACATTTCAGTTTTTAGGTATTTGATTACACACACAGCTGTGTAAAGTGTATGAACATATATCCGTATTAATTCTCGATTTGAATGTTCATCTTTGTGTAACAGATACTATTAAGGCAATTAATGGCACAATCATCACATATGGACAGGTATGTATGTATGTATACAATTACAATCTAATCTTATGATCAGTTACTTTTGTACATTTGATTTTTTTGTTAAGAGATTGATGACAAATCGGAAACCTAGTTTTATTTACGGTATGAAATTTATCATAATTATATAGCGTTATTTGGTTATTTTAGTTACCTGATATGTAGATTCAATTAAAACTCCTCTAATGTGTTCAGAAACTGCTATTCAAGCAAAAACAGACTCCTGGAATTGGAAATGAATTATTTTAGCTAGTTATATGCCTTTGCATTAGCTGAAAATGTTGTATGATATTGAATGAAGTCTATATTGGTGAAATGGCTTTAGTGTCAAACTGATGAATCTTCATATGCACTTTAACAGACTGGAGCAGGGAAGACTTATACTATGGAGGTGATGTGCATTTTAGGAAATACAATTTTCCAAAAACAGTTGTTTCAAATGAAGTCCATATTTGACATTTTGGTTCAGGGGGTCAACATATTGGAAACGGACGACTGCAAGAAAGGATTACTACCCAGAGTGGTGGATGAACTTTTTGAGGCTATAAAACTTAGCGGTGAAGCCACTGCTTACACGATCAAACTGTCAATGGTATAAGAAAACTATTTCCTTCATGCCTTTGGAACTAGAATATAATGCATTGTTTCAGGAATGCTTCACTAGATGCAATCTACATACTGTGACACCTGCAGGTAGAGATTTATATGGAGAGAGTAAGGTAAGTGCATCTCTTCCCAAGTACTCACAGAAAGCACATAATTATAACGCACAAGCATTTTGTGGTTGACGAACGATGTTTCATAATTGCAATTGAGAGCATTTCTTGCAGGGACCTTTTTGATTTATCAAAGGACAACATACAGATCAAAGAGCAAAAAGGGCATGGCATATTGTTGTCTGGAGTAACAGAAGTAAGTTTTGATTCTAATCGACACATGCTACATGAAAATTCTTTTACAAGGAGAACAAGAATCGTCAAGAACAGTATCAGACAACGATAAAAGGTTCAACCAAGAAAAGGACCACAAAGAAGGGATGATCACATTGAAAGGAGGGACCAAACAAAACATTAATAAATGGCAGATGACTTCCCGTGATGCCTTTTTCATTCTTCTGATTCACATTCAGAAACGACTTGCTTTATAACGGAATTTTGATAGTGTGAACCAAGTCATCATACTGTTTATAGTTTCTTTGCTTCATTATGACTACAACTAAGTTTATGGTTTTGTGCCATTAGATTACTTAAATGGTAAGTGTTCATTGTGCCTAGTGTTTCAACATGTATCGTTTTGATAAGAAATACACCTACCATTTTACAGATCTCGATATCAGACGGTGAAGAAGCATTAAAAAGCCTATGTGTAAGATCAGAATTTACTTTAAATCTCTCTAGTGAAAACCTTACACTATTCAACAAGAAAACTAAATACTAGCTATCTTATGCTTCTTAATCTTGGTGATGCAGAGTGGGATAGCAAACAGAGCAGTTGGAGAGACTCGTATTCTCTCTCTCTCTCTCTCTCTCTCTCTCTCTCTCTCTCTACATATATATATATATATATATACATATAATTATCCAGTCATGAGTTCATAAGTTGTAGTAGGAAATTTGATGTTAGTTGTTTGATTGACTTATGTAGGAATGAACATGGGAAGCAGTAGAAGTCATTGCATCTACATATTTACAGTTGAGAAAGAAGTAACAAATGAGAAAAGGTCTGATATATATTTTTTGTTCACCAATTTATTTAGAACTGTATGGTCTGTAATTAATTAGTAGTATGAACAGGATGAGCAGTGGAAAGCTTGTTCTTGTAGACTTGGCAGGGTCTGAGAAGGTTGAAAAGACGGGTGCTGAGGGGAGAGTTCTTGAAGAGGCAAAGGCCATTAACAAATCACTTTCTGTGCTTGGAAATGTGATTAATGCTTTGACATCGAGTCAACAGGGAAAAGCATATCACATCCCGTATCGTGATTCAAAGCTTACTCGAATCCTACAAGATGCTCTTGTTAGCACAATTTCCTCCATCTCATTATATATATACATACATTATAATGATACTATTATGTAATGATCATCGATAAATTAATTCAGGGAGGAAGCTCCCAGACTGCATTACTTTGCTGTTGCTCACCAAGTATATGTAATCTATCAGAGAGTCTATCCACCCTACGCTTCGGAGCAAGGTATATATATTAGTTGTTTTCTTGAATATGGTTGATGACATATATATTTTATAAGAATGAATAATTATTAATGAATGGTTGGCAGAGCTAAACATATAAAGGCATTATCACCCAAGGAGGATAGGAAGCAGGAGACATCAATTGAGAATGATGTGAACCTGAAAATAGTTGACAGAATCCTAAAAAAGGTAAAGTTTGGATAATTCTATAATTGCAGTGTAAGAAAGAATTGAATTTAATAATTAGAGTGACATGTGCAGTTAAGAGAGAAGTTGGATGTTGAGACAATGAATATGTTAGTGATGGATGGAGTTTTCTCATCATCATCATCATCAATTGAGGAAGAAGAAGAGGAGGAGGAGGAGGTGAATCTTATTACTTTAGAAACAATATCCTCATGGAAGGAAGCAACAGAAAAGCTTGTTAAGACTATTATTGAGGTAATATATTCTATATTGTTATAATGAATAGAAAAAGACTAGTACATGTTTGATATAAAAAAAATATAATGGTTTTGGTGACAATTTAACAGATAAGGAGTGAGAAGAAGATTGTGAAGGATGAGTACGAAGTGATGATGGAGGAGTACAGGGTGATGAAACAAGTGACGAGAATCAAATTAATTAGACAAAGAAAGGTTTATTTGTTCCTCGGACTCACCTTCGGTGTTTTAGCTTCAACCTGCTTCTTTTTGCCCATTCTACTTCGATTCTCTTGATACTTGTTAATAATATCTCAAGAATGGTATGATTGATAAATTGTCTGCTAGATCTTTTTCTATTACATATCTTCCTTCATTATACAACTGGTTAATGAACTCGTTTTTGTTTTTTCTTTGTATTTTAAGATTTTAACTTTAAGACAACGTCAAACATCTTTGGTTTTCTTTTTCTTCTAAAATTAAGTTTCAAAAGTACAAAGATGTTGATAACTTCCTGGCTAGGGAGTAAGTTTGTTCAACTTGTAAATAGTAATAACATATTCCTATTACCAACCATTTACAGGCGGGAAGATTATTGATGGCCAAGTTTGTTGGTAAAATAGTCTTCATGAGACGATTTATTTTACAAACCATAATCAATGTTCATATATTAGAAAACATTCATGATATTTATACGAATTTGTCATAATTCATTAACTATGATTGATATATATTGTAACAACCGTAATTTTCGAAATTTATCGATAGTAAAACTCAAGTGTTTGGTAACATGAAGTTGGGCTTTTAAATTCTCAAGGCTTAGTAATTGGAGTTGGGCTTTTAGGGCCCATGTGTATATAAATGAATTAGGGCTTCATTTCCTCATTTGAAGAGAGAAAAAAAGGTGTAGTGTGTGTTTTGGGAGAGACCCAAAGAAATGGTGTGTGTGTGTGTGTGTGAAGATTTTGGAAGAGAAATTGAAGAAGAAAGAAGACTACTAGTTGGGTACTTTGGATCATTTGGAAACATCTCCATGAGGTATGACTTTCATCTCTTTGATTTAGACCTCCATTAATGGAGTTTATCAATTCCTTTGTGAAGATTTGATTATCTAGGTTCTTGAATGGATTGGAATGAAATTAAGGATTTATTACATCCTATTTCTTATTAATTTAGTTGAGTTCGATGCAAATAATAGGAGTTGGGTTGGTGTATGGTTGATTTGATGAAAAACCCCATTATGGGTGATTTTGGATAAAATGCAGTGTAGAATTTGGGTTTAATTCATAAGTTTTATTGGGTTTTGATTTGATAATGAAATGGTATGATTTGGGATTTTTGGGTTTATTTTAGTTGCTGTCCAGATCTTGTAAAAATCGTAATAAATCGCTCGTAGCTCGGTTTGAGGCGTGTAATATGTCCCTGGAACCGTATCAAGGTCCTCTACAAACTGTATGTTTTGAGGAAGAGCTGATTCGGACTGTAAATAGGTCAAAAATTGAGTTTAGTAGAACAGCTCAACTTTATGACGGGATTTATTAATAAGCTTTCAAAATTTTATATAAAATTGGTTTTTCATTTGTTTCGTGTCGGATTCGAGGCCTAGTGTAGGGGTTTATCTAAGAACATTATTAGGGAAATATTAAGGGTTCTTAGAGGGGTTTTAACACCTTTTAATATGCGTCCAATTCAGGTTTCAGTTTGGATTCATTCGACGTTTTTAAGAGTTTATTAAGTCGTCGAGTATCAGGTGAGTTCCCTAACCTTAAATCTTTTTAAATGATGATGATTAAATGCTTTGAAACGTGTTTCGCTCTCAAATGCTCACACAAATGGTAATGAATTGATTTATGGATTACGGTGAGGTTAAATGCTTTTATGTTTAAATGTTAAGTTTTCGTGTGAGTTCTCCTTCACTACTTACTGATTTGGGAAATGTTTATATGGATTTAAACTTGCTTCTGAAACATGAAATGATTTAATACTTTTGCCAATGTGTAGTGAAATGCTTGAAATGACGGATTACATGCTTAAAAGATTACGTTTTGAGAGAGAGCCTTCAAGGTAGAGTACCTTGAGGTCGTATGACCTCTTGGGAAGGTAAATGGATGTCTAGATCATGGAGGAGTGTATATGATCTAGGGGTGCTCCTTTTGGAGTGGGGTAAATGTGGCTCCTTCGGGAGTGGAAAATGTTACATCGCGAAGGGGAGGCGATGGGGAAAATGTCCTACCTTGAATGGCAATCTCTAAAGTAAAGTTAGAGGTCATGAGCTCACACCTTGTTGTTTTATGGTTGAATTGGCAAAAGAATGTTTTGAACTCACAAGTGAATTTACTATGTGATCTACTCTGAAAATGTCGATTCTTACTTGTGTTTAACTCTTACAAAGTGTTAATGGTTTCCAAATGTTTTCAAGGGGATTCACTAGACCATTCGGTCTAACCCACTCTCTTTTCAAACTTAAAACATTTTCAGGCATGTACTCTGTTAAGAGGGAGGTTCTAAGGCAAAGCAAGAGGATTTCGAGTATGATCGTGTCGCACCGATAGTTCAGTTTCCATTAGATTCTCAGCTGTAATAGGTTGACTTCCACATTGATTGTAGAACGACCATGTGTTTGAATTGTGTTAGCGAGCGTTTGTTATGGAAATACTTTTTAAGGGGCCATTTTGGGCTTAGAGTACGGTTTGATCTATCAATAAAAGTTGTTGAATTTCGTCTTTTATCGTTAGTTCTTTATTTTGAGTTTTGGGTCGTTACATATATATATATATATATAAAGAGAAGAGAGAGAGAGAGAGAGAGAGAGAGAGAGAGAGAGAGAGAGAGAAAGAAAGGTTCAAATGAGAAGTGCTAAAAAAATACGAAGTAGAAAAGTGATCTACACCACTCATCCGGTCAATAAAGGTGGCTTTGAGCGGTTACGGTGGACGCGATCATGGGGGATTGACGCGATTCATGGGAGGGTAGAGATTATTAAAAAAAGGGGGACCCAGTCAAAGCTGGTGGCTTTGAGCGGTTACGGTGGACGCGATCATGGGGGATTGACGCGATTCATGGGAGGGTAGAGATTATTAAAAAAGGGGACCCAGTCAAAGCTGCCTTTATTGACCGGATGAGTGGTGAAGATCACTTCTCTACTTCTCATTTTTTAGCACTTCTCATTTGAACCTAATACTATATATATATATTATATATATATATATATGAAAGATATCGAGTTCATCTACTATGGTTATGTTAAAAAACAAGATGGAATCAAATATTTATTAAACTAGATAGATAACTAAGAGATTGTTTTTATGGTTTGTAAGAATTTACATAGTCTGTAAAATAACCTCCTCATAACTCCTATGCTTTATCTCACCACCATATTATTCCATAACCTTGATTTTTATTTCAGTGGCAACTTCAATTGTTGAGGTTGAGATGATATATTAAGAGTATCTATAATGGAGGTTCTTTATGAGGTTCTTATTGGGATTTTTACAAAAACCTCCACTGTGGGACAGAGATTCTTGTTCAGTCACGGATTCTTATTGGAACCCAGGTGCTTTAATAAGAACTCATGTTCTTGTAATACTTTCCTGTTCGGTTATTATATAATTTACATAAATAAAATTATACTATAAATAAGAAAAAGAAAGTGAGGTATCGCACATTCGAAACATTATCCAAAAAATAAACACGAATCATGTCATCAAAGTAGCATCTCTCATTGTGCAAAATTTTGTCGGGTTTTTCCATTTTGTGTGTTAAATTAGCAGATCACAGTAACAACTGTAGACACTAAAAATTTACAAAACACTGATCAAGACTTGACACTTGAGTTATGATCCTTGTATGGATGTCTCCCCAAAAAAAATGATGTGGAAATGATATAAGTCGCCGTTGAAGCAACAATAAGCACCCCAAGAAGGACGCAAACAGTCGTCACTACAACGTACATGTACCTGAATGCAGTAAAACAATTAATATAACCAGCTCAGAGAATTCCAATATTTGAGGTCCAAAACAATGATTTTTTTTAATAATAATACAAACTATCTAAATGTTACAAACCAATCTTAACCGTCCTTCTAACCTAATGAACATTCGGTTATATTAATACATCCTGATTGTCTCCATTCTCCAAAACTAAATCAATGATCATATAATATAGGAAAAAGTTCAAAAAAACCCAACAAACTATTCTGTTTTGAATGATTAAGTCCCTCAACTATCTTTTTGAATGAAAAAACCATTAAACTTTCTCCCTTTCAGTGATTAAGTCACCAAACTATCTTTTTGAATGGAAAAAACCATTAAACTTTCTAGTCTCGAATGATTAAGTCACTGAACAGTTTTTTCAATAAAATAAATTATCGAATTTTTAGAAATTTATTATTTTCATTCGTTTAACTTAAGTTGGTATTGTTATAATTCTACATCAAAACCTTTTTAGTCGGTTACTGGTAATTTTGTTATTTTTGTTAAAAGAATGTAAGTAACCAATCGATAAAAATACAGAATAGTTCATAAAAACACAGAGGTATGCAACTGAATGTAAGACTTACTTTGGTGAAAAGACGGTCCATATAAACAGATGGTTCCTCATGAGCAGCAGTATGATGGTGTATGCAACCAAAAGTAGAGAATTCAAGGCCAGTGGAACCAGACAAGGGAAACCAAGAATCATCTTGAGAACTTGTCCCATATTTGCTTCCTGAAGAGGAGGGTTGAGTATATCTTTCACAGAGATTGACATAACCATGCTAAGGAGAGCTAACATTGGAGATGCATATGTTATCGCAAACATTATCAATCCACTCAGCACTGTTGAATGACTAGAGATTCCCTGACAATTTCACGAGGAGTGCAACAGTTGTTTAAAAAAATATATATGTATAGGATAAAAGTTTTGCTTAAACAGAAGATCATTGGTAATCAAAGATAACATACGATGAAAGCTCTAGCAACATCAATGGTAGCTAGAGTGTTGGTGTTTCCAAGACTGAAATGGCCTGCCATTCCCAAATAATATAGTGCAGCAATCTGAATAAAAAAAATGTTAGTGATTGGAGAACTTGCAAGCAGAAAAAGATCATCTGAAAATATCACCAATTTATAGGCGATATTTTTCTCATAAAAATGAGAGATAAACAAAGTTAACCACAAATATTTCATAGCACTAAACAAGGTAGAGTACTATATTGTGTAGTTATTTGATATACCACGAGAAAAAAGGTCCCCATTCACCACCATATCTGGCTTCAATATCATTTGTTGTTTAAAAATAATATTAGCGTGGAGAGTAAAGAATTTCAGATCATAAAGATGGTCACTGCAAATCAAGAAAGATCAGCTTAACAAAAAATGAGCAAAACGAAGAGGCTGTTCAAAAAAAATACCTCTTAAAACCTCTTAACTCTGTAAATTAAGAGGTTTGCAGACTTAAAAATGTTTGTTTTATTTTTAAGAAAAGATCTGAAAACCTCTTACCATCCTCTGAAATTTTAAGGAGGTGCACCATCCACAAAAAATATGAGTTACCTATTGCCACAAAAAATCTTTAAGTGCAAATAGAAGCACTAGAATCGCTTCTGTTTGGCACACGGCATGCGTCCTTCAGTAATTCAAGATTAAAAAATTTTAAAGCGCACATAAGAAGTGCATATATTCAAGTTTCTTGCATCCAGAAATGTTGGTGAGCATTCAGGCTGATATACTTAAAATGCAATACAGAGATGAGAGTATTGACCTCAACCCACTGCTTAACATCTGCACCACCACGAGAAGCATAATAAATGGTAGCAATTATTTGCATGAGAAGCAGCGAAATAGGCATCAAATTGACCGGTTGTTGTAGCAAAAGTTGCAGAATACACCAGCCGAACATGTATGTTGTCCCACTAAGGTACAAAGAATCTTTAGCCACCAAAAGCAGATCCATCTTTTGTACTTTGGAAGTGGAATCTCGTAAATTAGTACGAGAGTGCTGAAATGCCCAAACCCATGGTGATGCAATAACAGTTCCTGTTGTCAAGATACCAAGAAAAGCGTAAATCAACCGTGCTGCTGAGCTTGCATCATTATCAGATGCTGCGACTCCACTACCCTGATACTTTATGACATATTGTAGAACCAGAAAACCGGCACATAAGTAGCTTAATGCAATCACAATGATAATATAACTCTTTGACCATAAGGAAGAAAGAGCATATAAACATAAGCTGATTACAAGCACCACAGAGAGGAGTTGGAAAGATCTGATCCAAGTAGTCCCAGCCATCTCAAGTGATTTTGAAATGTCAGGAAGGTGAGTCCAGTTAACACCGCCTTGATGCCATCCTCTCGAAACCCTTAGAGAAATGACAATAACTGCAATGGAACATAGTTGAATGCCGGTTTTATTGCCACTCCCCATGCTTGACTGTAATGTTTTGCGGAGTAATACCAGAAAAAAGGTTGAGGTCATAAAATGCCATAGATATTGCTCTTCTTCAACCAGAGAGCTTGACCCCATGCTCAAAACGATAACTACCATAACGACCACTGTCAAAACCTCAGCCAACTGGAACTTATAGGTCCCTAAATCTGAGAGTGAAGGCTCTCTCCTTGGGTAAATTTGTTTGTGCAGTTTGAAAAGTAGGCCCAACAACATGGCACATGATAGAAGCATTGCGATAATCCCTGAGGCAAGTAGGCCAATGGGTTTCTGCAGTGGGTAGAAAAGTTAATAGAATGAAGCAGAAAGAGCATACAACTCTAAGAAGATAAATCAGATATCTATAGCTGTCAACAGTAAGTTAGAATGTCATTAAGCAATGGTGTTCCAACCCCTTATCGATGTCAAACAAAAATCTGGATCTATAGGAACATGGAATGCTTACATCTGTTGCTCTGTGTGAGAGCTGCTTGCTTGCTGTTCTTAGAAACTTGTTGTATGCTAAGACGGTTCTCATAAGATCATCATTGCTAACAGACCTGTATGCAGAATTCACGAAGAAACTATCATTGCCATGAAATGAGAACTCAAATTATGTCTTATATTATAAGCTTCAGACGTATACAACACATTGATGTTATACGACCCACCTTAAAACATGCTTGGACTTCCAAGACCTATGGAGAGCAGCAGCATCAAGATATAAGCAAGAAGATATCTCCTCCAGACTACCTTCATATCCATTAAGGCCAGATGAATCATCCTTCTTAACAGCTCGACATGAGAAACTTCCACAAGTAGAATCAGCTGATTGGGCTTGAAGTAACCTTAGCAACTGCCACGAATTCAGTTCCAATACCCTTAATAGCTGTTCGTCTGCAATATTCAGAGCAGGACCAACCAAAAGTTCAAGATAAAAAAACACAACATACAACAATCTTGTGTACGGGATTACTATCTTCTGCTAACTGTAAGAGATTGTTTGAATGAAAACAATGTAGCTTTTATTTAACACACCACTTTGATGTCTAATCCCATAACTACATCTACATGTTACAACTCAAGTTCCTTTCATAACACCTTTTCTTATTCTTTAAATTCAAGTGTCTTTGCACCCTTGTTATTAACTAGAGAAATGATAACCTTCTATGGAATTGAATAAATCAACGATCAGATGGCCAGCATTGTTTTTGGGAATAGGTACACCAAAAAGAAGAGCCAACGTTGAAGCAATGTCAACCTGAACCAACAAAATAAGATGTCAAATAACAAGATAACCATCATTTAGGTATTCAGCCAAAAACAAAATACAGCAATGCTGGCAATGAAACATCAGGATGATGCACAAGTAGAGCGTCACACACATTATGTTGTCAGATGATCATATATAATCACCCTCAAAACTGCTACATTGCTAAACTATTTAAAAATTAACTATTTCACACTTTTATCAATCAATTCCATTAGAGCGCAACTGCAACTGTAGGGATCATTTAAGACCCTCGTGAAGACGGTGGGGAAACAAATCAAACCAAACAAGCCGATATTTCCCACTCGAAAGTAGGGTCTAGGACGGGTAGGATGTGCACAAACCTTTCCTCTACCTCTTAGGTAGAGGCCGATTCGTAAAAAACCTTCGGCTTGTTAATTTTTTCTTTTGGGAAGTCTTGAGAGAAACTGAAAGTTTGTAATATATCTTTTGATAGATTTGAAGGCTTTGAAAATTTATTGAAGTGCTTGAGATTGAGGCAATGGAAACTATTAGTAAAATCTGAGTATAATAAGGGCATCAAAAAGCTTAGCCCTTCCCCCAGCCCACAGACCTCTCCACCCCCACCCCTCATCTGCAAAAGCTACTACTCCCTACAAACAATCTGCTGCTCTTGACTGGCTTCTCCAGAACTCCCATGAGAAGTCATGTTCTTTAAAGATCTAAGGCAGCCAAGCAATCTTCGAAATATCTTGTATGGTTTCATATAGTATTGTTTCATATATGAAACACATGAAATGTTCTCGTACATGGAACACATGTTGGTATCATCTTCGAAAAATCTTGTATGGTTTCATATATGAAACATAGAGTATCGTTTCATATATGAAACAGATTTGTTGGTGTCATATTTAAAAAATCTTGTACGGTTTCATATATGGAACAGAAAGTAATGTTTGCTATATGAAACAGATGAACTGGCATAGTATATGAAATATATGGTTTTTGTCATCTGTCAAACCTTATTTATTGTTACACATACCAAAAATAGAATATGTATTCAAATATGGAACAGATTCCGTGTCATTTCGTAGTTGAAACATATTTTTGTTTCAAATATGAAAATTAGTTTGGCATAGCTGATAAATCATTATCATTGGTTTCATATATGAGATACATGTCTTGGCTTCTTGTATGAAGCTTATGATAAGGTTTCATATATGAAACAAAGCAACCAACCAGAGTGTACTTTGTCTATAAGCAAATGAGGAGCAAGAAAGGAAAGATTACTACAACAATAGACAAATAACTCCAGTTGAGTTGAAGACCATTGACACTGACCATGACAGTAAATTTGAAGAACCATCACCAAGAGGGGAAGCAGATGATGCATTTTGGAAGTAATGGTCAGAGACTCACAGTTGGTGAGTTGGAAAACAGTGCTCAAAGACTTGTTGTTTCCATTATGGGATTTGGGGTACTGCTAGATATGGGTGATCACGGCATTCCTTCAAAATCAGGGTACTATGGAAATCAAACTGAGGGGGATGCAATTCACAGTACACCAAAATCTACACAGATATGATAGTGTTCCAATTGGTGCTATGAATCTCGACACCATTGAGATTGCACCGCTTGATAAGATCACAAAGATATCACATCTGAATAGAGGAAGCAATACAATGACATCAAGGTTTGTTGCATTGACATCATGCGGGTGATTGCTAATTCGGAGGATGATGGGTTCAATTTCCAGATCAACTTTCGCACATTTTTGTCAACGCAATGGTTGATTGCAACCATATGGATGCTGCAATCTTGGTTTTCTGTCCAAAATCCATAATGATGTTGATTTGCACATGATTTATTGTTTTCTTAAATAGTTAGCATTCTCGTTTGAGCCTTCCTCTCTCTCTCTCTCTCTCTATATATATATATATATATATATATATATGTAGAGAGAGAGAGAGAGAGAGAGAGAGAGAGAGAGAGAGAGAGGAAACTTCAAATGAAAACTCATTTTTCATTGTGAACCTGAGGACCACTAAAATTGTGCCACGTGTCGATATTCACTCTGAATAGCATGCATTATTCAGAGTGAATAAATCTTAGGCACCTTTATTCACTCTGATTAATGCAGGATATTCAGAGTGAATATTGCCACGTGGCATGATTTTAGTGGTCCTCATGTTCACAACGAAAATTGAGTTCACATTAGAACCTAACCCTATATATATGTGTGTGTGTGTGTGTGTGTGTGTGTGTGTGTGTGTGTGTGTGTGTATCCTACTAAATTTAACAAGTTTACCGAGACTAATGGACCACAAAAGAATGAGCTAGCAATGCACCCATTCAGCTAGTCAATGATATAAAACAAACTCAATTATTAATGTAAGCATACAAGCATTTTCTCAGAACAAGGACTATTAAAAGGAAATGCATACTAATACCTGATTAATTGTATCATCTGTGGTTGATGTATGACTATTTCCTGAGCCGATAAAAAGTACCAACGAGTCTGTTTCTTCATATGAAGATCCCCCATGATTACCATTTTCTTGCATACCATGATCACTAACTACTACCTACAGACGAAATTGAAATAAGAGATCTAAGTATATATATACATATATGCTGGATACTTTTTAAGGTAAGTAATGCAACATGGTTGTAACCTGACAGTATTCAAGTTATGCGACCTCAAATTTGTTTCTTTCTTGAAAAGGCAATGTTCAATTATCTTTAGGATATAAAACAAATGTGTTTCAAGTGGACCAAGGATCACCTAAATAGGCATGACGTTTGCTGTAGTCTAACATCATAATCATCTAACGTCAAAGAGAACATGTTCAATTGCCACATACCTGCAGACAATATATGATTTTGACTGTCCAGTCCACATCACTTATGTGGCAATCATCATTAAAATCTCTAAGGATGTTCTAGTTGTATGAGAAGCCACATACTCAAAAGACAAAAAAGGCAACATAAACTTGTAGTAAAGTCATGAGGCAGAGAGCCAATGTTTTGCAATGTTAGCAGTCATTCACATCTAATCAACTTATTGAGCAACATTCAACTGTAAGATGCCAGTTATAGAGGCATGATTAATTCAGATGGTATATTCAGAACTTCATGTCAATCACCACATCAGAGAAATATATGTACATAAAACCAAATCATAACTTCGGTTATATGCTTTCAGGTTGTTTCATATTGAAAAACTTCAGAAGAATTACTAAGATTATGCAATAACCGTTCAAACAAACAAAATTAGCTATGGAAAGAAAAAAGGAACACTTATTTCATTTCTAGTCAATCTTTAATCAACAAACTACAGCTGGAAAAACAACACGAATACTTCAATACAATATAGCCAAGCAAAGAGGCACAAACCAGGAGAGTACGCCCATGATCATTTTGTTGAGTCTGGATGGTGCTCAAGTGAATCATTTTTATAACGTCATCCATTTCCTGGAGTTTCGGTCCCATCAAGATACTGAAACAGGAAGCAGAAGCAAAATGAAGTCTCCTTTAGATGCAGTGATTTGGGTTAAAAGTGAAATACCTACCTACTGCGCCCACCAAGATGTCCAACGTGATCCAAACCAAGATAATGAAGAATCTGAGATGATATTGCAGAGAATTCGAGTGTCAATGTGAATACAGTTGCCTGGCTGTAACAATAGTTAAAATAGGTTTCAGATGCCTTATGTCTATCAGGGTGTACTTTATGAGTTTATAAATACATGTGCATCAATGCACCGGTTTGAAAAAGATGTCTTCACCAACATATTCAAAGATACAAATTATTTGCTAATTATCTGCTATTTTAGCATGGTGATGGATAGCTCATGAATTCCATGGAGCATTGAACTACATGTGTTTAGCTGACGGAAATGGAACTATGGTAGCATTTGGTACGCGAACATAATTGGACTAGAAATAATAAAAAATTAAAACTGAACTTGGTCAAAAACAACGGCCAGTTCTTGTCTCTCAAGACTGATGCACCTCTGAATAACATTTTTATTAAAAGCCAATATTTAAATAAAAAAAACAGGGGAAAACCAAAGGAAAACACAGCCAAAACAGAAAGGCTCACATTCTGCCAGGAGCAGAAAGCAAAGTCAAAACAGCCAAACTCAAGACAAAACAAAGGCACCAGAAACAGAAAAAGAGACTAAACCAAAGCCTAGACATTATAACAGCTAAAAAGACATTAGGGAAGCCAATTAGAACCACACAACCAATCCATCCACAAAGGTTTGTTACTCTTCACCCTGTTCGAAATCCAAAGAAAGGAAGTAGAGTGGATTTCAGAGACAAGCTCTCAAAGCTCAATTTGAGCCC
Organism: Centaurea solstitialis; assembly: GCA_030169165.1. Lineage (NCBI taxonomy): Eukaryota > Viridiplantae > Streptophyta > Magnoliopsida > Asterales > Asteraceae > Centaurea > Centaurea solstitialis. The sequence goes on along the minus strand of CM058040.1, from coordinate 17,820,843 downwards.
CCGTTCAAAGAGATAAAGACCAAAGAATTTCTCTTCCTCCATAAGATGTAAAGGGTAGACCATAGGACTGCTTCCCTAATCGAGGCTATCGAGTTCACCTTACAGGTGTTGTCATTACATGAAACTAGCTCCTCGATTAATCTTCTTGATTAGTTGATCCTTCCATACCAAGCCAAAAATATTTCCCACACCTACACACAGGTGAGGCACTCTAGAAAAAAATGATTTATAGTTTCGATCTCACTGTTGCATTTAGGCAGTGCCTAGAGTCTAAATCAAAACACCTATCATATAGGACTTCCTTAACCGGAATCCCTCCTTTGCACAACCTCCAAATGAAAACGTTGACTTTTTTGGCACTAAAGGACACGGGCGTGTATTTCTAGCCCCATTAATATAAACACCAGCAACTTAGTATCCAGTAATTCTCTCAAGTCTCAACTTTTTTACCGTGAAGTTTCCTACATTAGTTCCTAACCTTTGTAATTAGTAATTGATTGTAGGGTTGTATCTCATAGGAGATTATAGACAAGAGAAAAACATTCAACATTGTTTCTCCCTTCTCTTCAACTCACCTCCCATTTCTACACAAGCTTACAAGAAAACTAATAAGCCAAATAAGGATGCAGAGAAATTGATCTGAGATTTAAAATCTGAGCTCAAACATAACACATAGGCAGAAAGTCCAACTTTCATCTCTAACATAGAAACAATAAAGAACTGCAATTGTCTCCTTCAATATTACAATGGGTGCCATAATATGGACAATAGGTGGGAAAGTAACAAAAAAGACCAAACTTGTATATATGAAGTTGCTAAAGAATAATCACTAACACATTAATCATGGATAAAAGCTACATGAATCCCTCATAGTATTATCAAATTCAGTAAAAGTATATTACCAGAAGATTCCAGTCGTTTTTGTAAAGTTCATGACTCAGATGCCGAGAAACATTATGATCCACTTGCACGGTATCTTTAACCTACGTCAAGAACAATTGAAGAGATTTTTAAAAAATTCCATGTGTAATTAAAAAATTAGAAAGTTCATGGGAATCTAGACAACTAAATAGCAGAACAAAGTGAAAGGAATCAATATATGGCCAATTAGCACAAAGATTTACATTTTAAAAGTAAAATTGTCTTGCACATCTCCCTATGATTACTTTTTAGTGAAACCACTAAAAATCTACTATCCAGTATCCAATGATCATTCTTGAGTAAAATTGTCTTGGACATCGGAAATAAATTTTTATGTTACAAAAGAATAGTTATCCAATGTTAAAAAATCAACTAAGATCTAGGGAATCCATCATAAGCTTAATAATGCAATTGAGGCTAGAAAATACAACTCCAACGCATAGATTGAGAAAATAAAATGTGAGGTTGAGGATGTCTATTATGAAGCAGCAGATTTTAGATTCACTTCAAACGAGATATGACTCATAATCATATGACATGTGAACATGTTATACACTTATACTAGCTCTGAGTGACATGAGGATGGAACCTAAGAAGTTTGAGGGACATTAGTCTAAATAAATTTACATGATTACACCATATAGTCGCATACTTCTTATTTCCTCAATAAAAACGTCTCAAAGAGGATGACTAACTGTAGAAATTACAAATAAGAGAAAGAAATGATTTCTCTCCTATTTTCCAGTTCTTTTTTGTTATTCTGTCCGTGAAGCACATACTGAAATACTGATTCAAATCAATGATATTTAATATTGGTTCAAATCAACGATAAATTAAGACATTGGAGAACACATTTAAACAATTTAAATTAGACGCAAATAGTTTTATAAGAAAAAGGAAAAGGAAGTCTAAATAAAAAAATCCAGACCCTCACTTTTGCAAGGGATTTAGTAGGATGGTGTATTTTGGTTTGGTTATGTTTGTTTAGTTTGGTTTGGTTGTTAATTCTAATTCAAAAAAGTTATACTGATTTAAACAGTTGTTGAAGAAGAATAGTAGAAGTTCTTATAGTTTGGGTTATGGGTTTACTATGTGATGTGATGTGATGTTATGGTAAGCTACACATAAAACAAATATGATCTACCACTCTAGAGCTTTCTGTTTTACATACTCAATGAGTGTTTGAGCAGAAAGGATATTGAGTAAAAGAGCAAGTGCAGAAAACTTACAAAAAAGCTACTAACTCCATCATGCCTTGTAAATAATCCTGGAAACAACTTAAGCCATGTTTCATCACCAAGCATAACCATTTTCCAACCTATTCTGAAAAATTGACCTGCAATAAAATAGTCGGTAAGCAATACACCAGGCTGGTAAACTCCAGATGGGTAACCTAAATCTTATTAATAAATCCATAAGATTTTCCAACTCACTTATAATATTGTCTTCCAAAAGAGCTTGAGTGTTGAAATTAAACAAAACATCCAAGAATCCCCCAATTGACCCAGTAGTCATGGCCTGTTGTATATGGTCAACAGATAAGGGAAATAAAATTGATATTCCAGAACAAATATACGTTTAGTAGTACCTTCAAGCGTGGCAGTGTAACGGTTGGAGGTGCAGCCTTTGCATGGTAACCCAATGCCATTCTGTTGGCCAACAAGGACTGAGTATATGGCATCGCATCCTTAAAAACTGTTGATGGAGGCTGGCCATCTCTTCCAAGAACAAATTCTGCTGGAAGACCATCAATAACCTAAACATCACATAATTGTATTGGCATAATGAATTTATTCTCTCTAGATGAGCAAGGGGCTAACTTGTTTTCCCTGAGATTATGCATGTTCAATTTTTGCAAACTATATTGCATGTTTCCATACCATTAGTATCAATCGGTCATAAGAAGGTATGATTGAAGAAAGTTCCTGCATTATGGAAGCGCACTAAGTTAAATGCCAACCAATGATCAAGTTAAACAATAAGTTGTTCAAATCAAACCAGTTTAAATACAAGAACACATTGACTAATTACTGGAAAGGGAAAAATAGGCCGATGATAAAGCCCACAAAATGAAGAAAGAACATAAATTGCCGATAATTTATACCAGATTATGACACCTGTTTAAAAGGAGTATTTCCATTAAGCAAAGCTTTGCTCCCTCCAGTAGAAAAAAGAAAAGAAAAGGAAGAAACATTATTTTGTTCATTCTCTCTTTTTTAAGTTTTTGGTTGTTTGTATGTCATGTCTAACCCATCTAGTTCAGGATAAGAACCTTGCAGTTACAGTTGTGATCATTAGAAACAAGTTGCTTAGCATTAACTTTTCCTTGTCAAACCTAGACCATCCAAAATAAAAAAATAAGATGAACTCTTGCATATTTCTACACCTCTAAATCATGATATATGTAAGTTGACATGTAATGGGCAATTAATGTTGAGTATTATACAAGATGAAATAGTTTGAATTTGAAGATAAACTACATAAACACATCCAATCATGGTAACGAAACAAGCCCAAGTGTAGAGTTAAGATCATGAAGAAATAAAAAAACTACTCCCTCCTACCTATTGAAACTGCAACAATACTAAAGCTATATGTCAAAGAAAATATACTTAACGTGTATCATCAATATTTTTGCAGTTGTGACTGTGATGACGGCAGAAACACTATGGGTGCGTTTGGTTGTGGAAAACTGTTTTCATTTTCCTAGAAAACCTTTTCAGAAAATGGATTCGACTATTTGAGTTTTCATTTTCAATTTTTTTATGAAAATTTTAGAAAAACGCATTTGGTTGAAATGGTGGAGTGTTCATTTTCCATTTTAGAAAATTAGAAAAAGCGTTGGGAAATTTTTTGAAAACTACCAAAATCAGGTTTCTAATTTACTTAGAGGTTAGAAAACAGAAATTTTCATTTTCTTGGAAAACTAAACACGTTTTCTAAATTTTCATTTTCCTATGAAATTTTTCCACAACCAAACGCACAATGCAAAAATGAAATGGCATCACCTAGGTTGAGGGGCCACCATACCAGTCCCAACTCCCACGGCCATAATGGATAAAACTGATGGGTAGTGTCTCCAAAAGAACTAACACCTTCCATATATATTTTGCAAGGATGCTAAAAATATTGTAATTAACAAAGAAATCTGAAATTATGGTGACTATAAGGGACCCATATCTGTTAATGTACATTAGACTAAGATATATCCCCCATTTGGGCTCAAATTTTATAAAGGGTAAACACTTGAACAATATCTGGCCTTCTATGAGTAGTTAAAAAGCTACCTGGTATATTGATTTGAGTTGGTCAGGCTGCAGAGCTGTGAGATTGTGATCCTTAAATGAATCGGCTGAAGGAGGTTGGAAACTCTCTGGTCCACTAATTCAGAACTTAAATCAATCAAACTGTTCTAAATAAATTCTTTAAATTGGAACTCTTGGAAAACGAATTTGTACCTGATACCAGAAAGAGCTGGTCTAATGGGGAAGAATCCAAAGACGAATAGCGAGAGACCGGTGATCTGAAGTACAATTGCAGCTGCGGCAAGCAGTGTAAACTTGGCGCAGGGTAAGGAAGCCATTGTCTGCCTGATTGTTGTTGGATTGAAGGTGATGAAATCAGGCATTCAATGAGGTAGAAATTCCATAACATTTGGGGTTTAGGGTAGGGGTGAGCAGGAAAAAACCGAAACCGAAAAAACCGAACCACTACCAAAACCATTGTTTTGGTTTTTAAAATTTCAAAAACCGACTTTTTCGGTTTGGTTCGGTTTTATGATTTAAAACCAAACCGAAAAAACCGAACCGAATAAATACTTCTTTTAGTTTTACCCTAGTTATTTAGTAAATACTAGAAGATTTTGTTGAGTTCTTATTTATCTTCAGTTCTCTGATAATTTTCTTGTTTATGAGTTCTTATTTAGCTCTAGTGCTCTGCTAATTTTCTTTTAGTTTTCGACGAATTAATAATTTTACCCTTTGCATTCTCCTTCTCATAAATACTTAACTCCATGAATGACTTGAAATCACATAGAAAATATTTATATTACAAAATGATAAAACAAATAATAAATTGAAGTCATTCTATGATGATGATAACGATTAATAATGTAAATTATTCAATATTAAATTGAAGTCATAGTTCTATAAAACACCAACTCTATCTTTTAAACATTCAGATGCGATAAACAGAAATTGATGATCTTGGATTTTGAATTTTGGACAAAAAATTGAAATCTGAAAACCAAAAACCGAATTAAAAAACCGAAAACCGAACTTAAAACCGAAAACCGAAAACCAAAAACCGAAAAAAACCGATTGGTTTTAGTTTTAGTTTTTCTAAAAACCGAAATTTTCGGTTTGGTTTCGGTTTTACCTCAAAACCGAACCAAACCGAACCATGCACACCCCCTAAAATAGGGGATCCATCAAGTCTTCCATAACATTGGGGTTTAGGGTTTTACTTTGGGTATAATAAGCTTCACCACTACATTAGTTTGTGAGAAAACTATTTTTTTAACCATTTGAAAAATGGTAAAACATCTCTTAGCCAATCTGTCTCGTCGATCATCCAAATAACCATCGGAGTCGTCTCGGAAGAAGTCATCCCGGGCGACTTGTGGTTTTCCGACGAAAATCGTTCATTTCCGGCCGAATTACGTCATTTTCCGGAGAGAACAACCGGAGTCGCCGCAAAAGAAGACGCCCCGGGCGACTTCTTACTTTTTACACGTTTGGTCCCTAAACTCTTGACTTTTGAAGAATTGCAACTTTGGCTCCTCAACTAAAGTCGCCCTGGCATAAGTCGTCCGGGGCGACTTCTAGGGACACATGGCGACTACCTGATGGCCAGCTATGGAAGAAACCCTACAAACAAACACTCTTTCTGTAACGACCCAAATTCCAATAAATGTAATGTCAACATCCCAGTGATCTAACGCAGCGGAATTAATTATCAAACTCAAAACTAGGCATTCAAGCCCAATACAATGATTCAACAATGACAGAATCTAAGGATAAAGTCAGTGGAACAACCCTCCACAGCTGAGATAAGCTATAACTAATGACCATCTATCGGATGTCCAAGGTTGACCACTCGTCTAACTCTGAGCCTTCTCATTCTCCTTCAAGGATGCTTCTCTACAAACTTCCCCTGAAAATGTTTTAAAAAGATTTTGAAAGCGAGGGTTAGACCATAAGGTCTAGTGAATTCCCTCAAAAACAATTTATATTACAACATGGCCCATTGACCCAACAAATCATCTAGTAAAACAACATCGGGTTGCGTTGTGGGCAAGGAAATCGTCATCTCATTACGTAAAACTGGGCTACCGCGTACCTCTCAGGTCTTGGTAACCCACAAGTGGCCGGATCCCCCTGATGCTCATTTAAGGGAGTGACGAACAGAGTTCGTGCCTCCACACCACCCCACCAATAATCCTTAAGAATCTAGCCTTACCAACAAGTCTCACACACTTGGACCTAAAGAGACTTATCCCACATCTTGAAACCACCTAACCAGGTCTAGGGCCACATGGGATCGGGAAAACCACAGTTGGGTCGGAGTTCACCACAGTGGCATCGGACCTCACCACATAAATCAAATTGGACTTCCACAATGTCCGAGTCGGACTTCTCCAAACCCCGAGTCGAACTTCACCATAGTGAACAACTATTCCGAGTCGGAGAACTAATCCGAATCGGACAACTCACCACAGTGGGGTACACTAATCCGAATCGGACAACTATGAAACTCGAGTCGGGAAACTAGTCCGACTTGTAACTTAGCCAAACAAACGGCGCCCATCACACAACCGAGTCGGGTTTCACACTTTCCCGAGTCGGGAATAGTACAAAACCCGAGTCGTAACTTAACTCAACGAAACAATACCCCAACATAACACCGAGTCGGGGTCACACTTTCCCGAATCGGGAATAGTACAAAACCCGAGTCGTAGACTTCAACAGAACTCAAATCGGGTAACTAGTCCGAATCGGAAAACTCACCACAGTGGGAAACTCACCACTGTGGGAAAACCCTAATCCGATTCGGAAAACTAAGAACACCGAATCGGAGTTCATAAATCCCGAGTCGGAAATTCTGAAACCCAGAGTCGGGTCTTCGAGCAAACAGCCGATAACTCCCTAAAATTCACCATTTCAAGCCTACCAAGATCTTTAAATCATATCAACTAACATGAGGATTAAACTACAACAATTGAATCCAGAAAATAGGAGAACTTACTTGCTTTGATGATGATTTTGCCCAAAATTCACCATTCTTCTTCCTTCAACAAAACACACACTTACACTTTCATTTTCTTCCAAGTATTTTTCAATTGATTAAATTTCTAGGGTTTTCTCCTTTATATACTTGGGCCTAAGAGGCCAAGCCCATTACCTAAAAAGATTGAGCCCAACACTTAACCACTTTCAAATTTTACACATTCAACCCTTTTTTCCACTTATTCTCTCAAACTAGGTAATTAATGCCAAAAAAAGTTTAAGTTGCTAATAAAATTCAAATTTTCCAGTTATTACATCACACCCCCCTTAAAAGAATTCCGTCCCCGGAATTTCTTCTCAGAAAAGATGTAGATGTCTCTCCTTCATCTCAGGGTCTGCTTTCCATAGGGTTCTTGTCCGTTAAGGAATTTCTATCGGACCACACTGTAACACACGTACAATATTTATTGGAATTGCTTCTGCCAATAGTAACCATTGCATGACCAACAATCATCGTAATAAGTCTATGTTATCAAGCAACAATCTCATATGTTATCGTTTGTCTAGCACAAAAGGAATGATATATTATGAATCATGTAAACTACATCTCATCGATGTTACCCATCTCACTATTTAGACAATACTTCTAAAATTATCCCTCTTTGTATCTTCCAGTATTAGCGGAAAGTTATCACTTATCACCAATCCAATTGAAATGTAACTAAAACACACATTCAGGTTCTTATTCCAGTCTCACATTCATCTTGCCATTTTGAGTCAAACGTCCGTTTCTCTTTATCAAAAAGAACAAGTGTCCGATCTCATTCAAAACTAATCTCAATCGACTTAACATTAAATGTCAACTCATTTAGAGCAACATACCATTAGAATTAAGCCTAAGTCCCCACGATGTTACGACCTGAGTGCCACATTCATGTCCTTTACTTGTTTTCTTCTAGGACATGGGTGACTAGCTAACACAGAATAATCCACTTTATACGCTTCAACTTTTGATCAAATGCACATTTTCCTTTCTTCCCCATACTTGGCTTCAAACACACATATAGTAACCCCATAGGTAATCCATACTCTAACAAGAATAGATTCTCAAACAAATCCATGATTAATATGTCGTTTGCTAACATTCTTACTTCTAGTTCTCCCAGTTAATCTGTCACATTACATTCAAGCATCAGCCGATAAGAGCATCACACACTTAGCGGTATTACTTCACTTTCGCATACTCTAGTATATGGCAACACATTAAGTTAATCATGTCCAATCGAACGGTTCCGCCACATTCTCACTCGTGTTGGTCACTCTGATCATATTAATACAATACTCACTACCATAACACACCACCAACTAAATACTTCCTTAGCAGAATTATACTATCTATACATTAAAATTACTTTTTATTCAAGGAATACTTCAACTTTAAATCTTCATGAAAACATAAGACATGCTCCCCAACTGACTCACTAGGATTCACGCTCTAGGTTGCCGCCCAGCTTTCTCTAGAAATCGAATTACGATACAAGGAGTTTACATAATTCCAAAGACAATTCGTCAACACGACTCTGCATATTTCTATCTTACTTGCCAAACTTCTCATCTTTGGTCTACTTTCTTAATTCTGATGAGTTATATTCAGGTGCTTACCCACATGAGACTCTGCTCATGCAACGATGCTCAATACTCCTTTTCGAACACTCTAATGGATAGCAATACCTCTATATCTCTATGTACAAAGGAATGATGTTATCACACTTCCTGCTTGTAGAAATCATGTCTATTATCCTAATACTATATTTACTACTACCACCATCATATGCTACTTTTGCTTCTAATAAAATTTGCCTGGCCATAAGAATTCGTTCATAACATAGAATACTCCAGCTCTTCAACTACACCCTCACATCTTCATCAAGAGTCAAAACTATTATCGTCATTTGCTGAAATAGGATAGTTCTATCCACCAACTCGTCATACCCACGAAGAATATTGGTTCCTCCTTCAAGTGGTCACTAGTTACCACTCGTTCCTCCTTTTTCCAAGTTAACGATCTCATGATACCAACCAAACGTCTATTCACCTAATCAACATGTCTTTGGCTTTTGGACAACTTATCATCAGTTTTGAAGTAAGATTCTTGCCTACTCCCATATCATAACAATAACACAACCACCACTGTATCTCAAAACAAATCTTCATCGTGCCACCAACTTGCATGTCTAATTCTGACATAATATATCATTATCATGACCTCATAACTGCACGAACATCTCGCACTTGAGATTATGTGCACTCAGGCTCTACAATCGGTCTCATTCAGATTTCCTAAATTGCATAATACATTTTCCTTGGAGTTACAATCGTACAATTTCTCATGAATTCGTCCTTCGATTAACCTCATCTCGTGTCGATTTTAGAAGTATTTGTGATGTGGCTACAACATCACCAGTAAATTCACCAGATATAATCTGCTTTGATCAAATACCTACTCTTGGTTCTTTAAAGAAACACCAAATTGAGGGTCAACTCACCCCACTGATCCTAATGCGATCCTTACAAAGTAGTTGTTACCACCCATTTTAATTACCTCATCGAATAACAAACAACTCTAGAATAACCATTTCTTTTTACATTACATCACGCCCGAACCAAAAAGGTAAAACATATCCTGAAATCACCAAAATCCCAACTTCTTAATGTCAACTCACTCACATGTGCATCAAATAGGCATTACTTGCAGAATTACCACCCTTAAACTATAAGACTGTTAAAAGAAAGTTCTTGTCAATCCAAACCAAATCAATACAGATAGTATATACCCAAATCCTCGCTATAGCCCAACAAATATCCAACCATTTTTAAGTTAAACTCAATTTTTGCACTTGATCAAAAAGAGTACACGCCCAAAGTTACTCAAATTTATTATGAATTATCTGAATATTGAATGACGACTCACTACCACACATTCTTATACGGTACAAAGTAAGATCTTAGGATCCTTGTAGTCTTCTAACATCAATTCTAGCAATCTGCCGTTAACCCCATCGTTCATGCATAGTGATGCATTGACGATGTCCATAACATTCACGAGTTCCCAATAAAGCCCTCTATTTTCGCACATCTCATATGTAACCTTGTGACAACTCATTCTAACCCATTATACACAAGACCTCTTTGGTACATGGTCTAACACTGGCATGCTTCAAACTCTAGCTCGCTGCCGTTCACACCTCGCCTAATCATTTCACTATTTTTCTTTAAACGAGAACACCAAGGCCGGAAATCGACCCTTCTCCAGAAGACAGTTACATTTCCCATTCAAAACCATGATAATGACCTAGCGAGTTTATAGCCTTCATGTACGACGACACAATAACAAAAATTGTTTTACACCCCCAACAGTAATTTAGGTGTTAAGTATAACTTCATTCTCATGGATCACGAAGATCAATCACATACAATTTCCAAAACATATTACTGTCTAGTCAGACAAGATTGTGCCAAAATGAACAATACATTTTTTTATTTTTTTAAAAGAATTTCCTCACATACGCCCTTTAAAACACAAAGTAAATCGCTTACCACAAGGGAGATTAAACGACTCTTAAACTGGCTGGTTGGACAATTTTGTATCAGACCCAACTTCTAGTAAAACAAAATTCGACTTCTTGTTTCCATAAATGTGATAAGCTCATCATATAAGAAGTGAAATCTTAACACTTTTCATTTGCAAAACTTTATCATGTGACATACTTTAGTTTATTTATTCATTTATCCAAAACACACTGGCACATGCCTGAACATCCTTAAAACCAGAACCCACGAAGCATACACACATATACTTGAGTAAAAGATTTTACGACTCATTTGAAATATAAAACACAACGCATGAAAGCACTCTTATGTTGAAGGCTACTCGCTCTAACTAGGTCAGTCTCTTGCATCCACCGAAATCTTACAGTCAAGGTTTTAACGATACTTTCAACGGTTCAAGTCCTTCACACTTTTTGCAAGTTCAGGGTTTCCACTAATGAACACACCCAAATAATATTCTTGGACAATTTTTAGACGAATCACTTAACTCACGACCTACATAGGTCAACGATCTTCATCATACTCCAGTATACCCTAATTCATAACATTTATCAACGGGGTTCTGTCTTATCCAACCTTTTGACTAACTGTCAACTCCCAAGGAAATACTCTCCCCCAGAACTCAATCATCAGCTGACGTACTCAATATCTCCATGTAATTATCATACAAACTCCTCATAACGAGGACTTGCTACGATCAGATATCTCAAGAATTAGGCATCCTTCCCAAATAAGGTCAACAGTTTCTAATCACTACGAACAGTCCACATTCTATAACATACGCTCAAAAGGTATAACATTCAACGTTATCTTCCGCGATACACAAAACCGTTATGATTAGAGAAAGGTTAGATCTCACTAATTCTCATTACATCATTAGTTACCTTAACATAAGTAATCAAGTATCTTCGACCCACATGGGTAAATACTCGCACCATCAGTTACATTGTAAACACAATTTTATTCAAAACATGAAATAACTACACCTGGAGCTATCTCCCACATCATACCCGAAATAGTGTGACTAACGCAATACTAGCTGTTACTAACCTCTGCATCTAAGCCACTCACCTCAACAAAAGTGATCAAGCATGCTCACGTACCTGTAAATTCCTATTAACACTGGCCAGGTGCTAATTTGAATTTACCTTACATGAGATCCTCGATACCATCGTTGAGTACTTTAACAAGCACGACTCTCTTATGGTCTTCCTATATCTCAGTTGTGCCCCAATCCTATAGTTTAAGACTAGGCCCAATCCTGGTCACCTAATTCACTTAAACTAGTGCTCTGATACCAATTTGTAACGACCCAAATTCCAATAAATGTAATGTCAACATCCCAGTGATCTAACGCAGCCGAATTAATTATCAAACTCAAAACTAGGCATTCAAGCCCAATACAATGATTCAACAATGACAGAATCTAAGGATAAAGTCAGTGGAACAACCCTCCACAGCTGAGATAAGCTATAACTAATGACCATCTATCGGATGTCCAAGGTTGACCACTCGTCTAACTCTGAGCCTTCTCATTCTCCTTCAAGGATGCTTCTCTACAAACTTCCCCTGAAAATGTTTTAAAAAGATTTTGAAAGCGAGGGTTAGACCATAAGGTCTAGTGAATTCCCTCAAAAACAATTTATATTACAACATGGCCCATTGACCCAACAAATCATCTAGTAAAACAACATCGGGTTGCGTTGTGGGCAAGGAAATCGTCATCTCATTACGTAAAACTGGGCTACCGCGTACCTCTCAGGTCTTGGTAACCCACAAGTGGCCGGATCCCCCTGATGCTCATTTAAGGGAGTGACGAACAGAGTTCGTGCCTCCACACCACCCCACCAATAATCCTTAAGAATCTAGCCTTACCAACAAGTCTCACACACTTGGACCTAAAGAGACTTATCCCACATCTTGAAACCACCTAACCAGGTCTAGGGCCACATGGGATCGGGAAAACCACAGTTGGGTCGGAGTTCACCACAGTGGCATCGGACCTCACCACATAAATCAAATTGGACTTCCACAATGTCCGAGTCGGACTTCTCCAAACCCCGAGTCGAACTTCACCATAGTGAACAACTATTCCGAGTCGGAGAACTAATCCGAATCGGACAACTCACCACAGTGGGGTACACTAATCCGAATCGGACAACTATGAAACTCGAGTCGGGAAACTAGTCCGACTTGTAACTTAGCCAAACAAACGGCGCCCATCACACAACCGAGTCGGGTTTCACACTTTCCCGAGTCGGGAATAGTACAAAACCCGAGTCGTAACTTAACTCAACGAAACAATACCCCAACATAACACCGAGTCGGGGTCACACTTTCCCGAATCGGGAATAGTACAAAACCCGAGTCGTAGACTTCAACAGAACTCAAATCGGGTAACTAGTCCGAATCGGAAAACTCACCACAGTGGGAAACTCACCACTGTGGGAAAACCCTAATCCGATTCGGAAAACTAAGAACACCGAATCGGAGTTCATAAATCCCGAGTCGGAAATTCTGAAACCCAGAGTCGGGTCTTCGAGCAAACAGCCGATAACTCCCTAAAATTCACCATTTCAAGCCTACCAAGATCTTTAAATCATATCAACTAACATGAGGATTAAACTACAACAATTGAATCCAGAAAATAGGAGAACTTACTTGCTTTGATGATGATTTTGCCCAAAATTCACCATTCTTCTTCCTTCAACAAAACACACACTTACACTTTCATTTTCTTCCAAGTATTTTTCAATTGATTAAATTTCTAGGGTTTTCTCCTTTATATACTTGGGCCTAAGAGGCCAAGCCCATTACCTAAAAAGATTGAGCCCAACACTTAACCACTTTCAAATTTTACACATTCAACCCTTTTTTCCACTTATTCTCTCAAACTAGGTAATTAATGCCAAAAAAAGTTTAAGTTGCTAATAAAATTCAAATTTTCCAGTTATTACATCACACCCCCCTTAAAAGAATTCCGTCCCCGGAATTTCTTCTCAGAAAAGATGTAGATGTCTCTCCTTCATCTCAGGGTCTGCTTTCCATAGGGTTCTTGTCCGTTAAGGAATTTCTATCGGACCACACTGTAACACACGTACAATATTTATTGGAATTGCTTCTGCCAATAGTAACCATTGCATGACCAACAATCATCGTAATAAGTCTATGTTATCAAGCAACAATCTCATATGTTATCGTTTGTCTAGCACAAAAGGAATGATATATTATGAATCATGTAAACTACATCTCATCGATGTTACCCATCTCACTATTTAGACAATACTTCTAAAATTATCCCTCTTTGTATCTTCCAGTATTAGCGGAAAGTTATCACTTATCACCAATCCAATTGAAATGTAACTAAAACACACATTCAGGTTCTTATTCCAGTCTCACATTCATCTTGCCATTTTGAGTCAAACGTCCGTTTCTCTTTATCAAAAAGAACAAGTGTCCGATCTCATTCAAAACTAATCTCAATCGACTTAACATTAAATGTCAACTCATTTAGAGCAACATACCATTAGAATTAAGCCTAAGTCCCCACGATGTTACGACCTGAGTGCCACATTCATGTCCTTTACTTGTTTTCTTCTAGGACATGGGTGACTAGCTAACACAGAATAATCCACTTTATACGCTTCAACTTTTGATCAAATGCACATTTTCCTTTCTTCCCCATACTTGGCTTCAAACACACATATAGTAACCCCATAGGTAATCCATACTCTAACAAGAATAGATTCTCAAACAAATCCATGATTAATATGTCGTTTGCTAACATTCTTACTTCTAGTTCTCCCAGTTAATCTGTCACATTACATTCAAGCATCAGCCGATAAGAGCATCACACACTTAGCGGTATTACTTCACTTTCGCATACTCTAGTATATGGCAACACATTAAGTTAATCATGTCCAATCGAACGGTTCCGCCACATTCTCACTCGTGTTGGTCACTCTGATCATATTAATACAATACTCACTACCATAACACACCACCAACTAAATACTTCCTTAGCAGAATTATACTATCTATACATTAAAATTACTTTTTATTCAAGGAATACTTCAACTTTAAATCTTCATGAAAACATAAGACATGCTCCCCAACTGACTCACTAGGATTCACGCTCTAGGTTGCCGCCCAGCTTTCTCTAGAAATCGAATTACGATACAAGGAGTTTACATAATTCCAAAGACAATTCGTCAACACGACTCTGCATATTTCTATCTTACTTGCCAAACTTCTCATCTTTGGTCTACTTTCTTAATTCTGATGAGTTATATTCAGGTGCTTACCCACATGAGACTCTGCTCATGCAACGATGCTCAATACTCCTTTTCGAACACTCTAATGGATAGCAATACCTCTATATCTCTATGTACAAAGGAATGATGTTATCACACTTCCTGCTTGTAGAAATCATGTCTATTATCCTAATACTATATTTACTACTACCACCATCATATGCTACTTTTGCTTCTAATAAAATTTGCCTGGCCATAAGAATTCGTTCATAACATAGAATACTCCAGCTCTTCAACTACACCCTCACATCTTCATCAAGAGTCAAAACTATTATCGTCATTTGCTGAAATAGGATAGTTCTATCCACCAACTCGTCATACCCACGAAGAATATTGGTTCCTCCTTCAAGTGGTCACTAGTTACCACTCGTTCCTCCTTTTTCCAAGTTAACGATCTCATGATACCAACCAAACGTCTATTCACCTAATCAACATGTCTTTGGCTTTTGGACAACTTATCATCAGTTTTGAAGTAAGATTCTTGCCTACTCCCATATCATAACAATAACACAACCACCACTGTATCTCAAAACAAATCTTCATCGTGCCACCAACTTGCATGTCTAATTCTGACATAATATATCATTATCATGACCTCATAACTGCACGAACATCTCGCACTTGAGATTATGTGCACTCAGGCTCTACAATCGGTCTCATTCAGATTTCCTAAATTGCATAATACATTTTCCTTGGAGTTACAATCGTACAATTTCTCATGAATTCGTCCTTCGATTAACCTCATCTCGTGTCGATTTTAGAAGTATTTGTGATGTGGCTACAACATCACCAGTAAATTCACCAGATATAATCTGCTTTGATCAAATACCTACTCTTGGTTCTTTAAAGAAACACCAAATTGAGGGTCAACTCACCCCACTGATCCTAATGCGATCCTTACAAAGTAGTTGTTACCACCCATTTTAATTACCTCATCGAATAACAAACAACTCTAGAATAACCATTTCTTTTTACATTACATCACGCCCGAACCAAAAAGGTAAAACATATCCTGAAATCACCAAAATCCCAACTTCTTAATGTCAACTCACTCACATGTGCATCAAATAGGCATTACTTGCAGAATTACCACCCTTAAACTATAAGACTGTTAAAAGAAAGTTCTTGTCAATCCAAACCAAATCAATACAGATAGTATATACCCAAATCCTCGCTATAGCCCAACAAATATCCAACCATTTTTAAGTTAAACTCAATTTTTGCACTTGATCAAAAAGAGTACACGCCCAAAGTTACTCAAATTTATTATGAATTATCTGAATATTGAATGACGACTCACTACCACACATTCTTATACGGTACAAAGTAAGATCTTAGGATCCTTGTAGTCTTCTAACATCAATTCTAGCAATCTGCCGTTAACCCCATCGTTCATGCATAGTGATGCATTGACGATGTCCATAACATTCACGAGTTCCCAATAAAGCCCTCTATTTTCGCACATCTCATATGTAACCTTGTGACAACTCATTCTAACCCATTATACACAAGACCTCTTTGGTACATGGTCTAACACTGGCATGCTTCAAACTCTAGCTCGCTGCCGTTCACACCTCGCCTAATCATTTCACTATTTTTCTTTAAACGAGAACACCAAGGCCGGAAATCGACCCTTCTCCAGAAGACAGTTACATTTCCCATTCAAAACCATGATAATGACCTAGCGAGTTTATAGCCTTCATGTACGACGACACAATAACAAAAATTGTTTTACACCCCCAACAGTAATTTAGGTGTTAAGTATAACTTCATTCTCATGGATCACGAAGATCAATCACATACAATTTCCAAAACATATTACTGTCTAGTCAGACAAGATTGTGCCAAAATGAACAATACATTTTTTTATTTTTTTTAAAAGAATTTCCTCACATACGCCCTTTAAAACACAAAGTAAATCGCTTACCACAAGGGAGATTAAACGACTCTTAAACTGGCTGGTTGGACAATTTTGTATCAGACCCAACTTCTAGTAAAACAAAATTCGACTTCTTGTTTCCATAAATGTGATAAGCTCATCATATAAGAAGTGAAATCTTAACACTTTTCATTTGCAAAACTTTATCATGTGACATACTTTAGTTTATTTATTCATTTATCCAAAACACACTGGCACATGCCTGAACATCCTTAAAACCAGAACCCACGAAGCATACACACATATACTTGAGTAAAAGATTTTACGACTCATTTGAAATATAAAACACAACGCATGAAAGCACTCTTATGTTGAAGGCTACTCGCTCTAACTAGGTCAGTCTCTTGCATCCACCGAAATCTTACAGTCAAGGTTTTAACGATACTTTCAACGGTTCAAGTCCTTCACACTTTTTGCAAGTTCAGGGTTTCCACTAATGAACACACCCAAATAATATTCTTGGACAATTTTTAGACGAATCACTTAACTCACGACCTACATAGGTCAACGATCTTCATCATACTCCAGTATACCCTAATTCATAACATTTATCAACGGGGTTCTGTCTTATCCAACCTTTTGACTAACTGTCAACTCCCAAGGAAATACTCTCCCCCAGAACTCAATCATCAGCTGACGTACTCAATATCTCCATGTAATTATCATACAAACTCCTCATAACGAGGACTTGCTACGATCAGATATCTCAAGAATTAGGCATCCTTCCCAAATAAGGTCAACAGTTTCTAATCACTACGAACAGTCCACATTCTATAACATACGCTCAAAAGGTATAACATTCAACGTTATCTTCCGCGATACACAAAACCGTTATGATTAGAGAAAGGTTAGATCTCACTAATTCTCATTACATCATTAGTTACCTTAACATAAGTAATCAAGTATCTTCGACCCACATGGGTAAATACTCGCACCATCAGTTACATTGTAAACACAATTTTATTCAAAACATGAAATAACTACACCTGGAGCTATCTCCCACATCATACCCGAAATAGTGTGACTAACGCAATACTAGCTGTTACTAACCTCTGCATCTAAGCCACTCACCTCAACAAAAGTGATCAAGCATGCTCACGTACCTGTAAATTCCTATTAACACTGGCCAGGTGCTAATTTGAATTTACCTTACATGAGATCCTCGATACCATCGTTGAGTACTTTAACAAGCACGACTCTCTTATGGTCTTCCTATATCTCAGTTGTGCCCCAATCCTATAGTTTAAGACTAGGCCCAATCCTGGTCACCTAATTCACTTAAACTAGTGCTCTGATACCAATTTGTAACGACCCAAATTCCAATAAATGTAATGTCAACATCCCAGTGATCTAACGCAGCCGAATTAATTATCAAACTCAAAACTAGGCATTCAAGCCCAATACAATGATTCAACAATGACAGAATCTAAGGATAAAGTCAGTGGAACAACCCTCCACAGCTGAGATAAGCTATAACTAATGACCATCTATCGGATGTCCAAGGTTGACCACTCGTCTAACTCTGAGCCTTCTCATTCTCCTTCAAGGATGCTTCTCTACAAACTTCCCCTGAAAATGTTTTAAAAAGATTTTGAAAGCGAGGGTTAGACCATAAGGTCTAGTGAATTCCCTCAAAAACAATTTATATTACAACATGGCCCATTGGCCCAACAAATCATCTAGTAAAACAACATCGGGTTACGTTTGTGGGCAAGGAAATCGTCACCTCATTACATAAAACTGGGCTACCGCGTACCTCTCAGGTCTTGGTAACCCACAAGTGGCCGGATCCCCCTGATGCTCATTTAAGGGAGTGACGAACAGAGTTCGTGCCTCCACACCACCCCACCAATAATAACTCAAGTGGCCGGATCCCCCGGATGCTCATTTAAGGGAGTGACGAAATCGGTTTCGTGCCTCCACACCACACTCAGGCCGGATCCCTCGGATGCTCATTTAAGGGAGTGACGAAATCAGTTTCGTGCCTCCACACCATACTCTCTCCCTTGGTATTCCGTGCCCATAACGTAGCCCATCCCGCACAGTCAATACAATTATAAGCATGCTTTTTAGATATACAGATGATCATCAGTTATCAATAGAAAAATTCAACAAACATTCCCAGTATGCATTTTATAAATCATTTCAGTAAACGTTTTCAATTCGCAAACATCCCAATATCAAATCCAGTTTATAAAAGGGTTTGGCAAGGGAACTCACCTGAGCCTAGCCAAGCACACACTCTCCGCCCGTCTATCGGGTCAGCAACCGATCTACAACATAAGCATAGTACATACTTAGAATAGGCTAATCCTTAAGAATCTAGCCTTACCAACAGGTCTCACACACTTGGACCTAAAGAGACTTATCCCACATCTTGAAACCACCTAACCAGGTCTGTGGCCACATGGGATCGGGAAAACCACAGTGGGGTCGGAGTTCACCACAGTGGCATCGGACCTCACCACATAAATCAAATTGGACTTCCACAATGTCCGAGTCGGACTTCTCCAAACCCCGAGTCGAACTTCACCATAGTGAACAACTATTACGAGTCGGAGAACTAATCCGAATCGGACAACTCACCACAGTGGGGTACACTAATCCGAATCGGACAACTATGAAACTCGAGTCGGGAAACTAGTCCGACTTGTAACTTAGCCAAACAAACGGCGCCCATCACACAACCGAGTCGGGTTTCACACTTTCCCGAGTTGGGAATAGTACAAAACCCGAGTCGTAACTTAACTCAACGAAACAATACCCCAACATAACACCGAGTCGGGTTTCACACTTTCCCGAATCGGGAATAGTACAAAACCCGAGTCATAGACTTCAACAGAACTCAAATCGGGTAACTAGTCCGAATCGGAAAACTCACCACAGTGGGAAACTCACCACTGCGGGAAAACCCTAATCCGATTCGGAAAACTAAGAACACCGAATCGGAGTTCATAAATCCCGAGTCGGAAATTCTGAAACCCAGAGTCGGGTCTTCGAGCAAACAGCCGATAACTCCCTAAAATTCACCATTTCAAGCCTACCAAGATCTTTAAATCATATCAACTAACATGAGGATTAAACTACAACAATTGAATCCAGAAAATAGGAGAACTTACTTGCTTTGATGATGATTTTGCCCAAAATTCACCATTCTTCTTCCTTCAACAAAACACACACTTACACTTTCATTTTCTTCCAAGTATTTTTCAATTGATTAAATTTCTAGGGGTTTCTCCTTTATATACTTGGGCCTAAGAGGCCAAGCCCATTACCTAAAAAGATTGAGCCCAACACTTAACCACTTTCAAATTTTACACATTCAACCCTTTTTTCCACTTATTCTCTCAAACTAGGTAATTAATGCCAAAAAAAGTTTAAGTTGCTAATAAAATTCAAATTTTCCAGTTATTACACTTTCTCTCTACCTGATGGTGACTACCTGATGGCCAGCTGTAGAAGAAACCCTACAAATCAACATTCTTTTTCTCTATCTCAGCCGACAAACACTACACACTCTCAAAAAGAAAACACTATCTCTTTCAAAAACAAAACACTCTCTTTTCTTTCTCACACTATCTCTTCAACACTCTCTTCTTCAAATACTGACTACACACTTATTTCTTTTTCAAACACTCTCTTCTTCTCCTAAAATAATTTCTCTCTTTAATTTTACCTCTTCTTCTATCTACAAGAGTTTACGTGTTTACCTTTCAGTTGAGTCTTGTAAATGGCTGAAAATTCTGAGTCATCCTCGTCTTCAAACCCCCCTCAAGGTTCTAAAATAATGCCAAGGAGGGTTAAAGAAACCATGGAAAAGGCCAAATAAGAGATCAGGCAGCTAGAAGCACACATGAAGCAACTACAGACGGAGAGGCGCCAGATCCAGAAGACCATCAACGAGAAAAATGCGCTGGTAAAGTCAACGAACAAGACATTCGAAAGGAACAACGCAAAGTGAGTCTCATACACGCCGAGTTCCCGTGATTGAAGAAGAGCTCCGCGATAAATACATTTTGGTTGCGCACCTTAAGGCAATGTATCCGGAGGGTTACTAGGAAACTATTTTATATTTCCTCGAAGTTATTTGCGCATTTACGTTTATGATGTGTTTGTGTTTTATTTGTGTATCAGTTGTTTAGAAACCCGGTTATTTATGTAGTAGTTTTGTGTTGTTTGTGTTAAATGTATTTTTTTAATGTCTTAAATGTATTTTTTGTAATGTCTTTAATGGAAATTTTAATGTCTTTTAATGTATTAGTGAACATCTCCAAAGACACTCTAAAAAATAATTTCTATAATAAGAAATAATAATAATAATATGTATTACTTTAAGAAATAAGAAATAATAAATGATTTTCGAATCACGTTTAAATTATATTAAGTAAATAATAAATAATAAATAATTTTCTAAATATATATAGTTTATATTATATTGAGTAAAAAATAAAAGATCAAACAGGTACGTTTTATTAACGCGAACAAACTGCTCTAAGAGACTACACATTTAGCTAATTAAACTCAACATCTTGGAAAAGACTATCAACTTTGATAGTTCCGTGTGGCTCTAGTGTGGACCGTTGACTGCTTCCACTAGCTGAAGATGGAAACAATGGACATATATCACTCATATGTCCATAATCGCCACACCTAGGGCACCTCTTTAGAGTACTACCTTCACCACGAGATGGACGATAAGTATTGAGATTCGGTCTTCCGACGTGTCTCTTTTTTACTATCGGTGGAAGAACGGTGGACAGAGGGACGTCGGGAGACTGCCATGTTTCAGGAGGCCCGACTGGATTAATTACCCCACTGTATGTTGCCTTGTAATGTTTGGTCTTGAAGTAAGGCACATCAACCAAAGAGGACACATCTCGTAAATTAGTTGCCCTTGCAACAACGATGGCATGACCGTAAGGTAACCCGGACATCTGCCATTGTCGACAATCACAAGTATGTTGACTCATATTCACGTTTGCGTTCCTACCACCGTCGTGTACCTCCCATATGTTGTAGCCAATTCCGCGAACAATCCATGTAGCGGACTTTCCAACCCTCTTTCAAACCTTTTGTTGAGCCCATTCGGTAAGTGGGTGATTCAATGTATCTACAAAATAAATAAATAACATACAAGTATATAAAAGGGTATACAAAAATAACATACATGCAAGTGTCATGTAAAATTCATTATTCAAAGTTGCTAAACCTACTTTAGCTCTCGACGAATGAAGTACCACTCTAGTTGGAATGCTCAAAAATATTCGATCAGTCCGACAATAGGTAACCTACGTGCAAACCTGGACATAGCGTTTATAGACTCAGTACTATTGGAGGTCATATTGTACCGAATGTTAGGAAAATAGGCCCTTGACCGTCTATCCACCCCAACCTCCTCCATCAATTGGGCACCGTCAGGTATGCCGACTCGAAGGATATTCATCATTCGGTCAAACACGTACGTCGTGTAGGCCTTGCATGCCTTCCAGTACGGGGTCTTATAGATTTTGATTCGATGGTCCCTAGATCTCAGGTTCATCACCAAATGTCGACAACATAAAGCATGATGTGAATTTGGGAAAATTGCGGTGATTGCGGCGTTTATAGAAACATCCCTGTCTGACATAAACACCAACCCTTCTGGCTCACCGATGCATGCTTTTAGCATTCTCAAAAACCAAGTCCACTCATCCGCTGTCTCTAACCTACCTACTCCGAAGGCAATGGGCATGATGTTGTTGTTTCCGTCCATGACAACAACCAAGAACATAGTACCAAAATAAGGCCCCTTCAAGTGAGCAACGTCTTTGATAAGGACACGCCGTAAGTTTTGCAAGAAGGTATAGATCTGCATAAAAGTAGATCGTCAACATCAGTAATTTCTAAAACTTCAGGGACCAAATGTGTACATTATAAAATTTAAAGGTGGTGCTATTTCTATACGTACCGCTACACCAAGGGCGATGAAACATTCTTCAAAACGCCCTTCAAAGTCTATCCTTATTGCAGTTCGTGTACCTGGATTTATACGCTCTAGGTTATACAAATAGGTGGGGAGCCGGGTGAACGACTCGAAAGGGCTACCTTTGATTAACTCAAGGGCATTCCAGCTAGCACGCCACCCAGTAGCATACCCGAGCGATAATTGGTTCTACTTCCTATTTTTTATGAAGAGAATGAATCTTTTTATTGAAGGATAAAAAAGGGTCCGGATCTCCCGCGGGAATGATTTGGAAGAGTTAAAACCAAAAATAGTGGTATTTGCCAGCAACAACATAATGGAGGCAGTCAATCAATATAGATTGATCCGAAATCTTTGTGTATTTCTATACGAAGGTTTTGTAGATGTATTCGACCATCGATGAACTGATCAGATTAACCAACCAAAATCAATTCCCGTTGTTCGCCCAATTTTATTTTTTTAATAAATTACTCGCTACAGAAATTTGCAAAAATAAAAAAGGATTTCTATACACTATACATATAATATAATTTAAATATGACAATGGGTTGCGCGGGTTCAAACTGTTGGTTAACATCATCGACAATGTCTTGTGGTCAATATGTTCTACCGGTTCTTAGAAATTTGTTTTTTATTATGGCACCCAATACCTTTTTGTTTTCTTGACGGTGATTGGGGTTCAGTTGGGCTCTCGAACAAGTGTGTACATCATCAAACTTTCGTACCTGAAACATGCCCTCGGAACCCACGCCCCTTGCGGTCATACGCTAGGCACAACCATCTTTAAGGCATAACATCTCGTATATGTCTTTGGTCGACCTCTTCATCCAATGCTCAAACCTCTCTTGCAGACACTTGATTCCGAGATCTATAATCATTTGATTTTTCATTTAAAAAACTTGACCTTCTTTTACCCTTGAACTACGATTATATGGTACTGCTTGGTTTGTCGTCGTAGAGAGCTTTGGGTTGGAAGGAAGAAGGCATTTCAAAATAATCATTTACACCTTCTCGTAAATGATGCCTTCATCATCCTCTTCTTCATCGTCATCTAAAGCAATACCAGAGAAAGCGAAGTTGAAAACATGGGCTTCGTCGTCAGCACATCCCTTAAAAGTTGTATGATCTTGTTCTTCATCATCAGGTTATTTTTGTTCTTCTTGTTGTTGCTGCGTCTCTGGAACGAACTCGATATAATAGTCATTAAGACGATATGTATGATCTTGACTGTAGCTAGGATTAACGTTGGAGTGCTGCATTTGTGACTCGTTGGCTCCTTCTGAATTGTACATAGCTTCTTGGGTTGTAGTGTTTGAAGTACCACCGCCATCACCTTCATCACACATCGAAGTATCGACGTAAGCAAATAGTGTAGGCGGTTTACGTGAGTTGCCTGCAAATTCCATGAACCCACTAACATGTTCATCGTCAGTTAACATTAGCAATTCACCATCATGCTTGTAGACCACCTTCGGTTCACCAACTAAAGCATCGATTCCACATTTCTTTTGAAGATAATCAAGCAAGTGTTCATGTGTACAGCTCTAATATAACTTTACACGGTGCTCAACCGTTTCAGCAGTACAAACATAATCCGACCCCTCGTTTTCGTCGACCCATTCACCATTGGAACGAATGATTAATTTAACTTTATCGACAACAGAACTCATTTTGAAGTAGCAAAAAGCTATGTAAATTGTGAAAAAAGCAAGGGAGATGAAAGAAGCAAGGAAGTTAAAAGAAGATGCAGATGAAAGATGAAGTAATATGAGCAATTAAGTTTGAGTTTGAGTGTTTAGTTGAACTCTGGCTTTATTTTATAGAGTTGGTAAATATAGATGAATTATTGTAAGGATACCATGTTGGGTTTTTGTGGATTCTTGTATCGAACTGACACGAAAAACTGTGGATCTCAATCCTAACTGGATGAGAAGCACGATCAAACCTAATTGTCAAACTGACCCAAAAGGTTTAAACTTTTTATCAAATCTAACTGATTTGATTAGTGCGGAATAGAAAAATAAAACCCGGAAAAAAACTTTCACAGATCGTGTCATTTAACTTTAACCAATCATGATAATTATAGGTTCAGACTGTTACCTGGAATGCTCGAGTTAGATCCACCCGTGATCGACCAAACGAAAATCCCTCTAGTAGGATTGAGTCCCCGGTTACGATGAAAGCAGTTAGAACAATCGAAGAACAAAAACCAAACTGGTTTTGGTTCTTAGTTGGGCGCCGATTTCAAGAGAGGGAGGGAGAGAGTTTTTTCTGGTTTGTTGATGGTGGAATAATTAATTATCAACTGATAAGTCCTAGGCTTATATTTATATGGAGGAGTTTCCATACAACTCAGTTTCCATAAATTAATTCATAATTATCTTTGGTAATAATTCTTTTATTTTCCTTAAAGAAAATAATAACTAGATAATTATTTTTTCTTTTATTAATTAATAACCTATTATATATTTATTTGCTTAATAAATATATAATCCAATAATTAATAAACTTATATATATTTATTTATCTAATAAATATATATATATAGAATAACAAACCTTTATCTTTGGGATTTAGTACGGAAAATACCTAATTGATTTATAATTAACTATTATAAACCTTAATCTCTCCCAACTAGGACTATTTCACTTTTTTGGTTTACAGGTCCTCACAGGTGTGACCCTCAAGTGTCTTGTAACGTTGGATGTGTAATCACTGGTTTGTCAACTTCTGCACACAATTACTAACACACTCCCACTTGTGCAAGTTGGCAATACCGCCTTGACCACACGGACCTAAAGAGGCCCCTAGACAGGCACTTAGGCTAACCAGGTTACAAGAACTCTTATACCCAGATAGGTGATTTAAAAATTTCCATAAGGAAATGACATTCATGAAACAACTGTTCATAAATTGGGTATATCTTGGCTTTTCCCTTTGCATCACGATGTTTCATCTTTGAGTATGAGCTTGGAATCAATCAACTCTTAATACTCAAGATTATGTTTCTTGACTATCCGACCTCTACTGATAGGTAAACGACAAAGAACTAATCAGTTCATTTGGGCATGGCCATGCACTTCATCAGTATATTCAGTCAGTCAAGGGGCCCAGAAATATCTCTCTTCAGAGAAGAGGTGCAAATCTCATCTTGCATATCTGCATTTAACACCACAGCTTCCGCTGAATCTAGTTACGCCCTTTATAGCCACCCTGTTACGGCGTAGCGGTTGAACGCACTAAGTATCCAACAGTCTTCATGATATCAAACCAGATATCTCAGGTGATAGGGACAACCATTGTGAGATTTTACTTATGACAAAATCCAAGAAGTAATCTCAACCGCGGATCACGTCCGATATTCGCTACTCTATCGAATATCTGTGCAGTTTTTGGTCTATAACGCTTGTAGCTGTTATTCAACCACTGATCATAACTACCCAAAACTCACAATGACTTTAACACCCTATCGGGTTCCCACCACAAAAGTTGTCACAGACAGTTTTTCGAATGAAAACTTGGAAACTAGTCTCATTCCTGGATTATAAAACATGCAAAACATAAAAGTGATTTAAGAGACTAATTTTGTATAGTCCATATTACACTATGTAATAATAACAAAATTAATAGCACCTCTTAATTACCTTTTATTGTGTCTATTCAACGTTTGTTAAATACTGGTCTAAATGAAGTATCACCTAACTCCAGTTTAGACCTTTTGATTAATGTTTACCATTTTAATCAAAATGATAACCAAAATATTACAAGTTTTAATATCTACTGATATTTTGTACTAGTCTCAGCTAATATTTGTTTCGCAAACACCCTAAAACAAAAATTAGACTTCATTATTACCATATTCTCTGAATCTTGGAGATCTGGACTAACTCCGAGTTTTCCTGAATATGTAAAGTTAAACTGCAACTTTTCATAGTTGTTGTGTAGATGAATGTTTTCTATCTGAAAACAGTTTCCTATTTACCACACTGGTAAATTCTTAGAAATTCTATTCTAGAGTTTATAGCACTTTCAATCTTAAAAGATAATTAATATCCTTTATTAATTTCTCCAACACAATTTATGATTTAAAGTTAATTATAACTTTATACTGTTTCACAATTATGAAACTATGCCCTATCTCCTTTTAACTAAAAGGTAGATTTCAGATTTCGTGAGTTTATATCCTATCTAGATCATAATTTCGAAATATATCTAATCAATAATTAACACATATATCTTTTATTCTTTATCACAAACCTGGATATAGAATAAACTGGGATCCCACTGACCTTTATGAAAAAACTAACTATTACTAAAATTAACTATTGACTTTAGTCAAACCTTGACTGCTTAGTCAATTCTATTTTAAGTAAAACACTAGAATTTAGTACTTCTAAAAAACTCAACTGGACTTTTAATCAAATCCTAATTCCAAAACTTGGAATTATTTCCTGGTTTTATACATACTGATATTATCAACGATCTCTGAGATAATATCCTAAATTCTTTAAAACATATGAGTAAATAATCTTTGATCATATAATACCTTTTATAATCTTTTACTCATGATTGTTTTATTCAAAAACACTCTTTTATAGTGCTTCGTGTGTTTTTGACAGTTTTGTCATATATGACATTTTATCAAAGTGGTAGTGTAGTTATCAATTTCTAGGATCTAACATTGAATCAAGTCAAAACTTGACTTTATCAGATTCATAACATGCACAACAGATATTTCAAGACAATAATTTTAAATCTTTAAAACCATTTAATAAATATTCCCAAAAATAATGTAATCATAAGAAATATGTAATTGTTTCAAAATTGAAATCTAAAAATGTCTTGACAATAATCTAATGAAATAACTTTGTGCTTCATATCCTTGCAATCTCGGGCATTCACTTCTGACCACCTGCAATAAGTATTTGCACTAGGTATCAGTATACTTGTATATGTGAGCCCGATAATCAACAAGGATGCAATATAATGGATCAATGCAAGCTATTACAAGTGTTAGTAATGCTCAAACAATGATAATCAAGCAAATATGCTAGAAAGATGAAGAACACGATAATACGACAAAGCATATAACAAAAGTTGTCAGTTGCAAGATTATTATAAAACGTTAACTAGCGACCCCTATTTATAGAGCCGAAGTTACAAAACAACCCCTAGAGTCTATGACTCTTTTAAGAGGCGCACAAAAGTATTGTTTTAATTCTAACTATTACAAACGTTTCAAAAGACGCCCCTGACTTCTTTACAAACAAACTTGTCAGGTTCTAACAATCTCCCCCTTTGGGAAGAAGTCAGAAAGGCGGCGGATACTTCAAGGCTGGTTCCCACTGCGAGAGCTGCAGGTACTCGTCCCATTCGCGGATCGATCTCGTACGGAGCTCCATCGCAGTTTCAACTCTTCTCAGCATCAGTCTTTCCTTCAGCTTGACCTCGATCAGATTCAGGGCCTCGTTCAGCTTTCTCTTCCACTGAGTCCCCTTGTACATTGGCATATTCTCCTCCATCAGACGACGCTTCATTCCGTTGTAGACATACAGAAGAGTGCCGTCACAGAAGCTAGATAGCTCACTGAACCGCATGAACCTCCGCTGGTTCTTCCTGAAGGTGATATACACAACACCATGCTCTGGGAGTTCCGTTGGGAAGTAGGGCATGTATTGGTCAAGAAGATTGGCCTCCAGGTTAGGACGCAGCAGATTCACCTTTTGCTGTTTGCTTTCAATCGCCATCTGATAGTCAGTGAGATGCGCGAGGTTGATCGAGTGGCGTACATACCTCTTGAGGACTTCCAGACCGTCTCTGAAGTAGTCTGGCTTCAGAATCGGGCCCTCAAGGTGTCTGATGAGTGTAAGGAGATCATCGAGATCAATACTATCCAGATCGGCTTCTGTGAACATTTAGTCTCGGAGGTTTCCGTCGGGCTTGCCTGGGTTGTACATCCGCACATGGAACTCAAGGAATAGCTGGTGTCCGAATTTGTAAGGACGGACATCAGTTACCTTGACGAACCGGTGCTTCTTTCTGATCTGCCCATGCTCGCTCCAGCTGAGCTTCCTCTGGTAGATGTAAGTGGTACGGCGGTGACGCTTCTTGACATGAGACAGGCCAAAGAAGACCTTCTTGGACCACGAGAAGAGGCGTTCCTGTTGGAAGATCCGTGTGAAGGATTCCTCCAGGAAGGGCCTGAATATGACTGTGTGGTTCCAACCCAGTCTGATCGGCTGCTGAGCTGTGAATGCTTCGGGCGTCTGTACCGTAGGGAGAAAGGCGTCGTACTCCGCACTAGAAACAGTGTCATCTGATCTCTTCCAAAACCGGAGGCTCTGGGCATGCTATTTCAGGATCTTCCTTCCCTCGTCAGAGATACGAAGGTCGGAAGGATCCAACGGCGCGGTGTTTGGATCGATCAGGTCTATGGCAGGAGTCACCTTCTCGTGAGGAAACTGGACGGTCGTACCCACAGGGATAGCCTCGTACCTCCAGTTCGCGGCCTCTTCCGGTATGTCTTCGTCGGAATCATCGTTCACAGGATCCGTGGGAAGATCAGTAGGATCTGCAAGATCGGCAGGCTGATCTGCTGGTGGAGCGGTGTCAGCTGGTGTATCATCGGATGCGGTTCCGGAGCCGGAGGGGAGGTCTAGGCGAGCCCTCTTAGACGGTCCCTCCCCCTCATGAGGATTGGCGGCGTCGTCCGGATCATCATGTCCGCGTTTGGAGGGTTGAGCCTGAGACCTGCAAGTTGCCTCAAGCTCGCGGACCCTCCGCAATGCAATCTCCAGCTGCATGTCCCTGGTGGCGACCAACTGCTTGTACTGATCCACCTGTCTCTGAAGGGCATCATTCTGAGTGGTGAGCTGAGCGATGACGATCTGGTGCTCAGCTTCAGAGACAAAGCCGGGAATCTCCTCAGCTAGTGGTGGTGGTTGGAGACGGAGGACGGGAGTAGGAGAGCGGCTAGAATCGCCGAAAGACGGGCGCTCCCCTTCCTGGAACTTGTCCGTGATAAAGCGTCTGGCCTCGTCCAGTTCCTTCTGACGGTCCTCGTCCGCTTTCCTCAGCGCTTCGATCTCAGCTCGACGGGCTTGGTCTTCCTTTTCCTTTTCAGCTAAGGCCTTTTCAATGGCCTCCAATCTTCTATCTTTCGCCGCATCGGCCTTCTCGATGGCCTCCAACCTGCTTTGGAAAGCTTTAAGGATGCCGTCCGAATCCCTGGGTTCCAATCCCGAAAGGGTCAACACCGGTTCATTTGCAAAACCGGTGGACAGGGAAAGCCCCGCAAAGGTGCTCCCCTGGCCCGTGCTGACGACTGATGTGGCGTCTAGTGCAGCGGGGCCTCGGGTGGAAGTCGCCAGATGTGTACCTAGGGGCTCTAGTACTCCATGTGACATGAATGAAGGCGAGTGCTGGGGATGAGCAACTCTAGTTTCAACACCGATCGACTCCAAGCGAGTGAACGATGGAATAGGTGGTAAAGCCCCGTGTTCTGATGAAACGACCACCTGTTGGGAGGTGGTCGAGTGGATGGCTTGGGTGTGCATTTGCGTTGGTTGGCTGCCAACGACTTGACTACTCGGCATTGGCCGAGTAGCATCAGTGTGGGATGCCTCTGTGGAGGATAGACTCTTGGCTGGTTGGGTTCCCGTTTCAGGCTGCCTAGGGTGGGCCACTTCTACTTCGGCCTCTTGTTGGGCTTCTAACACCTCTTCAACCTGTTGGGCCTCTTCTCCTTCGGCCTCTTGATTGACCGGACCCTGGCTTTCACCCTCGAAGCCTTCACTACCTGCTCCTATCTGCATCCACGATTCGCTCTGAGCCTGTTCAGCGACCTCCGTGTTCAACGTTCGGTCTTCCGTCCCGGAGTAATCAAGGAGTTGAACGGAGTCGCTCTCGTTGAAAGAGGAAGTGGAGACATCATCATCAAAGGCCTTGCCTTTACCTTTCCCTTTCCCCTTGCCTTTTCCCTTGCCTTTACCTTTGCCCTCTCCCAGGCCTTCCTCCGGATCGGAATCTGGTGGCGTCGTGTCAGACGAGCTACTATCTGGATCACCACATGGATCCGTCGGGAGTCTAGATGTGGTGGCCTGAGGAGGCGGTGAAGTATGGGCTGGTTCTTCTTCTGGCGATGCAGCCGTGAGGTCTTTTGCTGAGCCAGAAGGAGTGGATCCCGAGGCGTCCTTCGGAGTAGATGGTTCCTGAATCTCCGGGGACTCGGGGACAGTAGGGAGTCCTGGAAGCCGAGTCATGGATCGACGTTGTGGAACGTACTCTTTCACCCTCGGAGTTGGCAACATAGGATCTTCGTGCATTCATTGGCGAAGACGTCTCAACCTTTCTTCTCGAGTCTGCGGAAGGTCGGAAAATGTAGAAGCTGAAGCATCGTGAGCGGTGGCGGATCTTCGGACTATACTACCCACGTTTTCCCTCACGTCAACGCTCATCACATTACCCGAGCCAGAGGCCCCCCCAGTGGGACCCCGGCGCCTCGGACGTAAGGCCCGAGGACTAGAAGGGACGAGTTGCGCACCCTGGGCCGGACCTTCCGGTTCTGGAGGGTCCATAGGTGCGTCTCCTAGACCTAGGCGTATCCTATATCTTACCACACTGGGAGCCCGCTGGTCTAGTGCGTCCAGGACGTGCGTAGGGATCGGCATCTCGTACTGGCCGTCGGTGTAGTCTCGCTTTGCTAACCAGCTGATCTTCTTCGACTTGATAACTGGATGACCGGAACGACGAGGGATCTCCGGATTATGGTTCATATGGTCTCGGATGATGAGACCATAGAATCGCAACCAAGGGATTGAGTTGTGTCGGGTGCGTTCCCGAGTCGTCAGGTCCTTGGTGATGTCAAGCCACAGCTGGGACGCGATGTCGATGCGGCGTCCGTAGGCGACGGAATGATAGATATGCCAGAATGAGGTCGTCGCCCTGTCTACTCCTTTCGTCTTGGAGGAGAGACACCTGTTCATGATGTTGAATAGTTGAGCCTAGATCGGTGGCAACATGCTTGTGGTGATCTGCGACACGCCGTTCACGTCGTCGGTAACCCCAAGAGCTAGGATTTCGCTCAATAGAATGGGGCCCGAGACGAGTTCGTCGAACTCCTGGTGGCGGTTGTCAGCAGCGGCAGGGAGGCGAAGGATTCGGCGGACGTCCTTCATAGTGATGACTAGTTCGGTGTGATCCACTCGACCAATGATCGAGAAGACACCGAACCGGTTGTCGAGAACAGCTGTCTTCCAGAACTGCTGCAGGTATATGCCCGGTACCTCTGCAGTGGCCGTCACGGCGTAAGCAAGTGGATGAGCACGAAGGATCTCCCTCACGATGGTATGCTGCACCCGGACAGAAGATAGGTTCACATACTCGTTGTTCTGAAGTATGCGAAGGATGTCCTCTGGAGCGATCAAAGCTCGGTCAGCCTCTGGATCGATCGGAGAAGAAGGACGTTGTCTCTGGTTTGCCATTTCAGGATCGTAAAGAAGTAGTCGGATCGTCGAACGGATCGATAACGAACGCTCGGGGAAGCCGGGAAGTCGATGGGTCGAACGGGGTGTTCTTCGTGTTCTTGATCGTCAGAGAAAACTGATAAGTGGTTTGAAAATTTGAAAGTGATAACTGAATTCAGTTATCAACTCCCGCTTTTATATTTTTGATAACTTATCAGGTTTTTTTTTGAAAATTTTATCTGATAGCTGCTCTCACAGATCACGACTATCACGAAATGACCGAATGAACCCCGAACTTAAGGTTTGAAAGAGTTTCAAAACTTCCCCTGAACTTGTGGTTTTCAAAAGTTTGCAAAAACGGTCCCTGAACATTGAAGTTTTGGAGACTGGCAGAACTGGTCCTTGAATTAGTCAAAATAGGAACCTGTCACTTCCAGTCCCTTAACTTAACAAGTTCATAGATTTTTACAAGTTCAGCCCCTTGACGTTTATTGAAACGACTAACCTGGAAGTTTCTGAGATCGGATTAATCACCGAGTCTGACACGAATGGTCAGAAGTCTTATTTTTGAATCCCGGGTCCTGAACTAAAGTATTCAGAAGCCGTACGTCGGTTCTACAACCTGCAAAAAGATATATATGGTATCCATAGCAGATTGGATCCGATAGAGTTAGATTTAAACAACATTAATATATAAAAAGCTCCCCCTTGATATATGCGACACATGAGCTCCCCCTACACACATGCATATAATTAAACGTTTGGCTCCCCCTAGAAATCTGCCGGGGGATCTAGCATGCCCAGTTTACTAAGTAAATAGTAATGGCGCTTCTCGTCAAAAGCTTTAGTGAACAAGTCAGCTATCTGACGTTCACTTTCAACGAAAAACAGTTCAACGTTACCTTTCTCGACGTGATCTTTGATGAAGTGATATCGGATATCGATATGTTTCGTCCGAGAGTGTTGAACTGGATTTGCCGCAATCTGTATGGCACTGCTAGAATCACAGTAAATCGGAATCCGATGCATGGTATAGCCATAGTCTGCCAGTTGAATTTTCATCCAAAGAACCTGTGAACAACAACACGCTGCAGCGACATATTCTGCCTCAGCTGTTGAAAGGGATACACAGTTCTGTTTTCTCGAGGACCAACTCACTAACTTGTCCCCTAGAAACTGGCAGGCTCCTGACGTGCTCTTCCTGTTTAACTTACAGCCTGCATGATCTGAATCTGTAAAAGCTGTTAGTTCAAAACCAGAATCCTTAGGGTACCAAAGGCCAAAATTAGGTGTGCCCTTCAGGTACTTAAGGATTCTCTTGACAGCCCCGAGATGTGACTCTCGAGGGTCGCACTGAAAACGAGCACATACACATGTGGCAAACATAATGTCGGGTCTACTTGCCCTGAGATAAAGCAAAGAACCAATGATCGCACGATACACTTTTTGGTCAACCGGATTACCAGACGTATCTGCATCCAGTTGGAATGACGTGGACATTGGAGTTGAAGCAGACTTAGGTCCAGTAAAGTCAAAGCGTTTTAAAATGTCAAGAGTATATTTGGACTGGTTTATAAAAATCCCTTGCGGGGTTTGACGGACTTGTAGTCCCAAGAAAAACGTAAGTTCGCCCATCATACTCATTTGAAATCTGGACTTCATTATCTGCTCAAACTCTGTGCAAGACGCAGGGTTTGTAGATGCAAAGATGATATCATCCACGTATATCTGTACTACAGTCAAATGATTACCTGACCTTCGAAGAAACAGGGTAGGATCGACAGTACCCTTTTTGTATCCGGACCCAAGCAAGTAAATGGTAAGAGTTTCATACCAGGCACGAGGTGCTTGCTTTAAACCGTAAAGTGCTTTGTCGAGCACGTAGACGTGTTCCGGGTACTTGGGATCAACAAATCCCTCAGGTTGCTCAACATATACTACTTCTTGAAGTTCTCCGTTCAGGAACGCACACTTGACGTCCATCTGGAAGACCTTCATGTTCTTGTGAGCTGCATACGCGAGAAAGATCCTGATGGCCTCGATTCTAGCCACCGGAGCGAATGTCTCGTCGTAGTCGATGCCTTCCTGTTGACGGTATCCCTTGGCGACCAGACGAGCCTTATTACGGATAATAAGATCGTTTTCATCTTTCTTGTTGCGGAAGATCCACCTCAAGTCAATGATTCGTATTTTTCTTGGTCTTTCAACAAGGCGCCAAACTCTGTTTCTCTCGAATTCGGCAAGCTCATCCTGCATGGCCCTTACCCAGTCAGGATCAGAAAGAGCGTCCTGGGTCTTGGTTGGTTCAAATTGACTCAGGAAGCCGCCGAAAAGGATTAGGTTTTCATCTTTCTTTGAAGAGCGAGTTGTCACTGGAGCAGCTGGACTACCGATGATGTTGGTAGTGGAATGGCTTTTGGTCCATTTTCTGGAATGGGGAATAGGATCGTATTCCATGTTGTTTCTTGAGTCATTCTCATCCCGAATGGCGGAGGAGAGAAGACTAGCATCCGGATCAGTATTTAACACAGTCTCCAGACGGGGTTCACGAACCACTTCAGCATAAGTTCTGGATGAAAAAGGTGGTGGAACAACTTCAGGAATTGGTGCAAAAACAGTGGACACTGTCTGTTCTCGGACCGCTTCGACTGCAGTTTCAGGAGAGGGTTGTGTTGAAGAGAGCTGAGAGGGGGAGAGAACAGTTTCCTCATTCAAAGTGTTAGAAGAGGATTCTGATCCTGTGATCGGGTTAAGTACAGACACCGGTTCTACAGAGTCAGAGGAGGTTTCTCCTACAGCGGTAGAACAGGATGTGCTCTCATTTACGAATGCATCTGCGGATATGGTTGTTGATGAAGGAATGGAATGATCAGCAGGAGCAGGAACAATGATTGGACCAACGAGGGTCGTTAGATCAAATTCTGCTAAGTCAACAAAATCAAATCCAAGCGAGTCAGTAGGAACAGTTGTGGTCGGTGGTGAAACAGTGTGCAATTCAGGGAAGACAGAACTATCTGAACTAGGGCTGGCACTAGAATACATCTCAGTCTCAGAGAAGTCAACGTACCGACTCTCAAAGATGGATCGGGTCCGTTTGTTATAAACACGGTAAGTCGCTGAGTTATGTGAGTATCCAATGAAGATAGACTCATCCGACTTAGCGTCAAACTTTCCCAGATCATCTCTGTTGTTCAGAAGATAGCATACACAACCGAAAACTCTAAAGAATCTAATATTCGGCTTACGCTTGTTGACGATTTCGTACGCGGTTTTACCAGTCCGCTTAACGATCAGAGTCCTGTTCTGAGTGTAACAGGCAGTTGATACAGCTTCAGCCCACAGGGATAGAGGTACACCAGAATGTGCTATCATGGATCTAGCAGCTTCGACCAACGTACGGTTCTTCCTTTCTACGACTCCGTTTTGCTGGGGAGTACGTACAGCAGAGAAGTTGTGAGAGATGCCCACTTCTTCAAGGAAAGACTGGAGTTTCGCATTCCGAAACTCTGTACCGTTGTCGCTTCTCAGTTTCTTCACCTGACGACCCAAGAGGACTTGGATTCGTTTGATGAAGGCGATGATTAGATCTGCAGCGTCAGATTTGGCTCTAAGGAATTCGAGCCAAGTGTACCGAGAGTATTCATCGACAAGTACAAGCATATATTTCTTGCGTGCAAGACTTTCGACTCTCATCGGTCCACAGAGATCCATGTGCAGCATGTCAAGGGGATGGTGACAGTTTGTCTCCATCTTCGGAGGATGCGAACTCTTCTTCATTTTCCTTTTCTCACAAGCTGAGCATAGGGTGTCTTTAGATAGTCGCGTCTCCGGTAGACCATTGACAAGGTGTTTAGATACGAGCTTGTTCATATCCCTGAAGTTCTGATGAGACAGACGCTGACGCCACAACCAGTTTTCTTCCTTCGTTACTTTTGCGAGAAATACCACTGTTTCCAGTTGTTGAGGAACAGCATAAAACATTGTGGTATATAGGTGACCGTTCCTTCGAGCGCGCAGAATCACGTTCCCATCCTCGTCTTCAATGTTGCTCCCGAGAATGAATGTCTTCACAAGATATCCTCCATCACAGAATTGGCTTGAACTGAGTAGGTTAAATGGCAGTCCTTCAACATAGCGCACATTCTTGATGACGTGTTCTCCATTCGTCATGCTTCCATATCCTATGATCGGTAGACGTCTCTTGTCTACAAGCTTGACAAAGCCTTCAGCTCTAACGACGTAGTCGAAGAGGATGTTGCGCTGCCCAGTCACATGCCTGAAGGCTCCTGAATCAAAGTACCACATGTGACTGCCCTGCAAAACGCAAGATCAAATTTGTTTAGGAACCCATTGCCACATGGGTGTCCTACCGTTAGAAACATCTAAAGCAACCGGTGAAGTATCCTTTTCAGATTTCTCCTTAGGCTTAGGAGACTTCACAGGAGGCAAAGCGCTTTGCTTTGTCATTTTCTCTTTTCTTTCCCGGTGAGGACTACCTGATTTACTATAAGCATTTGCATTACCAGGCATATCAACACGCATGTAATTATCAAACAAAGAACATATATGATTTTTGAAAGCTGTAAGATTATCAGAATTCGCTGAGCGATTAAAATGTACAGACTTTGATTTCATGTTTGAATTACAACTAGGTGGGTTGTAGCCAAGACCAGTGTGATCATGACCACCCCATTTAGGGAAAGCATTAAAAGAGTTCTTCTTCTTCCGATATCTCCTTCTTCGTGGCTTCACATTCGCAGTTCCATCACCTGTCCTCGCATCTGCATGAAAAGCAAGTTGTGAGTTGGGTGACGGCTTAACTAGAATGGATTGACCACCTTTGAAATTAGCGGTGTTTTGACAAACTGATTTTAGCATTTTCAAAGGTTGTTTAGGTTTCGAGTTCTCACCCACATCAAATGAACTAGAATGAAAGTCTAGTCCCTTAATGGGTTTCACCGAACTACTTGCGTCAGCAGATTTTGAATTCTGTGTCTGTGTTACTGTAGGTGTGTGCGGCTTAACTGACTTCCCTTTGTCAGTACCAGCACATGTTCTACCTTCAGTGTTTATCACAGACATTGATGCAAGTGGCTCAGGAGAACTGATTTGCTTTACAGCAGGTGCCTTTGGCAAAACAGGTTTTCTTGGAATATAACCTGAAGGAGGATCATCAGCGTCCAAAATCACCTTCACATCATACACAACATTAGGATCTAATACTAGTTTAGGTTTGGTTGACCTAAAGTCTGAGCTGCAGGTACAAGAATCCCAAGAGTCAGATTCTTCTAAGAAGGACACCCGTCTTTTCAACTGATTGATTTGACAACATTGATTCGCGAAAGTTTGACCAAACGTCAGTTCCTTTTCATAAAAGAAGTCCTTTTCCATTGTGCTATTAATAAATTGGACGACTAGTCGTGTTTGGAGATCCGCAAATTTGTTTTTAAAACATGAGCAAGAAAACTCTGCGATCTCACATTGGGTTGACATATTAATCCTTTCGGCATTTGCCTCATGATAACTATGTTCCAATGATTTGATTTGGCTGTCTTTTTAAGAAAGAATCGACTCAAAGTTCTTTAACTTATGGCGACAGGCATCAAGTTCAACGGCTTTGGACCTAAGATGGAACATCTCTTTTTCTATACACACAGGGGCAGGAGGCTGTGTTGCGGAAACATCCAAAGGTTGGATAACATCAGCGTCCTCGGATGTATCTATCTCCCTAGTGTCATAGCTAAAGTTTAAGTCCTCATAGTTGATGGAAGGCATTGCTACCTTAGGTGTCCTAGCTTTGATGCCTTCCCAGCTAGTGAAAGTATTCTCTGGATTACTAGCAGGGGTAAAGATGGGACCCTTAGCAACAGGACTGGAAGGTGGACTACTGGTTGAACTATTGGCAGGACTGGTGGTAAAAGACACGGCTTTTCCATCAATTATCTCAGTAAAGGTCACAGTCTGCATCACATAGTTGTCATTGTCTTGTCCTTTGACTGACCTAGGTTCAGGTTTGGAAGCACTCATACTGTCAAAGTTGTATAGATGTGCAGGTGCTTTTTCAAGAATGTTTTTCTCTAAATGTCCCAACCCAGGTTTGGCTTGATAAAAGGGATGTTGAGTGGTTTGCTTGGTAAGCAGACTCAAGGTATGTTCAGATTGTCCTCTCTTTAAATTATTTTCCTCAAGCTCTTCGATTTTTACAAATAATTTTGTTCTTTCCAAGGAAAGAATGTGAAATTTGAGTTTGAGTTCCTCACGACTACTTTCAATTTCGTCGTGAGATTTTTGAAGATCAAGGAGCTTGGTTTCGAGGATAGATTCTCTAATCCCAGACTCAAGCTCCATTCTGTTAAAGTTCTTGGTGAGGTCCTCTAAACTACTTTTATACACAGCACTCTCTATTCTGAATCTCGCGACGAGAGCTCTTTCCATTTGGAGTTGGCTCTCAAGTCTTAGAGTTTCAGACATAGACAGTTCATCAGGTCTTGACAATAATGAACAAGAATGTACCTCAGATTCTTCATCAGTAGAGTCGTTTGGGGAACCAGATATACATGGTTCCTCAAAGTCAGCCATGAGGCAGTATCCTTGTACGGCTGATGGGCCTTCATCATCCGAGTCTTCTGGCTCCATTATCCAGTCTTCTTCATCAGCCAACAGCACCTTTCCTTGCTCTTTCTTCTTCATCATGGCAGCCTTCTTCTCAAAGTAGGCAGAGTCTTTGAGTTTCTTTTTGCAATCAGATGCATAGTGACCTGGGTCACCACAGTTGTAGCAGGTGGGAACCCGAGCAGGGTTTCTGTTCTGATTGGCTGCGGGTGGAGCTTCTAGAGCTGGTAGCTTGTTCTGTTGTGGAGGTTCAGTTCCACCGGTGTTGTTGTGCTGACGACCATCATCATTTGTTTTCTGGTTCTGATTGTTGTAGTTAGAACCAGATTGGTCGTTCCACCTTTGATTATAACCACCTCCCTGATAACCTCTGTTACCGTGGTAGTTGTTGGAGTTGTACTCCTGATCCCTTTGCTGTTGCTGGTTGTTGTTGTTGTAGCTTTGTCTTTGATCTTGATAAGATCCTTGATTGTTGTACCCAGACCTATCACGCTGTTGATAGTTGTTTGTTATTCCTTGATCGTTTCTTTGGAAGCTTTCTCTTGATTAGTACCCGCCTTGGCTAGACTGACCTCCCACAAACTGAGGTCCTTGTCTGAATCTGTTGAAGCGTTGGGGATTTCCCCGAAATTTAGCCATCAAGGCGAATGAGTTCTCTAGCTGAAACATCTCATCTTCGGTAAGTCCATCATCAAGAACTACAGGTTCTTCAACGGTGTAGTTTTCATGAGAGGACGATCCTCTATTTGACAACAAGGCCAACGTAGGAGGATCGATTTTCTTTTCAGTTTTACCGAATAAGGTTTCCTCATGAGGTAGCATCATGCTATACAGATCATGAAGTCCAAGCTGGCCAAGATTCTGGCTTACTTGGATGCTGATTGTGACAGATTGCCAGAGTTTGTTCAGTCTTTTGAGGAATTTTACATTCACCTCGTACTTGTTCTTCTCTAAGCCAAGTCTTCGCAGATCGTTTACACAGATATTTAAACGATTGTAGGTTTCAGTCAGCGTCTCTCCCTCGCGAACATAGAAGCTTTCGTACGCGTTCATAGCGTTCTCCTTTTGGCCTTCTAGTGCCTTGTCACCACCCTGCATTTGCTGTTCAATGCCCAGCCACATTGCTCTGGCATCTTTACAGCTGTCCACCCTCGCGAACATGTCATTAGGTAGAGCCATAGTGAGTAACGTGAGAGCACGTTTGTCAATGGCTGCTCGAGCACGTTGTTCATGAGAGAACATGTCGTAAGGTTTTTCAACCTCATATGCAGGCAGATAGGGAGTGACATCAGTTCTGGCTACTTCAGCTACAGTAACCGGTCTGATTGGTCCCTCAGTGATAGAGACCATCAGTTTGTCATCCAGTAAGTCGAGGAAGTTAATCATACGGCGTTTCCATTGCTGGTATTCGCCGACGACTAATACTGGAGGTCGTGTTTCAGAACCGATACTGATTATTTCTTTTGACATTGCGTCCTCTGAAATAGGATCTGTTTTGAGTAGTTGGTGTTTTCTGATTGGACAGAGCTTCCGCGCTTAAAGCGCTTCCTTTTATAGAAATTCGAGAAATTCAAAAAGAAAGGCCAAGGCGGGAAAAATAGCAAGTCCCGATTCGGGAGTGAGAGAGTCCCGATTCGGGAATTTAAGCCAAGTCCCGATTCGGGAAATGAGAGTCCCGATGCGGGAGATCAAATTTCCAAGTCGGGAGAGGCAAAAAGATCCGATTCGGGTATTTGTAGAGATCCGATTCGGGAGTTCAGTGTTCCGAATCGGGACACGAGTGTCCAATTCGGGACTGAAGATCCGATTCGGGAGTCTACAAAAACAGCAAAATCTGCTTCAATTTTCTGTCCAAAACTACCAAAACACGAGCTTTGATACCAATTGTGAGTCCGATAATCAACAAGGATGCAATATAATGGATCAATGCAAGCTATTACAAGTGTTAGTAATGCTCAAACAATGATAATCAAGCAAATATGCTAGAAAGATGAAGAACACGATAATACGACAAAGCATATAACAAAAGTTGTCAGTTGCAAGATTATTATAAAACGTTAACTAGCGACCCCTATTTATAGAGCCGAAGTTACAAAACAACCCCTAGAGTCTATGACTCTTTTAAGAGGCGCACAAAAGTATTGTTTTAATTCTAACTATTACAAACGTTTCAAAAGATGCCCCTGACTTCTTTACAAACAAACTAGTCAGGTTCTAACAGTATATTACAAGTAAAAGTGACAAACTAAAGCAATCATAAATATATGAGGTTTACACACCTGCTTCATGACGCTTTGGGCTGTTTTGCCTCCAATGACCGACTTCATTGCATGTGAAGCAACGATTTTCAGTCCTCGCTTTGTTAGGCTTAACCTTCTTGCCCTTGCCCTTGCCTTTGATGTTTTCACGAACCTTGGGTGCACTCTGGCATGAACTGGACCTTTTCCTTTGCTGGTGCCTCCATGCCCATGCTTCTTCTTTACTCCTCCATCTCTCACCATCAGCACGTCCTTGGTCTTGTTCTTGGCCCCCATATTCAACTCAGCAGTCTTAAGCATGGAGTGCAATTCAGCTATTGACTTCTCCATGTTGTTCATGTTATAGTTGATCACAAAAGGCTTGTAATCCTCTGACAGCGAGTTGAGTATTGTGTCTGTTGCTAGCTGCAATGGGACGGGGTGACCGAGTCTCTCCAGGTGATCCATGTGCCGTTTCATTTTCATGACATGGTCACTCACTGAGGTCCCCTTGATCATCTTACACTCGTTAAACGCCTTCGTGGCATCATAACGTTCTGTGCGAGCTTGCGTTTGGAACATGTCCCTCAGCTGGCGGATCATGTCATAAGCATTTGTGTTCATGAGCCCTGTTTGCAGATCGGGGCTCATTATTGCAAGCATGAGACAACCGACATCCAGCAAATCGTCGGAGTGCTTTTTGTGTGCATTCCTGATAGCAGCCGATGCGTTTGCTGGAGGGGCCTCCCCTAGAGGCTCTTTCAAGACGTACCATTTCCTTATGTGGCTGAGCACAATCATTAGATTGCGCTCCAGTCTAGGAAATTAGGCCAGTGAGCTTATCCTTCTCAAGGATTGAACGGAGGGAAATATTGTTTGTGTTGGATACTGTGTTTGCCATCTACACATTTTAAAATAAAATTGGTTTTAACAACTGTGAATAGACAATTTCCAATAAATATTAATAAACCCTTAAATGATCAATTTATTGGACTAGGATCCTAATTACATACACCCTGATGAGCGGTGTGTTCACGTCCCACCAGGCCTACGTACTAATTAGGTAGGTAAGGATTTTTACCAATCATATCTAACTGACATGATTCCTAGATCTTTTCGGGACAACGATAACTATCCGTACATGTTTCAGTCCCTCTAAGTGCACTTTGGCCCGGTACCACCCGGTGAATCTTATCAGAACCAAAATAGATCTCACCATTTCGGGGCTTGGACACTTTACTCTGGCCGGTACCACCCGGAGATAATTCGCAGAGTCTTGTTAATCCCCTCTAGCTTCGGTTTGAACGCGGACGTTGAAGGTGTGTTCACTTACAACGCCCGTGTACCTTATGCCAGAGGTGACCCTAGATGGGTTACACCTACTGATCTATGATTTTCGGGGTTTTAGTTAATTTTGAAAAAAAAAACTTTTAAAATCCAGTATTTTGGAAAAAATAAATGATTGTTTGAAAGGCAACTAACTGTTTTTAAACATTCTAAAAACTAACTGTTCTAAGATCCACTTGCTTAATTAAAACCAACTGTTTTAAAAGCATACGTGCTAATTAAAACTAACTGTTTTGATAGCACATTAGTTGATCAAAA
Source organism: Centaurea solstitialis (assembly GCA_030169165.1). Lineage (NCBI taxonomy): Eukaryota > Viridiplantae > Streptophyta > Magnoliopsida > Asterales > Asteraceae > Centaurea > Centaurea solstitialis. The sequence goes on along the minus strand of CM058040.1, from coordinate 17,777,954 downwards.
CTAACTGTCTTGTCAACTTTGCCTTTTATTGAAAACAATCGTTTATTATTTTAGGTTTTCAAATAAAATTTACCGTTTTAAAAAGGTTTTTGAAAAACTGGCAATCTTAATTATAAAACCTATATATTTGTGATATAATCTAGTTTTAAAATTCTTTCTATTTTTTTTTAAAAACAAATAGCACACAAGATATCACAAATAAACAACCACAACCATGCAGTTAATAAATCTATAACTACACGGTTAAGACAGGTTATAGTTTTGCCAACTTTATTCCTAAGGACCACTAATGACCTATAGCGTTTTCTATTTCCTCGCGAATCTCCCACTGGCTTCGGCATCCCCGATGAAACTCCGTAAGAAAGGTTGAATCCTTTTTCGCGTGCTCCCACTGGCCTTGGCTCTCGGAAAGAAATATTAAAATACTATCCTAAGGCCATTTTACAAAAAGGGGTTGCAAATGGCTCGCATGCCTCCCCATATTATAATTCAAGGGTCTAAGTCGGCAAAAACTATATAAAATATATATGCAAACAGATATATAATTTTTAACAACCACGCATTTAAATATAAAGCAATATATTAAAACGTGAGGCAAACCTAGATCCGTTAAAATTTATCTCATGCTGTTTATCACAAAAACTTGGTTTTAACTGATTTATAAAACTAACTGTTTTATAAACCGACAAATACATAGAAAAAGGATTTATCTTATAAAATAAGATTTATAAACAATAAAATTATTTTATAAATCAGAAATCAATTTCATGAAATATTCGTCTTTTTATCCAAAAACTACATCAAACAGGGTCCTCCGATGGTCGGTAAAATAACATTGGATCATAAACTCTGTCGCGGTTTGACCAACTGGTCAAATCATGACACTAAGTACATCCGACAAGACGAGTCAAATGTTTGGTTTGATAAACATAATTACAATTAATCCCTTTTAAAATTAATTTTATAAGAAAATCTAATCATGTAAAGTTATTTTATAAAAAAAACCTACAAAAACCTCTTAGGCCTTAAGCCAAAAACAAAGACTGGGCTTTGGACTTGTAAACGAACTCTAGCCCAAAAACAACGAAAAAACCCTAGAGGGATTGCCAGTGCCGCTCGCACCGTGAAGGTGATGCTCGTGCCGCGAAGGTCATATTGACCATTCGCAACAGCTGCTACCGGCGATGACGACGACAGCAATCGGCTGCCGCCGCCTACCTTGTCGGCGATCACCACCCACAGGTGTCGATCAGCAATCAAAACAAACAACCGCCACCACCGATTGCGGTTTGGTCGTCCGCCACCGCTGCAAGCAACGACGACAGCTAGAAGGATACCTCCGCCATCGCCGCCACGGTTACCGCAAAACGCTGCCACCACCAAAGTGGTGGTGTAGTCGTGGCTAATCCGTAATCCGGCCATAGCCGGATCTTGCGCGAACGGCCACCGTCGCATGCGGTTAGGTCACCGGACCACCACCATCTATCGTCACCAATCTATCACCATCCATCACCACCACTCATCGTCATTGTCGGCGGTTTGATCACGACCACCGCAAACCCCGCCATCTACGTTCTGGATGCGGTTGGTGGATCGATTACGGCTAACTGCCATGTGGGTGTGGGATGGCCACCGCGTGACCACTGCCACCATCGCTGTCGGCCGGCGACGGCAGCAACGTCACCACCGCCACTGCCTTGCGATCGACGGGCCGCTTTCCACCAGTCTGGTGGTGCGGCTGTGGTCCGGGCTGGTGGTTCACGACTACAGCCTACGCCGCCACCACTTAATGTGGTGCGGCCGGTAATTGATTGTCAGGTCTGACCGGCGACTGGCCTGGTGGTCCGGTCGGCCAACTACCGTCGTTCCACCGCCAATCGTCGGTGTTTTTTGATGAATAGGTTTCTCGTACAATAAACCTTTTTGACAAGAATAAACTTAATTGATGATTGTTATAACCTAATACAAACTGAAAAGATTTCAAAAAAAACTGATAAAATCAGATTTTCATCCAAACTTGATAAAATTCGAATTTTTATTCAAAAACGATTATCAATGAAAACTTACTTGAAACAATTTTAACGGATCTCATAACGATTAAATAAAAATTAAACGACTAAAACCTGTGGCTCTGATACCTCTGTTGGGTTTTTGTGGATTCTTGTATCGAACTGACACGAAAAACTGTGGATCTCAATCCTAACTGGATGAGATGCACGATCAAACCTAATAGTCAAACTGACCCAAAAGGTTTAAACTATTTATCAAATCTAATTGATTTGATTAGTGCGGAATAGAAAAATAAAACCCGAAAAAAAACTTTCACAGATCGTGTCGTTTAATTTTAACCAATCATGATAATTATAGGTTCAGACTGTTACCTGGAATACTCGAGTTAGATCCACCCGTGATCGACCAAACGAAAATACCTCTAGTAGGATTGAGTCCCCGGTTACGATGAAAGCAGTTAGAACAACCGAAGAACAAAAACCGAACTGGTTTTGGTTCTTAGTTGGGCGCCGATTTCAAGAGAGGGAGGGAGAGAGTTTTTTCTGGTTTGTTGATGGTGGAATAATTAATTATCAACTGATAAGCCATAGACTTATATTTATATGGAGGAGTTTCCATACAACTCAGTTTCCATAAATTAATTCATAATTATCTTTGGTAATAATTCTTTTCTTTTCCTTAAAGAAAAGAATAACTAGATAATTATTTTTTCTTTTATTAATTAATAACATATTATATATTTTTTGCTTAATAAATATATAATCCAAAATTAATAAACTTATATATATATATATATATATTTATTTATCTAATAAATATATATACAATAACAAACCTTTATCTTTGGGATTTAGTACGGAAAATACCCAATTGATTTATAATTAACTATTATAAACCTTAATCTCTCCCAACTGGGACTATTTCACTTTTTCGGTTTACAGGTCCTCACAGGTGTGACCCTCGAGTGTCTTGTAATGTTGGATGTGTAATCACTGGTTTGTCAACTTCTGCATACAATTACTAACTTACCACTCATGAATTTTTACCACTTATTGAAATCTTGTCTTGTCTTGGCATTGAGTAGTAAATGGCATTTGTGACAACCCTCAAATTCTCTCCTCAGGTCAGTATTAATTTTAGCTGACTTTTCAGGACAGAATGGGGTTTTGCACTGTCATTTTATCAATAAAATATTCCCTATGACTAAAATGGCATTTTTAAGGCGGTACTGAGATCGGTACGCGATACCGATAAATTGTTAGTGGCATGTCTCGATTCCGACTATCAAACTGGTAAATTAGGCCATGAAATGACCTAAAATATTAAAAATATTAAATTTTACTGAGTTCCTTTAGTAAAATCCAAAACTGCTTCTCGTTACACAAAAACTGCAAAAACGCACGTTTTCGGTAACGGTTTCCAATTTTAGCAATATTCCACCAACACTATTATATTTTTATAAAAACACATTTAGCTAAATAAAAATTCAGCCAACTTGAATTATTGGAATGCTTCTAGAAACACTTGATTTATTTAAAGATAAAAGACATAAAATTCAAATTCAACCAATACAAATTTAAACTACTTACACACACAACACGTCACTTCACTCCACTCTCACCTCACCCCCCTCTCTCTCTCTCTTGGTCGGCCACCACCACCCCACCCTCTCTTTTTCTTTGTATAAGTACCCCTCAAAACCCTCATTTCATCACACATTTCTCCCATATCTCTCTCTCTCTCTCTCTCTCTCTCTAAATTCTCTCACTATAAAAAAAACTCTCTCTAAAACTCTTGAAGATCTTCAAATCTTCAAGAGTATTCAAGGTAAAATCTCTTCAAATCATCATCTTTTTCATCTCATCCTTCTTCCCCAATGTTGCTAGATGAAAGTACCATGCCTTTATGCAAGGGAAATCATCAAGGATCAACTAAAAATTGGGATGTATGGACGATTATCATGTTTTCTTAACAACTTATCTTTCTAGCACTTTTATTTCTATGTATTGTTTTTCATTTCAAGTTTTTCTACTTGACTTATGTTCATCTACCATCATGCATGTGGTAAAGACGATTCATCTCACGGCCTACCACCATTTTGAGCTTGGATCATTCAAAGAACCAAGTAAAAAGTGAGTAAATGGCTATGTGTGTAACGCCCCATTTTTCCTTTTTTTCATTATTTTGGCGTTAGCATCGATTAAGTTAAGGTGAGGGTCTTTTATGTTAATTGTCAGGACTTTAAGGGCCAAGTTGTAAGTTGTAAAATCAGATTTTAAAGGGGTCAAAGCCCCATTCCTTTATTCATTTGGGTTAGGTTGTTGGTTAAGTTAGAGAGGGAGAGACTAAAGAGGATTTTCGGATTTTCGGCAGATTTGCGCAGTCGTGGGAGAACGGCCTGTTCTCCTTCGTTAACCGTTGGATCGTCGTGAAATTTTGACAGTGGCTTCTAGACTCATTGATGTATGATCTGACCGGAGGGATTGAGCATCGAAGTTTCCAGTAGAGAGCAGCAGTCCGATCGAAGTTCCTGGAATTTCCAGGAAGTCGATTTTTGGTGTTTCGGATATTTGATTGTGGTGTGTATTCGATTCGTAAGGGAAATTGGAAGAGATTCAAGTGTTTGCATGGAATCGCTTAAGGTATAACTTCTATCCATGGTATCGTTAAGATTAAGTCTAGATTGGGAATTAGGGTTTGGATTATGTTTCGATAATCGTATGAACACCATATTGGGTGTAATTGGTTAGAGTTTTGGTGTAATTGATGTTAACAATTAATGATTATGGCTATGGGATGTTGAATAAACATGTTTTGGTCAGAAGATTAGTCGAATTTGGAGATTTGGGTGAAAACCCTTGGTTTCGGTCGCAACCTGTGGCTGGGGTACGACTTGCGAGCAACTGCAGGTAATTAGCGGGTAGCCACCCGTGGCCAACCCGCCGATGCCACTAAATTGGCTTTTCAATATTCCGAAACGAGTTCGTTTGGGGTTTCTTGGCTTGTACTCCCCTATGGGTCTATAATATAAGGTATTTGGTAAATTTTTAGGGAAGTTGGATGTCGGTGGATAGGTCATTTCCATAGGAGAGTCGGAATGGAAATTGTTGAACAATGTTTGATAAGTTATGTGTTGTATTGCTTAGGTGAACTAGCTAGCTATCGTACGGATACCGAGGATTACCCTATGCTACTACTAGGTGAGTGACACTATGTGTATTGTGCATTATTGTATGTGTATGTATGCGTGATAGTGTCGTGTAAGGGAACCGCATGCCCTTGATGAGTTGCGGGGGCGGACTTGCGTCCTAAGCTGGCGAGAAAAGGGAACCACATGCCCTTCATGAGTAGCGGGGCAGACCCGTGTCCAAAGCTGGCGGGATGTTTTAGTTCCATTCTCATGAGAGTTGGGAGTCAGTGTTTGGTCTATTGTTGTATATACAGATATGTTATGTTATGTTATGTTGTGATGTTATGATGGTTTCATGGATGTGTTGTGGTACCTATTATGGTACGTATGCATGTGATGGTGTATGATATATGTAGTGTCTGCTCACTAAGCGTTTCGCTTACCCTTTAGTTGTTTTCCTTTTTATCAAGTACCGTTTTGGGTGTGGGTAAGGGCAAGGCCCCTGTTGGTCCCAATGAGGTGACCTTCAAGTAAGGATAGTGTATGGGATTATAGAAGGGGGGGTTGAATATAATCACACAAAATTTCACTTTTAAATTCTTGTTGTATTAACAATATGAATTTACAGATTGTTGCGGAAATAGAAGAGACAATAAGTCTAAACTAAACAATCTAAGCTTTCTTTCACTATGCACTAAAGTGAGAAGATGAAGAAAAGAAAGAAGATAGAGGGAATAAGAAAGAAAGGATTGGGGTATTTTTAGGTTGAAGAAGAAGTATGGAGAACATCTCTTCAAGTCCTATTTATACCCAATGCATTAAATGCATGCAGACACACTTTTGTGTACGTGTCACAATGTAAGTGGTCCTTTGTACTATTTACTATAAACAAATACTCTTTGCATGGTGTGCAAAAGAGGAAGTGTGTAAACAGTTGCCTTGAGGTCTGATAAGTACGGAGGGAACAGTAAAGAGACTGTCCTTATGTACTTATGTGTCAGTAAAGGCGGATAATCCTTTTGTGCATTAGACTAAGACATTACACTAATCCTTCAAGATCAGGATACTGATCAGTGAGTAGAGTCCTGCAACTGGTGCTGTTCAGGGTCACTTGTATCCTGATGAATCTTCAGGATGTCATACGATATTGAGCAGCCTACTATCACTGAGTTCCATCTTCAGATCACGAGCATGCTGTTCCTGTCATCAGCTAATTCTTCGACGTCGCTGATGGTTCTTTGAGTATGATCTTGATGTCTTCAGGAGGTCTTCACTTCAGTGGACAGGATCAGTAGACTGCAGAACAGACTCGTTCGTCTCCTGATCCTGATCCTGATAATTATAAAAATAAATTACAGCATAAGTAACATGGAATAACACTGAACAGACTTAGTGATAATTCCTCAAGCTATAACAGAAGTAAAACCTATTCACTAAGTAAAGATTCAGGATCATTATCATTTCATCAGGTCTTAGGAGAGCTGGATCAACAATCTCCCCTAAATGATAATGATAAGACAATGGAGAAATTGTCTAAGTCTAGAAAGAAAAAAAAATTCTAAGTCTAGATGAAACAGTAGGAAATAGAACTCATAAAGGTACATGTCCCATTTACTGTTTTGAGGGATCTTTTTCAGTACTATGATGGAATAAAGTACAATGCACTGAATTGCATTTTCATTAATCTTAATAAGGTTACAAGAGTAAAGAAAATACATAAGTACATGAATGAAGTACTGAAAGGAAATTACAAAAATTCTAACTATCAGAGTCTTCGCTAACTACTTCAGTCTTGACTTGAATTGGAACAGGAGTATCACTGAAGGCAATTCTATGATCGAGGATAGCTCTGACAGTGCGAATGATTTCTTTATTATCTTGGTTTTTCTTATCCTTCTGAGCGATGAAGAGAACTGAAACCAAGTGTTCATATGGTGCTTTGTGTAGCTCACTGAAGCGCTGAAAGCGAAGGTTTTTGGAGTTGTCGCTTACACAAATACCATGAACAGGTTCTCTGATAACTTGTCCTTCAGAGAGAGAGACTCCAGCAGGGAAGGAAAGGTCAAGCATCGAGAGGTCCAGTGGCTTGATAACAGTTCTGGGCATGCAAGGAGTTGGTCTCCTTGTTGAGGTGCCTGCAGATCTTCGAACTGGAGGATTTGGCAGATCAGAGGGAGGCTGGAGCAGGACATCAGGTATTTCAGTTGTTCTTCTGATTCGAGCAATAAGTCCATCAATGACTTCTTCTACTTCAGCCCTGTAGTTCTTGTTGGCTTTTGGAAGTAGGCTTCTTATTTCATTCCACTCTGACAAGTTGTAACGTTCTAACTTGTCCAGAGTGTGCTCGACGTCCTTCACTCCTGAGCGTTTGACGGTGAGCCAGGTTTTGCCAGGAACTCCTTTCTTGCCGCGACTTCGACGAAGATGGATCCCTGATATTCTGGCGCCATGCTTCCTGAGATGAAGTCGGTCTCTGCACCAGTCAAGCTCTTTGTCTGCTACCACTGTCTCTTCCTCTGTTCTTTTGTTGAAGACCTTCAGAGCAGCCTTCTATGCAAGAATTGGATCTGCACTTATTTCTTCATCTTCATTAACGAAGTCAAAAGCAAGCTTCTTTGCAGCTTGAGCAGAGAGGAATGCTTCCTTCTGCTTTTTATTATGCTCCTGCTGAGCCTGTACAGCGAGGTCGTACTCCTCCTGCGATAGATAGGCGAACTCGGAGTCCCAAGAGGTACGAAGAGGAATTTTTACTCTTGTACTCTCGAGTCGCTCTATCACGGCGTCTAAACACCCATCCCTGTTGATAGTAGCAGAAGTGTCAGGGTAATTCTCACCTTCAGATCTAGGAGAATTAGAGGGAGGAGATCTAGGGGATGAAGCAGGGGTAGAGAAGTTATCAGAGATGAATTCATCATCTGATGATAGGCAAATGGTCTCAGGAGGGGCTCGGGTTTCAGGGGTTCTGGAGGAAGATGCTTCAGAGTTAAAGCGGGTTGGTTTTGAAGGAATGGATTCATGGTTGAGGGGAGTTACTCTGAAAGTCATTCTGCTTAGTTCGGCTCGTGTCTGTTCTGATGGACTATTCTCCATAAGGCGAACAATCTCACCAGTGACAGAACCAAAGTTAACATCATAACATTCAGAGTTGTCTTGGTTTTCAGGTTCAGGGGTTGGTGTAGGTGTAGATTGAGGTGTTGGTTCAGGGGTAGGTTGTTTGGGTGGTTGGTAGATAACCATTTGTAGGTTGTTTGTTGGTGAGTCTTCAGAGGAGGTGTCGAGGGTGATGGTTTTAGGGGTAGGTTTAGATTTAAGAAGAGTGGAGATGGGTTGGTTATCAGAAGATGAGGGAGAGGATGGTAGGAATAACGTACCAGGTGCACCGGGGTTCTCCACCTGAGAGTGTGCAGGCCCTGGAGGGGGCGTTGACGCAGGAACCTTCTCAACGAAGAAGTCGTCGTCTTCATCATCATCATCATCATCTTCATCCTCATTCTCGTTCGTTCCCCCTTGTTCATTGGTTCTCCAGTTGGTGGAGGGGGAATAAACGGAATGGTCTCGCTGGGGCTGTCTCTCCCCCTCAATAGGTGCCCGAGTCAAGGCGGCTGTTGAAATATACCTCTGAAGGAGAGAGGCCATGTCGTTCTGTAGCTTGCGAGAGATGAAGGAAGAGGAGATCAGGGATTGCAGAATATCCCTGTCTGCGCTGGTGAACGATGGAGGAGGTGGAGGAGCAGAGGTGATGGCGTTGACAACGTTGGTGAGGGCAGTCACCTGCTCCTGGAGAGCGCGGAGGCCTGCTTCTTGGGCATCCAACCTCTAAACCACTGTTGTTTGGAAAGTGGTGAGAGAGTTGGTGCTATTGGTGATGGTGGTGGAGAGAGCAGGCAGAGCAGTGGCCTTCAGGTCATCAACAGATGCCTGAAGGGTGTTGGAGGAGGTGGCCACTTGGGAAACCTTGTCGTGGATGGTATCCAGACAAGGGATCGAGAGAGTTACGGCCGTCGGTGGCGGAGTGGCGGCGGCAGCAGCAGCGCAGTGGCAGTGATGGCGGCGGCTTCAGCGGCGCTCGCAGCTGCCTTGGCTGAGGCAAGCTCCAGCTCCAAAGCCTGGAGTCGAGCCTTGTGCGCATCCTCCTGCTGTTGGAGTGTTGCGCGGGCCTCCTGTAACTGTCGTTCAGCGGACTGACGACGAAGTTCAACTGCACTCAGCTGTCGTTCGGAGTCCGTGAAGACGAAACCGTTAAAGGGGTCATCTTGGTGTAGTTGAGAATGCCCTTCAACGGCTGCTCCTAAAGAACCTGTAATATCAGTAGCTAAGTGAGCACTAGAGGTCTCAGAAGCTTTCATAAAAGAAGAAATGGCAATAAGTTGCTTAAAAGTATTACCTGAGGCTAGGAGGGTATCAGAGCGATTACCCTCCTGATTCTCCGAGTGTTCGAGATAAACAACCTCAGGTTCTTGTTGGACAGGAGCAGTAGCAGGGGTGTCTGCAGGTAAAGAAGTTTTAGATAAAGGGGAAGGTTTATTAAAAAGTTGAGGCAGGGTAATATAATATTTCTTACCAGCTGGAGCCTTCTTTTTCTTTTGCGCCTTAGATTTGGCGCGCTTTGGTTGGGGAGGAGGAGAGGAGCCAGAGGGAGGTGGGCGCTTCAGGAGCGCAGATGAAGTAGGTGCAGCTGGGGAAGTCAGTATTGGGTTAGCTACTGACATAGCATGCATAGAAATAGAAGAAGATGGTTTGGATGAGAGGGAAGAGTTCATACCTTGGACAGGAGGAGAGGTGGGTTGCTCTTCTACTGTTGGTTCAGAAACAACCAGAACAGTAGAAAGAGGAACGTCATCAGGTTTTGGAGAAACCTGGTCCAGGAACTTTACGCCTAAGGCGTAATTGTTGAAGTTGCCTTTTGTTGGGTAGTTGGTACCCATGTGCAGTGCCAGGACGGCGGAGAAGAACCTGGTGTAGGGGACGTTGACCACCCTGGTCCTGTTTTTGATCTTCTTGATCATGTCGTCCCAGATGCAGCGAACATAGTCAAACTTGCGATTTTTGATCGCAGAGTAGACCATGTTCTGGATGACCGTGGGGAATTGCTCCGTGCTCCCCGTCTTCCCTGTCAGACAGAGACCGAACGTGTTCCATATATAATAGAACGTAGCGTTCAGCCCTGTCTTGTGGACAGTAGCAGCCGTTTTGACCAGAGGGACGCCTTCCTTCACAGGCCAGTTGTAGCCTATGGCGTCCAGAAGCTCTATGACTTCATCAGAGGAAGGAAAAGGGGGAAATTTCTCCTTTTTGGGGAAGTTGAGTACATTCCGCAGGGTTCCAATGCCGAAAGAAATGATGTCGTCCTTGATCTGGAACTTGATCACTTCGTGCATTTTGCCCTTAGAGTTCCTTTCTTGGGCAGTGGTAGCAGTGGACCAAAGTTGCAGGAGCAGAGGTTTGTTGGGCGCTGGGTTGAGAGTGAACGCCGTCTTCAGGGGACTGTTTAGAAGAAAGTCCCTGGCAGGCTTCAGATACGCCTTGTTGGCTGGTAGGTCGAACTGCCCAATGAGATTGTTGGGTTTGAACTGCAGATCGTGCTGGGGAATGACGATGGGAAGGTTTCCGGTGGCCGTCATGAGTGTGGTTGCCTCAGAGGAGAGCTAGGCGTCTAACGATGTAGAAGTAGTAGCAGCCATCCTGTTAAACACAAAAATAACATATGTGGATGATTAGGGATCCAAAATATGCATTTTTCTTCACTTTTCAATGAACACAGAATATGTTCATAAAAGTGGTGAAATCCTTTATACTTGGAATGGATTAGATACCAAAATACACAAAAGAAATGTGTTTTGGTATTAAAAAGAACTTCTGTTTTGATGAATAAATATCAAAATAGGAGTTTATGATTGTTCTTAAAAGAAATAAGAAAAATCATTTTAAACAGTTTTAACAAAAATCTTAGAAGATTTTGGGAAAACTAAGATCAAACGAAGTGATCTTAGGGTTTTTGGAAAAACGTTTATCAAAATAAGTTGTTTTTAGAGAAGAATGTCAACTTAGATTGTGGAAAGAACAAAGAACATAAAAATACTTACGTTGATCTTGTTAAGAAAGTGGTAAGTGTGTGTTCTTGGTGTTCTTGAGAATGCAGATTAGAGCGTAATAGCTTTTCTTGCTTGAGTTCTTTGAGAGAGAATTGTAAGCGTAAAGAGAAAAATGGAGTACGAGTGAGGTTTTTATACCTCGTGGTAGGAGAGAGAAAATGGATGAGAGAGAAAAGGGCGGCTAAATTCAAACGTAATGATGAAAAAGGAAGTTCTACGCGCGTTCACGCGCCTGACACACGTCGTGGGGAACAGGAAACGTCCCATTACGTGTCAGTGCAGATGAAAAGTTTGTTTTATTTGAAAAGCTAAAAACCACCTTTTCAGGGGATAATTCCATTTTGATGAAAGAATTGTTTTCTTGGAATTAGAGTACTTATCAGATAAGTACTGTTTTGGGAAAATCCTCTTATCACATTTAATGCGATAAGGTTTCAGGAGCAGAGGTACTTACCTGAGAATCATCAGTATTCGGATTTTGAACAAAGATTTTGTAAGTACTGAATAGAGTTATCTCCTGATGAGAGTTTTGTTCAGGAGTTGTTAAAGAAAGAGTCCTGAGAATAGTTATTCTATAGGATTTAACAACTATTTGTCCTGATAAACTTCAATCATCAGGATTTAACATCCTAAGTTCACTGATGAGCATATTGAAACGCGTTACATCCAGTGGTTTGGTAAAGAGGTCAGCAAGCTGATATTCAGTAGGGACAAAATGGAGTTCAATATCACCATTCATCACATGATCCCTGATGAAGTGATATCTCACTTCAATGTGCTTTGTCATGGAGTGTAAGACAGGATTGTTAGCGATGGCGATCGCTGAAGTGTTGTCACAGTAGATAGGAATTTTAGAGAGTTGTATGTCATAGTCCTGAAGTTGATTTCTCAGCCACAGGACTTGAGCACAACAGATTCCTGCTGCAACATATTCAGCTTCAACAGTTGATGTGGACACAGAGTTCTGTTTCTTGCTAGTCCAACTCACCAACTTGCCACCAAGTAGGTGACACCCACTAGTGGTGCTTTTCCTGTCGATCTTACATCCTGCAAAGTCACTATCAGAATACGCTGTTAGATCGAACCCTGAGTCCTTGGAATACCAAAGACCCAGATTAGGAGTTCCCTTCAGATATCTGAAGATCCGCTTTACAGCGGTCAGATGGGATTCTTTGGGTTCAGCCTGATAACGAGCACATAAGCATGTAGAGTACATGATATCAGGGCGACTAGCTGTCAGCAGAGAGCCGATCATTCCTCTGTAGAGAGTCACATCAACAGGTTTTCCTTTGGAGTCCTTGTCAAGTGTCAGAGGAGGAGCCATTGGAGTCTTCATCGGTGTACAGGATGTGAGATCAAATTTCTTTAGCATCTCATGTACATATTTACCTTGATTGATAAAGATTCCCTTTTCAGATTGCTTGATCTGAAGTCCTAAAAAGAATGTTAGTTCACCCGTCATAGACATTTTATATTCAGATTTCATGAGCAACTCAAACTTTTCGCAGAGTTTGGGATTGGTGGATCCAAAGATAATGTCATCGACATATATCTGGACAAGAAGGATATGCTTAGGATATTTCTTTAGAAATAAAGTGCTATCGATCTTACCACGAACAAAACCTTTAGAGAGAAGAAAGGTTGAAAGGGTATCATACCAGGCACGAGGAGCCTGTTTTAACCCATAGAGAGCCTTGTTTAACTTGTAGACGTGATCAGGGAACTTAGGATCTACAAAGCCAGGAGGCTGAGCCACATAGACTTCTTCATTAAGTTTTCCATTCAGAAAGGCATTTTTGATGTCCATCTGATAAACCTTGAAGTTCATATGTGCTGCGAAGGCTAGGAAAAGTCGAATTGCTTCGAGTCTAGCCACAGGAGCAAAGGTTTCATCGTGATCAATGCCCTCTTCCTGCCTGTATCCCTGAGCCACAAGGCGAGCCTTGTTTCGAATAATCGTACCAATCTCATCAAGTTTATTTCGAAAAATCCACTTGGAACCAATGACAGTACGTTTTCGAGGCCTAGGGACGAGAAGCCAGACATTGTTTCTGATGAACTCTGCTAGCTCTTCCTGCATGGCTGAGACCCAGGCAGGATCACGCAAAGCATCATCTATTTCTTTAGGTTCATTTTCAGAAATGAAATTAACATAAAGACAGACGTTACCAGATTGACGTCGAGTTTTAATTCCAGAGGAGGGATTACCAAGAACTTGATCAATAGGATGATCCTTGGTCCATCGAAGAGCAGGTGGCTGATACACTTGTCCTGAAGTGGAAGCTTCATTTACTGATGGATCAGGAAGAAGATTTGTAGGAGCAGGCTCACTAACAGTGGTTTGAGAAAAGTCTTCACTGTTAGTGGGTTGATCAGGTTCAGTTGGTGTGATTTGGGTAATTGGAGTGGCATTTATCAGAGGTGGAGTATGTATTTCAGTGGGTGGTATAGGAGGATCTTCTTTAAAACCATCAGGAAGGTCTTGAGGAGTTGGATCAATAATGGGAGGTTCAAGGACTTGAAAGAAAGAGTCAGCCCACTGATTTATTTCAGAATTTTCATGAGGGTGAGGAAAGGTAGGACCCGATTCATCAAACTTGACATGAATCATTTCCTCTATAGCTTGTCTTCGTTTGTTGAACACACAGTAGGTTTTAGAGATAGAGGAGTATCCAAGGAAGATTCCATCATCAGACTTGGAATCGAACTTTCCAAGGGTATCTTTGTTGTTCAGGATGTAGCAGACACAACCAAAAATATAGAGATGTTCGATAGAGGGTTTCCTGTTACGAAAGAGTTCGTAAGGAGTTCTTCTGAAGCGCTTTACTATCAGAGACCTGTTTTGGGTATAGCAAGCTGTGTTAACACAGATGAGAAGTTCTGAGAGATACCTTTCTGATCGAAGAAGGTTTCCAGGGTACTGTTTTTGAATTCAGTTCCGTGGTCACTTCTAATTGATCGGACAGTAAGGTTGTTGAGTCTTTCCATCTTCCTGACGAACAGAATGATTTCTTCAGGAGCATCACTCTTGGATCGAAGAAAGAACACCCAAGTATATCTGGAATATTCATCAACGATTACCAGAGTATATTTCTTTCCAGTAATGGATTGGACGTTGACTGGTCCAAAGAGATCCATGTGGAGAAGTTGTAGAGGAGAGTTGATGGAGGAAATCTGCTTGGACTTGAAGCTAGCCCTGGTCTGTTTTCCTTTCTCACATGCTGAACAAAGAGATACCTTTGTATAGCGAAAGTCAGGAAGACCAACAACTAGGTTGTTGATGCAGAGTTGATTTATCGTCTTGAAGTTGAGATGAGAAAGACGCTTGTGCCAAAGCCAATTTGTATCAGAGGAAGCACGAGATACAAAGCAGAAGTTGTCAGTGGAAGTATTCATGTTGATGATGTAGATATCAGCATGTCTCACTCCAGTGAGAATAACTTCCTTACGTCTGTTCTTGACTTTGCACTTCTTCTTTGAGAAGGAGACTTTGTGATTCTTATCACACAGTTGACTGATGCTCAGAAGATTATGCATCAGGCCTTCAACATAAGCAACTCTTTTGAACGTAGTTACTCCGTTGGTCAGTGTGCCATACCCTCGGGTTTGGCCTTTACCGTTTCCACCAAAGGTCACAGCAAGACCTCTTTCTTCACGGTAGTTAGAGAGGACAGATTTAGAACCAGTCATATGTCGAGAGCATCCACTGTCCAAGTACCAGATGCCCTTATCCTGTAAAATTTAGAGTTTAAGTTTTTCTTGGTACCCATAGAACTATAGATCCAGAATTATCAGTAGGACTGGTGGAGTTAGTGGTAGCCTTAACTGATTTATCAGTTCTTGAGGATGGAGTCTTGACTGAAGAGACAGTCTTGACAACCTTCTTTCCTTTGACTGAATTATCAGTTTTAGGATTTTTCTTTACCTTAGCTGATTTTTCAGCTTTGGTAGCATCAGGACACTTACTCACAATATGGTCATTTAATCCACAGTGATAACATTTGCGATATTGAAAGCGTTTAGTGGGGTCCAGGAAGTCTTTGAACTTCAAGTGAGCAGGACCAGTACCAAGTATGCCTTTGGCATTGGACAGAGGAGGAATAGGTTTCTTCTCCAGAGTCTTTTGCTTCAGGTCAATCTTCAGTCTGGGAACAGGATTTTGAGAAAAGGATTTTGATCCTGAGATTGAAGGACCACCACCCAGAACTTTGTTCTTGGGTTTAGGACTCTTGGTCTTTGAAGGTGTTACAGTTTTGGATTTTTCCTTGACTGTTTTCTTTTTGCTCTTAGGAGCACCTTCAGTATGTGTGTTAGAGGAAGAAGGGATGTTTTCAGGAGCATTAGGATCAGGGATAGAGGAAACAAATCTTCCAAATTTGAGCATGGAACAATCAGATCTAGTTCCTCCACGAGTATATCCAAGACCCTTTTTGTTTTTAACATTTCTTCCTGAGGCTAATATTTCATCAACCTTTTCAGAGGCGTCACTCCATCATTTGATGGTGACTTTCTCAGCATTTAACTCAGCCAGGGCTCTTTTGTTAGGACCAAATTGTCCTAATTAGAAAGTTTTATAAAGGAAGCTTTGAGAAGAATTAATTAGTGTAGTGTTTAGCTAGTTAATTATATAATGGGCTTGGGCTTGGGCTTGGTGTAATGGGCCCTATATATATAAAGGGTGAATAGAGAGAAAGGAAGAGTGAAGAATTATTCTAGTGAGGAAACAATTCAATGAGAGTCTAAGAGAGAGAGAAAGTGTGTGTTCTTGTAGTTTTATGAGATCTCATTAATAATATCAAGAACTTTTGCTTTTAATCTCTTGATTTTCTTCTCTAAATCCTCTATTGTTTGATTGTTTGGGTCCTCACAAATGGTATCAGAGCCAAACCAATCATTAGATTTGTTTGTTCCTATGAATCATTCAAAGAGGATTTTTTCTTGGGTTTTGAGGATTTATTCTTGAAGAAAAAGTTTGAATATGAGTTTTTTGGGTTTTGGATCTTGGAGATTATGAAGATTGGAGTTTCGGTTGTGATTATATTCCGACTCGGGAAATATGAAATACCCAATTCGGGTTTTCGAGGTTTCCCGACTCGTTCTTGAGTGGAACCTTTGATCTTGGATTTTATGGGTTTTTGATTAAAGTTGTTTGTGGATTGAAAATAATATGGGTTGTGAGTTGGGATCTGATTTGTGGCTAAAAAAAATAAAATATATTTGGAATTGGATTTATTGGATTCAGAACTTTGGAGTTGGAAGCCTTGATCGGAGAATTGATTTCGAAATTTGGAAATTAACTTGAATTCGGACTTTGGGATTTTATTTTTCCGATTTTGGAATCGTAATTTCATGTCGGAGAAAGAATTGCTTCAAAATCAATTTAAGTCCGAATTTGATTCATTTAGAAGTCCCACTAACGTGAACCGAGGGTGAATTTCATTCAAGTTTGGGACATTTATATATTTGGTCCCTGCAGTTTGAAATGAGTGACAACTTAATGGATCAACTTCAGCATTATGACAGTTTTAGTCCTTGGACTATTTAATGACAACTTTGAAGTTTTTGTCATCTTTAGCCCCTGCAGTTTTCTGTTAGGGTTAAGTTTAAGAATTGGACAAAACTGGTCCCTAGAGTTATATTCTAGATAAAATCATCGATTATCTTTAGATGTGCTTTCAAAACTATACGATCAATCGAGCTTTCAAGTTTTATTCGTTTTGGGCCTCACTTTCTTATTGGGCTTTGAAGATTAATTTGGCTCGAATGCTTGATCACTTTCAGTTGCGTTCTAGATCCACCCAGACTCAAATACATGTGACGCTTCAAAACCCATGCGCTTAATTAGCCACCTTTCTTCCCCAACTGATTCGTAAAGATCACATCAGCCCCGTTTTTAGCCCAAATTCAGTTTTCAATCGTGAAAATTGAATTTCTCTCATTTCCCCAACTGCTCCAGATTTTTTGAAGACATGTCAGATTTGTAACGATTTCAGAACGACGGTGAACGGATTCTGCATTTGGTTAGATTACTCAGAAGCCTGACTCTCTACAACCATTATTCTAGAGTTTTTCCTCGATGGAATTATTCCTCCTGTCCGGTGGAGTTGAGTTTTTCCTTGGATGCCAGCTTCGGTGAATGGTACTGTTGTAACGTGCTTAATTCCTAACCATTTCACCATTGTGGAGGTTCAGTTGCGATCTAGAATTTTGAGTGACGGTTGTCATCCATCTGACTAAGAAGACTCGATTTGGATCTGATTACTTGACACTTTGGAAGATTTCAGGAAATCGACTACCTTCTGAGCAGCAGAGAGATCAAAGCAGAGTATCTCGTTCAGTATCTACTCCCAGTTTTTTACTCCATACGGTGTTTTGGTGATCCAAGCTTCAGTGTTTCCCAGTCGTGAGCTTATCAGATTTAGAGCTCTTTTGCTGAATTCCTATTCAACACGGGGTCAAAGACAGAACCTTTATCTTTCTTGCTGATCTGCACGGTAACTCACACATGCATCTATCCCTCTGTTTCTCTTGGCTGGAGATCAACATAGTTGGATGAATCAACATGCTCTGGTGCAAGCTGTCGTATTCTGCGGTTATCAGACGTGTCGAGTTTTTTACAGGTTGAGCTGTAGTTTGTGCAATTCAGTAATAGTTACTGAAGAAGGAGTAGCAACAGTAGGAACTGAATCAGAGACCAATGCAACAGAGTTACTTTTGGTATCTTTAGTATCTCTTATGAGATTCTTTTTCAGTTTCTTTTGTTGTTCACGGTTAAGAAGAATACCGTACAACTCACTTAGTGTGAGTGTCTTTATGTCTTTTGACATAGTTAAGCAGGAGGTGTAGGTTTCCCAATGTTCAGGAAGAGCTTCCATGAACTTGGTAACCACCTCAGAGTTAGGATAGATAGTACCGATAGTCTTCAGATCAATCAGAAGACAGTTGAATCTCTGATGTAGCTGGGAGAGAGTTTCATCCTTCTGATGAATAAAGCTTTCATACTGACGAACCAAGAAAATCTTTCTTGATTCCATGAGAACAGCAGTACCTTCATATTGAACACAGAGGGTGTCCCAAATCTCTTTAGCAGAGCGAAGGTGGCTGACAGAGTGGAATACATCATCAGGGAGTGACATGGCGATGAGAGACCTAGCCTTAGTGTCAATGTTGACCAGGCGTCTGTCTTCATCATTCCAGTCAGTCACAGGCTTTACCAGTTCCCTTTCAGGTAAAGCTGGTTGGTTGCCTGCAGCAGGAATGGCATGAACGGTTTGTGTGGGCACATGTGGTCCATTTTCCAGAAAGTAAGGAATCTGGGGATCAGAACCAGAAAGAAAGAGTTCCATCCTGGTTTTCCAAAGAGAGAAGTTATCTTTGTTAAACCTAGGAGGTTTTCCAGCAGAGCCGGTATCAAAGTAGTTATCCTTAGCTTGAAGAGCCATGAATAAGAGAAGAGAGGATCACAAGATTTTTCTTAGAGAAGAAAGTGAGAGCATGTATCTGCTCTGATACCACTTGTTGGTCCCAATGAGGTGACCTTCAAGTAAGGATAGTGTATGGGATTATAGAAGGGGGGGTTGAATATAATCACACAAAATTTCACTTTTAAATTCTTGTTGTATTAACAATATGAATTTACAGATTGTTGCGGAAATAGAAGAGACAATAAGTCTAAACTAAACAATCTAAGCTTTCTTTCACTATGCACTAAAGTGAGAAGATGAAGAAAAGAAAGAAGATAGAGGGAATAAGAAAGAAAAGATTAGGGTATTTTTAGGTTGAAGAAGAAGTATGGAGAACATCTCTTCAAGTCCTATTTATACCCAATGCATTAAATGCATGCAGACACACTTTTGTGTACGTGTCACAATGTAAGTGGTCCTTTGTACTATTTACTATAAACAAATACTCTTTGCATGGTGTGCAAAAGAGAAAGTGTGTAAACAGTTGCCTTGAGGTCTGATAAGTACGGAGGGAACAGTAAAGAGACTGTCCTTATGTACTTATGTGTCAGTAAAGGCGGATAATCCTTTTGTGCATTAGACTAAGACATTACACTAATCCTTCAGGATCAGGATACTGATCAGTGAGTAGAGTCCTGAAACTGGTGCTGTTCAGGGTCACTTGTATCCTGATGAATCTTCAGGATGTCATACGATATTGAGCAGCCTGCTATCACTGAGTTCCATCTTCAGATCACGAGCATGTTGTTCTTGTCATCAGCTAATTCTTCGACGTCGCTGATGGTTCTTTGAGTATGATCTTGATGTCTTCAGGAGGTCTTCACTTCAGTGGACAGGATCAGTAGACTGCAGAACAGACTCGTTCGTCTCCTGATCCTGATCCTGATAATTATAAAAATAAGTTACAGCATAAGTAACATGGAATAACACTGAACAGACTCAGTGATAATTCCTCAAGCTATAACAGAAGTAAAACCTATTCACTAAGTAAAGATTCAGGATCATTATCATTTCATCAGGTCTTAGGAGAGCTGGATCAACAATCTCCCCCTAAATGATAATGATAAGACAATGGAGAAATTGTCTAAGTCTAGAAAGAAAAAAAAAATTCTAAGTCTAGATGAAACAGTAGGAAATAGAACTCATAAAGGTACATGTCCCATTTACTGTTTTGAGGGATCTTTTTCAGTACTATGATGGAATAAAGTACAATGCACTGAATTGCATTTTCATTAATCTTAATAAGGTTACAAGAGTAAAGAAAATACATAAGTACATGAATGAAGTACTGAAAGGAAATTACAAAAATTCTAACTATCAGAGTCTTCGCTAACTACTTCAGTCTTGACTTGAATTGGAACAGGAGTATCACTGAAGGCGATTCTATGATCGAGGATAGCTCTGACAGTGCGAATGATTTCTTTATTATCTTGGTTTTTCTTATCCTTCTGAGCGATGAAGAGAACTGAAACCAAGTGTTCATATGGTGCTTTGTGTAGCTCACTGAAGCGCTGAAAGCGAAGGTTTTTGGAGTTGTCGCTTACACAAATACCATGAACAGGTTCTCTGATAACTTGTCCTTCAGAGAAAGAGACTCCAGCAGGGAAGGAAAGGTCAAGCATCGAGAGGTCCAGTGGCTTGATAACAGTTCTGGGCATGCAAGGAGTTGGTCTCCTTGTTGAGGTGCCTGCAGATCTTCGAACTGGAGGATTTGGCAGATCAGAGGGAGGCTGGAGCAGGACATCAGGTATTTCAGTTGTTCTTCTGATTCGAGCAATAAGTCCATCAATGACTTCTTCTACTTCAACCCTGTAGTTCTTGTTGGCTTTTGGAAATAGGCTTCTTATTTCATTCCACTCTCACAAGTTGTAACGTTCTAACTTATCCAGAGTGTGCTCAACGTCCTTCACTCCTGAGCGTTTGACGGTGAGCCAGGTTTTGCCAGGAACTCCTTTCTTGCCGCGACTTCGACGAAGATGGATCCCTGATATTCTGGTGCCATGCTTCCTGAGATGAAGTCGGTCTCTGCACCAGTCAAGCTCTTTGTCTGCTACCTCTGTCTCTCCCTCTGTTCTTTTGTTGAAGACCTTCAGAGCAGCCTTCTGTGCAAGAATTGGATCTGCACTTATTTCTTCATCTTCATCAACGAAGTCAAAAGCAAGCTTCTTTGCAGCTTGAGCAGAGAGGAATGCTTCCTTTTGCTTTTTATTATGCTCCTCTTGAGCCTGTACAGCGAGGTCGTACTCCTCCTGCGATAGATAGGCGAACTCGGAGTCCCAAGAGGTACGAAGAGGAATTTTTACTCTTGTACTCTCGAGTCGCTCTATCACGGCGTCTAAACGCCCATCCCTGTTGATAGTAGCAGAAGTGTCAGGGTAATTCTCACCTTCAGATCTAGGAGAATTAGAGGGAGGAGATCTAGGGGATGAAGCAGGGGTAGAGAAGTCATCAGAGATGAATTTATCATCTGATGATAGGCAAATGGTCTCAGGAGGGGCTCGGGTTTCAGGGGTTCTGGAGGAAGATGCTTCAGAGTTAAAGCGGGTTGGTTTTGAAGGAATGGATTCATGGTTGAGGGGAGTTACTCTGAAAGTCATTCTGCTTAGTTCGGCTCGTGTCTGTTCTGATGGACTATTCTCCATAAGGCGAACAATCTCACAAGTGACAGAACCAAAGTTAACATCATAACATTCAGAGTTGTCTTGGATTTCAGGTTCAGGGGTTGGTGTAGGTGTAGATTGAGGTGTTGGTTCAGGGGTAGGTTGTTTGGGTGGTTGGTAGATAACCATTTGTAGGTTGTTTGTTGGTGAGTCTTCAGAGGAGGTGTCGAGGGTGATGGTTTCAGGGGTGGGTTTTGATTTAAGAAGAGTGGAGATGGGTTGGTTATCAGAAGATGAGGGAGAGGATGGTAGGAATAACGTACCAGGTGCACCGGGGTTCTCCACCTGAGAGTGTGCAGGCCCTGGAGTGGGCGTTGACGCAGGAACCTTCTCGACGAAGAAGTCGTCGTCTTCATCATCATCATCATCTTCATCCTCATCCTCGTTCGTTCCCCCTTGTTCATTGGTTCTCCAGTTGGTGGAGGGGGAATAAACGGAATGGTCTCGCTGGGGCTGTCTCTCCCCCTCAACAGGTGCCTGAGTCAAGGCGGCTGTTGAAATATACCTCTGAAAGAGAGAGGCCATGTCGTTCTGTAGCTTGCGAGAGATGAAGGAAGAGGAGATCAGGGATTGCAGAATATCCCTGTCTGCGCTGGTGAACGATGGAGGAGGTGGAGGAGCAGAGGTGATGGCGTTGACAGCGTTGGTGAGGCCAGTCACCTGCTCCTGGAGAGCGCGGAGGCCTGCTTCTTGGGCATCCAACCTCTGAACCACTGTTGTTTGGAAAGTGGTGAGAGAGTTGGTGCTATTGGTGATGGTGGTGGAGAGAGCAGGCAGAGCAGTGGCCTTCAGGTCATCAACAGATGCCTGAAAGGTGTTGGAGGAGGTGGCCACTTGGGAAACCTTGTTGTGGATGGTATCCAGACAAGGGATCGAGAGAGTTACGGCCGTCGGTGGCGGAATGGCGGCGGCAGCAGCAGCAGTGGCAGTGATGGCGACGGCTTCAGCGGCGGTCGCAGCTGCCTTGGCTGAGGCAAGCTCCAGCTCCAAAGCCTGGAGTCGAGCCTTGTGCACATCCTCCTGCTGTTGGAGTGCTGCGCGGGCCTCCTGTAACTGTCGTTCAGCGGACTGACGACGAAGTTCAGCTGCACTCAGCTGTCGTTTGGAGTCCGTGAAGACGAAGTCGTTAAAGGGGTCATCCTGGTGTAGTTGAGAATGCCCTTCAACGGCTGCTCCTAAAGAACCTGTAATATCAGTAGCTAAGTGAGCACTAGAGGTCTCAGAAGCTTTCATAAAAGAAGAAATGGCAATAAGTTGCTTAAAAGTATTCCCTGAGGCTAGGAGGGTATCAGAGCGATTACCCTCCTGATTCTTCGAGTGTTCGAGATGAACAACCTCAGGTTCTTGTTGGACAGGAGCAGTAGCAGGGGTGTCTGCAGGTAAAGAAGTTTTAGATAAAGGGGAAGGTTTATTAAAAAGTTGAGGCAGGGTAATATAATATTTCTTACCAGCTGGAGCCTTCTTTTTTCTTTTGCGCCTTAGATTTGGCGTGCTTTGGTTGGGGAGGAGGAGAGGAGCCAGAGGGAGGTGGGCGCTTCAGGAGCGCAGATGAAGTAGGTGCAGCTGGGGAAGTCAGTATTGGGTTAGCTACTGACATAGCATGCATAGAAATAGAAGAAGATGGTTTGGATGAGAGGGAAGAGTTCATACCTTGGACAGGAGGAGAGGTGGGTTGCTCTTCTACTGTTGGTTCGGAAACAACCAGAACAGTAGAAAGAGGAACGTCATCAGGTTTTGGAGAAACCTGGTCCAGGAACTTTACGCCTAAGGAGTAATTGTTGAAGTTGCCTTCTGTTGGGTAGTTGGTACCCATGTGCAGTGCCAGGACAGCGGAGAAGAACCTGGTGTAGGGGACGTTGACCACCCTGGTCCTGTTTTTGATCTTCTTGATCATGTCGTCCCAGATGCAGCGAACATAGTCAAACTTGCGATTTTTGATCGCAGAGTAGACCATGTTCTGGATGACCGTGGGGAATTGCTCCGTGCTCCCCGTCTTCCCTGTCAGACAGAGACCGAACGTGTTCCATATATAATAGAACGTAGCATTCAGCCCTGTCTTGTGGACAGTAGCAGCCGTTTTGACCAGAGGGACGCCTTCCTTCACAGGCCAGCTGTAGCCTATGGCGTCCAGAAGCTCTATGACTTCATCAGAGGAAGGAGAAGGGGGAAATTTCTCCTTTTTGGGGAAGTTGAGTACATTCCGCAGGGTTCCAATGCCGAAAGAAATGATGTCGTCCTTGATCTGGAACTTGATCACTTCGTGCATTTTGCCCTTAGAGTTCCTTTCTTGGGCAGTGGTAGCAGTGGACCAAAGTTGCAGGAGCAGAGGTTTGTTGGGCGCTGGGTTGAGAGTGAACGCCGTCTTCAGGGGACTGTTTAGAAGAAAGTCCCTGGCAGGCTTCAGATACGCCTTGTTGGCTGGTAGGTCGAACTGCCCAATGAGATTGTTGGGTTTGAACTGCAGATCGTGCTGGGGAATGACGATGGGAAGGTTTCCGGTGGCCGTCATGAGTGTGGTTGCCTCAGAGGAGAGTTGGGCGTCTAACGATGTAGAAGTAGTAGCAGCCATCCTGTTAAACACAAAAATAACATATGTGGATGATTAGGGATCCAAAATATGCATTTTTCTTCACTTTTCAATGAACACAGAATATGTTCATAAAAGTGGTGAAATCCTTTATACTTGGAATGGATTAGATACCAAAATACACAAAAGAAATGTGTTTTGGTATTAAAAAGAACTTCTATTTTGATGAATAAATATCAAAATAGGAGTTTATGATTGTTCTTAAAAGAAATAAGAAAAATCATTTTAAACGGTTTTAACAAAAATCTTAGAAGATTTTGGGAAAACTAAGATCAAACGAAGTGATCTTAGGGTTTTTGGAAAAACGTTTATCAAAATAAGTTGTTTTTTAGAGAAGAATGTCAACTTAGATTGTGGAAAGAACAAAGAACATAAAAATACTTACGTTAATCTTGTTAAGAAAGTGGTAAGTGTGTGTTCTTGGTGTTCTTGAGAATGCAGATTAGAGCGTAATAGCTTTTCTTGCTTGAGTTCTTTGAGAGAGAATTGTAAGCGTAAAGAGAAAAATGGAGTACGAGTGAGGTTTTTATACCTCGTGGTAGGAGAGAGAAAATGGATGAGAGAGAAAAGGGCGGCTAAATTCAAACGTAATGATGAAAAAGGAAGTTCTATGCGCGTTCACGCGCCTGACACACGTCGTGGGGAACAGGAAATGTCCCATTACGTGTCAGTGCAGATGAAAAGTTTGTTTTATTTGAAAAGCTAAAAACCACCTTTTCAGGGGATAATTCCATTTTGATGAAAGAATTGTTTTCTTGGAATTAGAGTACTTATCAGATAAGTACTGTTTTGGGAAAATCCTCTTATCACATTTAATGCGATAAGGTTTCAGGAGCAGAGGTACTTACCTGAGAATCATCAGTATTCGGATTTTGAACAAAGATTTTGTAAGTACTGAATAGAGTTATCTCCTGATGAGAGTTTTGTTCAGGAGTTGTTAAAGAAAGAGTCCTGAGAATAGTTATTCTATAGGATTTAACAACTGTTTGTCCTGATAAACTTCAATCATCAGGATTTAACATCCTAAGTTCACTGATGAGCATATTGAAACGCGTTACATCCAGTGGTTTGGTAAAGAGGTCAGCAAGCTGATATTCAGTAGGGACAAAATGGAGTTCAATATCACCATTCATCACATGATCCCTGATGAAGTGATATCTCACTTCAATGTGCTTTGTCTTGGAGTGTAAGACAGGATTGTTAGCGATGGCGATCGCTGAAGTGTTGTCACAGTAGATAGGAATTTTAGAGAGTTGTATGTCATAGTCCTGAAGTTGATTTCTCAGCCACAGGACTTAAGCACAACAGATTCCTGCTGCAACATATTCAGCTTCAGCAGTTGATGTGGACACAGAGTTCTGTTTCTTGCTAGTCCAACTCACCAACTTGCCACCAAGTAGGTGACACCCACCAGTGGTGCTTTTCCTGTCGATCTTACATCCTGCAAAGTCACTATCAGAATACGCTGTTAGATCGAACCCTGAGTCCTTGGAATACCAAAGACCCAGATTAGGAGTTCCCTTCAGATATCTGAAGATCCGCTTTACAGCGGTCAGATGGGATTCTTTGGGTTCAGCCTGATAACGAGCACATAAGCATGTAGAGTACATGATATCAGGGCGACTAGCTGTCAGCAGAGAGCCGATCATTCCTCTGTAGAGAGTCACATCAACAGGTTTTCCTTTGGAGTCCTTGTCAAGTGTCAGAGGAGGAGCCATTGGAGTCTTCATCGGTGTACAGGATGTGAGATCAAATTTCTTTAGCATCTCATGTACATATTTACCTTGATTGATAAAGATTCCCTTTTCAGATTGCTTGATCTGAAGTCCTAAAAAGAATGTTAGTTCACCCGTCATAGACATTTTATATTCAGATTTCATGAGCAACTCAAACTTTTCGCAGAGTTTGGGATTGGTGGATCCAAAGATAATGTCATCGACATATATCTGGACAAGAAGGATATGCTTAGGATATTTCTTTAGAAATAAAGTGCTATCGATCTTACCACGAACAAAACCTTTAGAGAGAAGAAAGGTTGAAAGGGTATCATACCAGGCACGAGGAGCCTGTTTTAACCCATAGAGAGCCTTGTTTAACTTGTAGACGTGATCAGGGAACTTAGGATCTACAAAGCCAGGAGGCTGAGCCACATAGACTTCTTCATTAAGTTTTCCATTCAGAAAGGCATTTTTGATGTCCATCTGATAAACCTTGAAGTTCATATGTGCTGCGAAGGCTAGGAAAAGTCGAATTGCTTCGAGTCTAGCCACAGGAGCAAAGGTTTCATCATGATCAATGCCCTCTTCCTGCCTGTATCCCTGAGCCACAAGGCGAGCCTTGTTTCGAATAATCGTACCAATCTCATCAAGTTTATTTCGAAAAATCCACTTGGAACCAATGATAGTACGTTTTCGAGGCCTAGGGACGAGAAGCCAGACATTGTTTCTGATGAACTCTGCTAGCTCTTCCTGCATGGCTGAGACCCAGGCAGGATCACGCAAAGCATCATCTATTTCTTTAGGTTCATTTTCAGAAATGAAATTAACATAAAGACAGACGTTACCAGATTGACGTCGAGTTTTAATTCCAGAGGAGGGATTACCAAGAACTTGATCAATAGGATGATCCTTGGTCCATCGAAGAGCAGGTGGCTGATACACCTGTCCTGAAGTGGAAGCTTCATTTACTGATGGATCAGGAAGAAGATTAGTAGGAGCAGGCTCACTAACAGTGGTTTGAGAAAAGTCTTCACTGTTAGTGGGTTGATCAGGTTCAGTTGGTGTGATTTGGGTAATTGGAGTGGCATTTATCAGAGGTGGAGTATGTATTTCAGTGGGTGGTATAGGAGGATCTTCTTCAAAACCATCAGGAAGGTCTTGAGGAGTTGGATCAATAATGGGAGGTTCAGGGACTTGAAAGAAAGAGTCAGCCCACTGATTTATTTCAGAATTTTCATGAGGGTGAGGAAAGGTAGGACCCGATTCATCAAACTTGACATGAATCATTTCCTCTATAGCTTGTCTTCGTTTGTTGAACACACGGTAGGTTTTAGAGATAGAGGAGTATCCAAGGAAGATTCCATCATCAGACTTGGAATCGAACTTTCCAAGGGTATCTTTGTTGTTCAGGATGTAGCAGACACAACCAAAAATATGGAGATGTTCGATAGAGGGTTTCCTGTTACGAAAGAGTTTGTAAGGAGTTCTTCTGAAGCGCTTTACTATCAGAGACCTGTTTTGGGTATAGCAAGCTGTGTTAACAGCTTCAGCCCATAATTGAGTGGCAAGGTTGGCTTCACTCAACATAGATCGTGCAGCTTCAATCAGGGTTCTTTTTCGTCTTTCAGCAACACCATTTTGCTGAGGAGTTCTCACAGATGAGAAGTTCTGAGAGATACCTTTCTGATCGAAGAAGGTTTCCAGGGTACTGTTTTTGAATTCAGTTCCGTGGTCACTTCTAATTGATCGGACAGTAAGGTTGTTGAGTCTTTCCATCTTCCTGACGAACAGAATGATTTCTTCAGGAGCATCACTCTTGGATCGAAGAAAGAACACCCAAGTATATCTGGAATATTCATCAACGATTACCAGAGTATATTTCTTTCCAGCAATGGATTGGACGTTGACTGGTCCAAAGAGATCCATGTGGAGAAGTTGTAGAGGAGAGTTGATGGAGGAAATCTGCTTGGACTTGAAGCTAGCCCTGGTCTGTTTTCCTTTCTCACATGCTGAACAAAGAGATACCTTTGTATAGCGAAAGTCAGGAAGACCAACAACTAGGTTGTTGATGCAGAGTTGATTTATCGTCTTGAAGTTGAGATGAGAAAGACGCTTGTGCCAAAGCCAATTTGTATCAGAGGAAGCACGAGATACAAAGCAGAAGTTGTCAGTGGAAGTATTCATGTTGATGATGTAGATATCAGCATGTGTCACTCCAGTGAGAATAACTTCCTTACGTCTGTTCTTGACTTTGCACTTCTTCTTTGAGAAGGAGACTTTGTGATTCTTATCACACAGTTGACTGATGCTCAGAAGATTATGCATCAGGCCTTCAACATAAGCAACTCTTTTGAACGTAGTTACTCCGTTGGTCAGTGTGCCATACCCTCGGGTTTGGCCTTTACCGTTTCCACCAAAGGTCACAGCAGGACCTCTTTCTTCACGGTAGTTAGAGAGGACAGATTTAGAACCAGTCATATGTCGAGAGCATCCACTGTCCAAGTACCAGATGCCCTTATCCTGTAAAATTTAGAGTTTAAGTTTTTCTTGGTACCCATAGAACTATGGATCCAGAATTATCAGTAGGACTGGTGGAGTTAGTGGCAGCCTTAACTGATTTATCAGTTCTTGAGGCTGGAGTCTTGACTGAAGAGACAGTCTTGACAACCTTCTTTCCTTTGACTGAATTATCAGTTTTAGGATTTTTCTTTACCTTAGCTGATTTTTCATCTTTGGTAGCATCAGGACACTTACTCGCAATATGGTCATTTAATCCACAGTGATAACATTTGCGGTATTGAAAGCGTTTAGTGGGGTCCAGGAAGTCTTTGAACTTCAAGTGAGCAGGACCAGTACCAAGTATGCCTTTGGCATTGGACAGAGAAGAAATAGGAGGAATAGGTTTCTTCTTCAGAGTCTTTTGCTTCAGGTCAATCTTCAGTCTGGGAACAGGATTTTGAGAAAAGGATTTTGATCCTGAGACTGAAGGACCACCACCCAGAACTTTGTTCTTGGGTTTAGGACTCTTGGTCTTTGAAGGTGTTACAGTTTTGGATTTTTCCTTGACTGTTTTCTTTTTGCTCTTAGGAGCACCTTCAGTATGTGTGTTAGAGGAAGAAGGGATGTTTTCAGGAGCATTAGGATCAGGGATAGAGGAAACAAATCTTCCAAATTTGAGCATGGAACAATCAGATCTAGTTCCTCCACGAGTATATCCAAGACCCTTTTTGTTTTTAACATTTCTTCCTGAGGCTAATATTTCATCAACCTTTTCAGAGGCGTCAGTCCATCCTTTGATGGTGACTTTCTCAGCATTTAACTCAGCCAGGGCTCTTTTGTTAGGACCAAATTGTCCTAATTAGAAAGTTTTATAAAGGAAGCTTTGAGAAGAATTAATTAGTGTAGTGTTTAGCTAGTTAATTATAGAATGGGCTTGGGCTTGGGGTAATGGGCCCTATATATATAAAGGGTGAATAGAGAGAAAGGAAGAGTGAAGAATTATTCTAGTGAGGAAACAATTCAATGAGAGTCTAAGAGAGAGAGAAAGTGTGTGTTCTTGTAGTTTTATGAGATCTCATTAATAATATCAAGAACTTTTGCTTTTAATCTCTTGATTTTCTTCTCTAAATCCTCTATTGTTTGATTGTTTGGGTCCTCACAAATGGTATCAGAGCCAAACCAATCATTAGATTTGTTTGTTCCTATGAATCATTCAAAGAGGATTTTTTCTTGGGTTTTGAGGATTTATTCTTGAAGAAAAAGTTTGAATATGAGTTTTTTGGGTTTTGGATCTTGGAGATTATGAAGATTGGAGTTTCGGTTGTGATTATATTCCGACTCGGGAAATATGAAATACCCAATTCGGGTTTTCGAGGTTTCCCGACTCGTTCTTGAGTGGAACCTTTGATCTTGGATTTTATGGGTTTTTGATTAAAGATGTTTGTGGATTGAAAATAATATGGGTTGTGAGTTGGGATCTGATTTGTGGCTAAAAAAAATAAAATATATTTGGAATTGGATTTATTGGATTCAGAACTTTGGAGTTGGAAGCCTTGATCGGAGAATTGATTTCGAAATTTGGAAATTAACTTGAATTCGGACTTTGGGATTTTATTTTTCCGATTTTGGAATCGTAATTTCATGTCGGAGAAAGAATTGCTTCAAAATCAATTTAAGTCCGAATTTGATTCATTTAGAAGTCCCACTAACGTGAACCGAGGGTGAATTTTATTCAAGTTTGGGACATTTATATATTTGGTCCCTGCAGTTTGAAATGAGTGACAACTTAATGGATCAACTTCAGCATTATGACAGTTTTAGTCCTTGGACTATTTAATGACAACTTTGAAGTTTTTGTCATCTTTAGCCCCTGCAGTTTTCTGTTAGGGTTAAGTTTAAGAATTGGACAAAAAGGTCCCTAGAGTTATATTCTAGATAAAATCATCGATTATCTTTAGATGTGCTTTCAAAACTATACGATCAATCGAGCTTTCAAGTTTTATTCGTTTTGGGCCTCGTTTTCTTATTGGGCTTTGAAGATTAATTTGGCTCGAATGCTTGATCACTTTCAGTTGTGTTCTAGATCCACCCAGACTCAAATACATGTGACGCTTCAAAACCCATGCGCTTAATTAGCCACCTTTTTTCCCCAACTGATTCGTAAAGATCACATCAGCCCCGTTTTTAGCCCAAATTCAGTTTTCAATCGTGAAAATTGAATTTCTCTCATTTCCCCAACTGCTCCAGATTTTTTGAAGACATGTCAGATTTGTAACGATTTCAGAACGACGGTGAACGGATTCTGCATTTGGTTAGATTACTCAGAAGCTTGACTCTCTACAACCATTATTCTAGAGTTTTTCCTCGATGGAATTATTCCTCCTGTCCGGTGGAGTTGAGTTTTTCCTTGGATGCCAGCTTCGGTGAATGGTACTGTTGTAACGTGCTTAATTCCTAACCATTTCACCATTGTGGAGGTTCAGTTGCGATCTAGAATTTTGAGTGACGGTCGTCATCCATCTGACTAAGAAGACTCGATTTGGATCTAATTACTTGACACTTTGGAAGATTTCAGGAAATCGACTACCTTCTGAGCAGCAGAGAGATCAAAGCAGAGTATCTCGTTCAGTATCTACTCCTAGTTTTTTACTCCATACGGTGTTTCGGTGATCCAAGCTTCAGTATTTCCCAGTCGTGAGCTTATCAGATTTAGAGCTCTTTTGCTGAATTCCTATTCAACACGGGGTCAAAGACAGAACCTTTATCTTTCTTGCTGATCTGCACGGTAACTCACACATGCATCTATCCCTCTGTTTCTCTTGGCTGGAGATCAACATAGTTGGATGAATCAACATGCTCTGGTGCAAGCTGTTGTATTCTGCGGTTATCAGACGTGTCGAGTTATTTACAGGTTGAGCTGTAGTTTGTGCAATCAGTCGCGGTTATTGCAAATCGGATCTGGTCTTTCAGTTGAAACTAAAGATGAAGAGCTACAATCGAGGGGGAGCTTGGAGATCAAAATGTAGCCGAACGCCACTAAGGTTTTCTCACGAAAGTAAGGGGGAGAAGATCATAGATACTTCCTTTACAAAACTTTAGGGGGAGATTGTTAGGACCAAATTGTCCTAATTAGAAAGTTTTATAAAGGAAGCTTTGAGAAGAATTAATTAGTGTAGTGTTTAGCTAGTTAATTATAGAATGGGCTTGGGCTTGGGCTTGGTGTAATGGGCCCTATATATATAAGGGTGAATAGAGAGAAAGGAAGAGTGAAGAATTATTCTAGTGAGAGAAACAATTCAATGAGAGTCTAAGAGAGAGAGAAAGTGTGTGTTCTTGTAGTTTATGAGATCTCATTAATAATATCAAGAACTTTTGCTTTTAATCTCTTGATTTTCTTCTCTAAATCCTCTATTATTTGATTGTTTGGGTCCTCATATCTTTCGTTGGCAGCAAGAGCCGTTTCTCTTTCAATACAAAGAGTTTTATTAACAGTGACCTGGTCTTTATAGTTTTCTTCCAAAATGGTAAGTTGTTTTATTTTTTCTTGGCATTCTCTGAGTTGATCACGAAGATCAATGTTCATTTTCTAAGCAGAGGTTTTACCATTCAGGGCTTTGTAGAGATCAAGAGTAACCAGGTCCAGCTATGTCAAGCTTTCAAGAGGGACAAGAGGAATAGGTACCTGACTGAGAGAATCAGTCGCAGAGGTGGAAGCTTCAGGAGTTGTGGAAGAAGAAGCTTCAGGAGCCTGAGTAGGAATCTCTTCAGGGACCTCTTCTATCTTAGCCATGAGAGCTAAGGTAGGTTCCTCAATAATGGCCATCAGTGCCACTTGAGTGTCTTCCTCATCAAATGAGTCATCAGAGGAGACATCATCCCAATCGCAGTCTTCTGCGATAAGACCTTTACCTTTGCGCTGAATTTTCATCTTCTTGTATTTTTCTTGCAGGCGCTGGTATTTGGGGTTTTTTGAAGAAGATTTGGCAGAGGAGGGAGCAAACTGACTTTTTCTGTACCTGCAATCATTAGCAAATTGTCCTTTTCCCTGACAGTTGTAGCAGATAGCAGTAGCCTTATTAACAGGGTTTGATTTAGGCTTGTCAGTAATAGTAAGATGTTTCTTTTTATGGAAGTTTCCCTTTTTGGCAAACTTCTTAAAGGATCTAGTTAACAAAGCAAGAGATTCATTGAATTCAGGATCTTCTGACATGTCAGAGTCAGAGGATTCTAATTCAGTAATAGTTACTGAAGAAGGAGTAGCAACAGTAGGAACTGAATCAGAGACCAATGCAACAGAGTTACTTTTGGTATCTTTAGTATCTCTTATGAGATTCTTTTTCAGTTTCTTCTGTTGTTCACGGTTAAGAAGAATACCGTACAACTCACTTAGTGTGAGTGTCTTTATGTTTTTTGACATAGTTAAGCAGGAGGTGTAGATTTCCCAATGTTCAGGAAGAGCTTCCATGAACTTGGTAACCACCTCAGAGTTAGGATAGATAGTACCGATAGTCTTCAGATCAATCAGAAGACAGTTGAATCTCTGATGTAGCTGGGAGAGAGTTTCATCCTTCTGATGAATAAAGCTTTCATACTGACGAACCAAGAAAATCTTTCTTGATTCCATGAGAACAGCAGTACCTTCATATTGAACACAGAGGGTGTCCCAAATCTCTTTAGCAGAGCGAAGGTGGCAGACAGAGTGGAATACATCATCAGGGAGTGACATGGCGATGAGAGACCTAGCCTTAGTGTCAATGTTGACCAGGCGTCTGTCTTCATCATTCCAGTCAGTCACAGGCTTTACCAGTTCCCTTTCAGGTAAAGCTGGTTGGTTGCCTGCAGCAGGAATGGCATGAACGGTTTGTGTGGGCACATGTGGTCCATTTTCCAGAAAGTAAGGAATCTGGGGATCAGAACCAGAAAGAAAGAGTTCCATCCTGGTTTTCCAAAGAGAGAAGTTATCTTTGTTAAACCTAGGAGGTTTTCCAGCAGAGCCGGTATCAAAGTAGTTATCCTTAGCTTGAAGAGCCATGAATAAGAGAAGAGAGGATCACAAGATTTTTCTTAGAGAAGAAAGTGAGAGCTTGTATCTGCTCTGATACCACTTGTTGGTCCCAATGAGGTGACCTTCAAGTAAGGATAGTGTATGGGATTATAGAAGGGGGGGTTGAATATAATCACACAAAATTTCACTTTTAAATTCTTGTTGTATTAACAATATGAATTTACAGATTGTTGCGGAAATAGAAGAGACAATAAGTCTAAACTAAACAATCTAAGCTTTCTTTCACTATGCACTAAAGTGAGAAGATGAAGAAAAGAAAGAAGATAGAGGGAATAAGAAAGAAAGGATTAGGGTATTTTTAGGTTGAAGAAGAAGTATGGAGAACATCTCTTCAAGTCCTATTTATACCCAATGCATTAAATGCATGCAGACACACTTTTGTGTACGTGTCACAATGTAAGTG
This sequence comes from Centaurea solstitialis, assembly GCA_030169165.1. Classification (NCBI taxonomy): domain Eukaryota; kingdom Viridiplantae; phylum Streptophyta; class Magnoliopsida; order Asterales; family Asteraceae; genus Centaurea; species Centaurea solstitialis. The sequence continues at coordinate 17,744,327 of CM058040.1, read as the reverse complement.
GTCCTTTGTACTATTTACTATAAACAAATACTCTTTGCATGGTGTGCAAAAGAGGAAGTGTGTAAACAGTTGCCTTGAGGTCTGATAAGTACGGAGGGAACAGTAAAGAGACTGTCCTTATGTACTTATGTGTCAGTAAAGGCGGATAATCCTTTTGTACATTAGACTAAGACATTACACTAATCCTTCAGGATCAGGATATTGATCAGTGAGTAGAGTCCTGAAACTGGTGCTGTTCAGGGTCACTTGTATCCTGATGAATCTTCAGGATGTCATACGATATTGAGCAGCCTGCTATCACTGAGTTCCATCTTCAGATCACGAGCATGCTGTTCCTGTCATCAGCTAATTCTTCGACGTCGCTGATGGTTCTTTGAGTATGATCTTGATGTCTTCAGGAGGTCTTCACTTCAGTGGACAGGATCAGTAGACTGCAGAACAGACTCGTTCGTCTCCTGATCCTGATCCTGATAATTATAAAAATAAGTTACAGCATAAGTAACATGGAATAACACTGAACAGACTCAGTGATAATTCCTCAAGCTATAACAGAAGTAAAACCTATTCGCTAAGTAAAGATTCAGGATCATTATCATTTCATCAGGTCTTAGGAGAGCTGGATCAACAGCCCCGACTTGACTTTCGGATGAAGACAGTTCCGTCTGCATCTTACGACTGGACTTAAAACTATTTGATCCGTTTAGGGAATTTTGTTAAATTTACTCTTTTATTGATTGGAGCCATTTGGCACTTGATTATAAATGTTGGTTTTTCGGTAATTGAATGCGGATATTTATTTAAAATTTATAAAAATTTGGATTTTGGAAACGTGGTGTTACAATGTGGGTGCATCATAGTTGTTTGGATGGTAAAATGGGTCTTGCATGTGTAAGAGAAAGACTAAAAGAACCAAAAATCCTTCTTAACATCCGGTAATATGTATTGGAAAAGAAAAACCAACATAATGGAGACAAAATAAAGGAATAACTTTGAGTACACACAAACCATTTGTAAATTCGGCCATCAGCTTTTGGCAGATTCTGACCTTGACTTTGGGAGACCATATCTTACTCATAAAGAGTCCAAATAACATGATTTTTTTAAAATCAAGTTCATTGAGTTAAATTTCAAACCCACTGGCCGTTTGTACAAACTCCAAGATTTGAACCCCCAAACAGTTCGTACAAAAAGATTGCACAACAGCTCAAGTTACTATCGAGACCTTAACGAACCTACTGTTTGAAGGACCTAAGATTTTCTAAAAATCATGAAATTTGGTCAATAAGTAGTAGACTTATTGTACTAAAACATATAAAAATTTCGTGATTTTTGGAGTTGAACAAGAAACCCAAATGTGTGTCCCAAAACAGCCTTAGAATCTGCCAAATTTGTATAAAGCTGTCAAACATTTACTTTATTTATTTCTTCTCTTTCTCCCAACTCTTTATATGAAATAATTCTTAAACACCCAAAAACTTTTGAAAGGATAATTTGTGGAAGATCTTACTGATTTGACACATGCATGATCATTTACCAAACACACACACTCTTGATGTGATCTCGAAAAATCCATATTTTCGGTAGATCATTAAAAAAGCTAAGAAATCGTGTGCATGCAAGATATATTCTTGTCAAAACTTAAGTCTAAATCAGTTAAGGAACTCATTAAAATACCTTATTTTACTAGGGTCGGGAATCGGTGAGACCTTGCCAACTTGAGAAATCTTGAACTTGTGAACTCGATGAGTTATTCACGGCCCCTTTTTATGATTTTATGTTTTGGGGTGAAAAGCATGATTATACTAGGACTAGCTTTACGGAAATGTATCCAACTTTATCCTTATTCCTATTGTGTGTATCCAACTTCAAAATGTGCTATTGTATGTACTATACTTTCAAAAAGTGCTATTGCATGTACTATACTTTTAAAAATGTGTTATTGTATGTACTATACTTTTCAAAAATATGTTATTGCATGTACCATTTCAACAGTAAATAAAGTACAATATTACATACAATAGCACATTTTGAAAGTATAGTACATACAATAATACATTTTGAAGTTGGATACACACAATAGGAATAAGGGTAAAGTTGGATACATTTTCGTGACGATAGTCCATTATACTACTACCGGATGATTAAAATATTTTTGAAATGGTTATTGTGAACAATTTATTTTGGAACGATTTATTGTGAAATGTTTTTGTGGCTATGGTATGCATGTTTAACTTGGATTGAAATGGGTGAATTATCGCATAAAAGTCCTCATATTTTTGTACACTACTAATTTAATTCACGATGTGAACCGGATAATCATTGGTAGCGCTATCGGGTTGACACCCCCACCTCTCGTCACGGGAGCACTAATGGCAAGTTGTGTATAATTATCTGCTTTGTTTGTTTGTTGTTGTTGTGTCATGTTTGCGATAATGCATGACGTTGCAAGACTGGTTTCATCATAGGGTATTAGTAGTGGCTCATTATTCTATTGTTTAAGTATTGCGTTACAAATACCATATGCCAAGTTGTTATGATTGTGGATTTTGCGAAATCCATGTGTATTGGGAAAGATGCGTCTTTCCGTTTACTTTGAACTATCTTCGATATTATTTTTATTGTAATTTTATCGTGGTACTGAAAACCCGTGAACTCACCAACTATGACGATAGTTGACCTTTTAAACTCTCATGCTTTTCAGGCGAATTGAAGTAAGAAGATTATGGTGCACGTGTGTTTCACCGTTTTGCATGTCAAGATCAAATTCCCTTTCCGTTGTATTTTGAATTTCGTTGTATTTGTACTAAAAATCTAGTAGTGATGTATGAATTGTAAACCTCTAAACTTGATTTTGATATGCTATGGTATGTTTATTGTCTTATGCTTTGTGCCATGCTACTTTACGCTGTAACACCTCGTGTTTCCGCTTTAGCGGGGTGTGACAGCATCGAGTAGTAATTGTAAGGATAGTGGTTACTTTTATCAGTATTGTAAGGATAGAGGTATTGTATTGTCTTGTCATCCAATTTACCACTCATGAATTAACTTAATAATACTAAGTGACAGTTACTTTTACTGAATTACTACATTTTTTTCTTTTATTTTTATCAATCCTGTTTATACTGAATTACTACAGAGAAAGCAGATGAATTATACAATCTTTCACGTGAATGTACCTACATATTAGTAGCAATTGTAAGGATAGTGGGTAGCTACTTTATTAACTTAAAAAAGATTTTCTCATGAATTATTACCACTTATTGAAGTCTTGTCTTGTCTTGACATTGAGTAGTAAATGGCATTGAATAGTAATTGTAAGGATAGTGGTTGCTTTTATTAGTATTGTAAGGATAGAGGTATTGTATGGTCTTGTCATCCTATTTACACCTCATGAATTAACTTAATAATACTGAGTGACAGTTGCTTTTACTGAATTACTACATCTTTTTCTTTTGCTTTTATCAATTCCTCTTTTTTTGAATTACTACAGAGAAAGCAGATGAATTATACAATCATTCACGTGAACGTACCTACATATTGAGTAGTAATTGTAAGGATAGTGGTTGCTTTTATCAGCCTATTGTAAGGATAGTAGTAATAGTGGTTACTTTTTATTGAATTACTATATCTTTTGCTTTTGCTTTTATCAGTATTGAGTATTGAATTATTTGGCATTGAGTAGTCCTTACTAAATTATTGTAAGGATACTACTCATGAATTATTACTACTTATTGAAGTCTTGTCTTGTCTTACCATTGAGTAGTCCTTACTGGCATTGAGTAGTAATTGTAAGGATAGTGGTTGCTTTTATCAGCCTATTGTAAGGATAATAGTAGTAGTAGTGGTTGCTTTTTACTGAATTACTACATCTTTTGTTTTTACTTTTATCAATCTTGCTTTTATCAGTATTGAATATTGACTTATTTAGCATTGAGTAGTCCTTACTGAATTATTGTAAAGATACCACTCATGAATTATTACCACTTATTAAAGTCTTGTCTTGTCTTGTCATTGAGTAGTCCTTACTGGCATTGAGTAGTAATTGTAAGGATAGTGATAGTAGTAGTAGTAATGGTTGTTTTTTACTGAATTACTACATCTTTTGTTTTTGCTTTTATCAATACTGCTTTTACTGAATTACTACAGAGAAAGCAAATGAATTATACAATCCTTCATGTGAATGTACCTATATATTGAGTAGTAACTTAATAATACTGAGTAGCTACATTATTGAAGTCATGGCAATGAGTAGTAATTGTCTTACCATACTACTTACCACTCATGAATTAACTTAATAATATTGAATGACAATTGGTTAGGCTATCAGCAGCCAACCCTCCCAACCCTCTCACTTTTTAATGCCACATCAGCTGACACATCAGCTTTTCCCCAAACCTCTCTTAACCCTCTCAAAGCCCTCTGCAACCCTCTACAACTCTTACCCAACCCTCTCACTTTTTAATTTATTTCATTTATTTAATATAAATAAATAATAAAATTAAATAAATAAATAATAACATTAACAATAATTTAAATATTCTAATATTAAAAAAATTAAATTAACTTAATATTAAAAAAATGACATAATTAAATAAACTAAAATCGGAAGTTATGTTTCGCTTTTAGTCGGGCCTTTTTCTCCAACACCGCTTCCAACTCGATACCCTCAAGGTGGTCATGCGGGGCTTTGTAGAACTCCCAGTCTTGTTCGTAGATCGCATCTAGTTGGACTTGGACCTTCTGTTTTTCGAGTTCCACCAATTGCCTATCGAGTTCAAGTTTTTTCATCTTGTACTCCATTTTCTCCGACAATTGGTTATTCCACGACTCAAACATGTTGGTCGTGGGTCCAGAAGTGTCGGTCCCTTTACTCCTAAGGGCCATTTTTGCCTTGCCCCGACCTATGGGTCGTTGAGGTTGCGGAATCTCAACCTCCTTGGACTCTTGAGCAAATTGAGCATCGGAAGACCCGGACGTGCGGGTACATTTTGTTGAGCGAGAGGAAGACCCACCGGACAACAATGGAACCGTAGCCCATTTTTTGCAGTGACGTAGTATCTCCCAAGCATCTTCATGGGGGAAAACATGGCTCTTCGTCATTTGGTAGCGGGAACAGGCGTATTGTAGAAGATTGACGTCGCTTTCTCCGTTAGGCCTATTGTTCACGATTTGGTTTTATATTCCGTTGAAGACCATGATTTTTTTGGTCATCGTATTCCATTTAGTATTCAGTTGGTGGTGTGTTCTGTACGAGGGCAACCCAAGTTGCTCGTAAAACGACTGCTCGATTGACTTCCAAAATTAAGCTACAAAAAACATAAACGAATAAAAACGTTATATAAACGAATAAATAAACGAATAAAAACACTATATAAACGAACAAATATGCGAATAAATACTAAATCTTTGCACGATACCGGTTATGGGGTTCTCGGACTCGTTAATCCACGCCTTGACTAACGTTACTTCCTCCTCGGTAGTCCATTTTTTTTGGGGCTTTGCGGTTTTTGTAGATTTTTTTGGGTTTTTTGGGGAAGGGCTTTTTTTTTAGGTCTATTAGTGAACCTTCTCTCCAGGGATTATGAAACTAGAAATATTCTTGTTATTGATTCGGCAAATACATCATTATTGTATACTCTTTCATATATATGGCGCAACCCAATTCTTAATTCTTATTTTTTTATGAAAGCGTAAGAACTCAACGGATTCCCTTCACATCCCGTTCTTCATACTTTTTCAATATGAAAAAAAATGCAAAATAAAAAGGTCGTCTTATTCAAAACCCCAATTATGACATCCCTTCTCTCCCACTTCACACCTTGGAACGTCTTGGAGCTAACATGGGATCCGCTCAAGGGCCTACCGGTTTCGACGGGTGGGTCTTGCAGTCAAGCTCCCTTCTGCCTTTGCACTCGAGGGCCAATCTCCGTCCGGCCCGAGGAAACCTTTGCACGCCTCCGTTACCTTTAAGATAGGAGTTTTTTGCTAGGTATTTGACCAAATAAGATCGTCCAGTTCCTATAGAACCTATCACTAAAATACCCCTAGAGAGGGATAAGGGTAAGCGGAGCGAAAAGGGTTTTCCATGAGATGGGAAACGAAAGGCAGCATATCCATAGTTACCGCATTCACGCTAATTAGCAGTTCCAGCTAGATGGGCTGTCAAGAACGTCAAGAACATAGAGGAGGTAGGATGGGCAGTTGGTCAGATCTAGTATGGATCGTACATGGACAGTAGTTGGAGTCGGCGGCTCTCCTAGGGTTCCATTTTCCAAGCTGATCCAATCCATTCGTTTGTAGAGCTATTTACTCGATCGCAGACATTTCTGGAACACCTCTAACAAAGGGACAAATAGTCAATAAAACAAGATTTACGCAGAAAGGTAGCGAACTCTTTTTGCTCAATAGCTAAATAAAGATAAACCAAACCACCCGAAGAGGAATGAAAGCTTCAAATCGAGTTCTCTCTAAAAGTGGATGCTCATATAGGATCAAAGTGATACTACTACTTATAGGTCCGTTCTAATACTCTATCCGAGAGTTATCAGTATCTTTTATTTCAGTCTTAAGAAAAAAAGACGGTCGATTATAAGTTACAAATTATAGTTTGTTTTTTCCTTCCTTTCCTCGTTTTGGATTGAACGAACCACAGTGTCGGGGGTTCGAATCCTCCTCGCCCACAAGCGGCCCAAAAGGGAAGGGCCTTTCCCACTTCCCGTTCGACTTGCATGTGCTAAGCATGCCGCCAGCGTTCATCCTGAGCCAGGAACTCGCATGCTGGAGGGAATACGATTCACTTTCAAGATGCCTTGGTGGTGAAATGGTAGTTATAGTAGCCAAAGCCATTGGAATTTTTAGTTTATACAGGTTTTGGCGGTAAAAAAATAAAATGGACACAAGTAGGGTTTTCTGTAACATATTAATAAGCTATACCCATGCTGCGGGTTGTTTGCTTGATTTTCCGGAGCGGATGCTTCGGTTGGGACCCGTTGGGTTTCCGGAAAATACGAATGTGTATCGCTTGAATCGGAACCCTACCCCGTTTCATGGGGTACGAAATCGGGGTAACGCGTATTTCCGCGGCTATAATCCGTATTATTGATAAGTGTTAATTTATTACCACTTATTATAACGCTTTTTATCCTTTTAATCTCTTATTTATCCCATTTTTAGTTAGTTAGTGTCTTTAAATATATAATTATAAGCTTTTTCCAATTATGTCTAGTTTAGAATACAACTTTAGTTTTTAGCTTAATTATAGTCAATATTATTATGTTTTACTTACGTTTATTTTTATATATAAATTGTAGGAGATCGTCGAGATGCCGAATTTATAAAGACGAATTTAATGGACCGGATCTCGGAACTTTTTGAAGCGATTTTGATGGCAAGCTTGGACCAAATTTGGAAGATTTGTTGGGCTAATTTCTACAAGATTAATGGGCCAAATTTTAAAGCCTTTTTGGTGAAGACTTGGATCAATTTGATGGAGCATCCATGATTAACTAGTTACCCACTTTTGAAGACCCATGACCATGGATCAACCATGGTTCATCCAACTTGCTCACCAAGCTTCTTCTTCTTTATATAAATGGAGGTAGCTAGTTAGTTGAAAAAAGACAACACAATTCTTCCCATCTTTGGGAAGAAATCCACACACCCTTCTTTCCAACTATTGGGGGAAAATCCATCATCACTTTGCTTCTTCCAATTATTGGGGAGAAATCCATCATCACTTTGCTTCAAAGTTCTCATAGTAGTTTCTTAGATACTCTTTGGTTCTCTCTCAAGAAACCGAAATTTAGCTCTTGATTACGTTACTTGATAAACACTTTCGGTTGTTTTGGGTTCGACATTTGATAAATTAATCTACGTATTTGTGGTACTAATCCGTGTTCTCGTTTGAGTATTGCTTATAATTTCTTGGTTATTATTTTGTTTCTTATAACAATTGTGATATATATATATATATATATTTGTACGCATATATACATATATATAGTTCGAGAGCTTTTTATTGTGAACTAATCTTTTTCTCTTATATAACTGTGTTTACTTACGCGCTCATAGTGTTAACTGGTCATTTTTCCAGTATACCTTTATATCAACTGTTTTAATTTTCACTGGTTAATTCCAGTAACTGCACCTTATCAACCGTTTTAATTATTGCATTTTATAATTATTCCTGTGGTACTAACGCTTTCTTGTCCAATCAATTATTCGTCTAAAAGTAGTCGTAAAACACACCCAAGCATGATAGGCTAATTTCATAGCTTGGGGTGTAAGGTTCAATTTGGAATGAGCATTTGGTCAAGAAAAAAGTCTTTTATATAAACTCAATTTTTGCCACTTCAAGTTTAAATGTCTCATTAAATATTGTCCTTGGATTTTTACCGGTTAATCAGATATACGAAAATGCGGTATCTTTTCAGAAGTTACTAAAATGTTATTTTGGGGATATATGAGTGGGTGACAACACTCGTTGCTATTATCTCACGTCTTTAACATTTCATTAAAGAGTATGTCTAAAAATTAACTAGTAATAATCCAAGGACTTGAAAATGTGTTAGTCTCTTAAGGGACTACAATTGGCATTATCCCTAAAGTTGGTATCAGATCTAGTATCCCATTAAAGATTATAACTAATTATTTAACAATGAGCCAGATGCATGAAAATGTGTTAATCTTTCAGAGGTTACATAAGTGTTAATTTTTAATATATTTTAACATTTCATTAAAGATTGCATCTAAACTTATCGATAAATAATTGGGCTATATGAAAATGTGATAACTTTTCAGAAGTTACTTGGATATCGTTTCTGCATAATTGAGATTATTAAACTACTTCCTATTCAATTTACCTATTTTTATTCCAACTAAAAGACTTTACACCCCTGGCTCCTTTTTATAATTGTTCTCTTAAAGTAGCTCATAATCAACCAACCAATCAAAATATTTTTTCATCCAAAACCCCATTTGAAGTTAACTTTCACAAAGACTGAATCTTGAAAGATTGTTTTCACCGCTTCCCTGTGGGATCGATATCTGGTACTTGTACCATTTTATTACTTGTTTTTAGAAAAACGACAGTAATTAGAGGTTTATACTTGGACCGAAGGTTACTTGTTTTATTTCTTTTACACACCTGTTTTTGGCACCGTCCGTTCAAATAATTAATAAAAATAAAAAGAGAACGAGGTTGTGCGAAATCTAACAACAATTATAATCATTAAATTGATTATTATCCGGATTGAAGCCGGATGTCCCAAATTGGGTAGGAAAGGGCGTTTGAGAAAATTGGGTGGGAATGAAATTTGGAGGGTAACCGGTATTGTAATTTGGAGGGTAACCGGTTAGAGAAAATTGGGGTGGAAAGAAATTTGGAGGATAACCGGTATTGTAACCGGCGTTTGGTTCCTCAAATTGCGGTATATGTGGTTGTATACTGTAATCGGCGAATCCGCTTGGACCTCTCGACCCACCGGCACCTCCCGACCCACCGGCACCCCTCGACCCACCTCGCGACCGACCGGCACCCATCGAACCTCTTCCTCGTGAACCACGGGACGACTTGTTTGGATTCATGATTGATGAAAGAGTATGGAGAAGAAAGTAGATTAATTTGGTGTGTAAAATTGTGTTGAGAATGAGGTAATTTATATAAGGTAAAAAAGGAAAAAAAAAGTAAAAAAAAGTAAAAATTTGACCGTTGGAAAGCCGTTTGGCAACGGATTCTGGCGCCCGCTGAAGCTTTAGCCCGTCGGGCTCTCTTCATCACGCACCGGTGCCCGCCCTACCCGCCGGGCCCAACCTGTCATACTCGCATGACCGTTGTGCATAGCTTTATAAATAGGGGGTATCTCATTAACCAATACCTCACAACTCTCATACATTTCTTTCATACTTCTTAGCTTTCTTGCATTTGATCTCTAAGGCTACACGCACCCAACCCACTGAACCCAATCAACCCACTCACTTTTTGAATGCCACATCAGCTGCCACATCAGCTTTTGGTCAACCCTCTCTTTACCCTCCCATAACCCTCTACAACACACACCCAACCCTCCCAACCCTCTCACTTTTCAATTTATTTTATTTATTTCATTTATTTTATTTAATTAAATAATATAATTAAATAAATAATATTGTTAAAAATAAGTTAAAAATTCTAATATTAATAAAAGTTACATAATTAACTAAACTAAAATTAAGTAAACTAAAAAAATTACGAAAAAAATAAACTAAAAAAAATACGAAAATAAATAAACTAAAACTTGAAGTCGTGTCTCGCTCTTAGTACAGCCTTTTTTTGCAACACGGCTTCCAACTCCAAACCCGAAAGGTGGTCATGCGGGGTTTTGCAGAACAACCAGTCTTGCTCGTATTGCGCATATAGTTGGACTTGGAGTTTTTTTTCTTCGAGTTCCGCAATTTGCTTATCGAGTTCAAGTTTTTTCATCTTGTACTCCATTTTTTCCGCCAAATTGCGGTCCCACGATTCATACAGTTCGATCGTGGGGGTGGAAGATTGGCCCCCTCTAAGGGCCTTTTTCGCCTTGCCCCGGCCTACGGGTCGTTTAGGTGGCGGAACCTCGACCTCGTCGGAATCTTGACCAAAGTGAGCGTCGGAAGACCCGGACGTGCGAGTACGTTTTGTTGAGCAAGACGAAGACCCACCGGACATTAACGGAACTGCAGCCCATTTAGGGTTGTGACGGACTATCTCCCAACAGTTTTCGAAGGGGAAAGCACCGCCCTCCGTCATTTGGTATTGGGAACGAACCTTTTTTTGAAGGTTGACGTCGCTTTCTCTACTAGGCCTATTGTTCATTATTTGGTTGTATATTCCGTTGAAGGCCATGATTTTTTTGTTCATCGCCTTCCATTTTGCAGTCAGTTGGTGGTGGGTTCTGTACGGGGCGACTTGAAGTCGGGCGTAAAACGACCGCTCGATTCACTTCCAAAATTGAACAACAAATAAATTAACGAAAAAATAAACGAATAACTTAACAAATTAACGAAAAAATATACTAGATCTTTGCGCGTTACCGGATGCGGGGTTCTCGGACTTGTTAATCCACGCCTGGCATAACGCTACTTCCTCCTCGGGTGTCCATTTTTTTGCAGTTGCGCGGGTGGGGAAGGTTTGTTTCAGTTTTTCAGGGAAAAGCTCGGGTTCGGCCTCGGGTTCGGCCTCGGGTTCGGCCTCGGGTGAAGCGGAACCTTCGGTTGGCAACCGTTGGGTTTCTGGAACATACGAATGTGTTTCGCTTGAATCGGAACCCGAGGCCGTTTCACGGGGTACGAAATCGGGGTAACCCGTATTTCCACGGTTATAATCCGTATTGACACCGGATGTCCCGTAGTGGGTGGGAAAGGTCGTATGAGAAAATTGGGTGGGAAAGTAATTTGGAGGGTAAGGAAAGAAATTTGGCGCATAACCAGTTCCGTAACCGGCGTTTTGTGTATCAAAATGCGGTATAAACGGCGGTTGTTGTTGAGCATCAAATTGCGGTATATACGGTTCGTGGTTCGCGTAATCGGCGAATGCCGACCCACCGGCACCTCCCGAACCACCGCCACCTCTCGAACCTCTTCCTCGTGAACCACCTCGCGAACCACCGGCACCACGTGAACCTCTTCCTCGTACCGACGTGTTTGGATTCATGGTTGTTTTGTGTAAGAAATTTGGTTGGAGGATGAAGAAATTTGTGTAAGATATTTGGTTGGGTATGTGTATATGTTTTGTATGGAGGGTATATATATATATATAGAAGGTATTAAATGAAAAAGAAAAAAAAATATATACGTTGGGAGAGAGCCGTTTGACAACGGCTCTCCAACCCGATTCACCTTCAAGCCGCCGGCTTGACAAACCCACACACCCAAGCCGCTGTGACCCGGCGGGTAGGGCGGCTAAGCCCGCTGCCAACCCAATGGTGCGGTGCGTATAGCCTAAGGCTACCCACACCCAACCCAATCAACCCTCTCAACCCACTCACTTTTTTAATGCCACATCTGCTGACACATCAGCTTTTTCCCAACCCTCTCTTTACCCTCCCATAACCCTCTACAACACACACCCAACCCTCCCAACCCTCTCACTTTTCAGTTTATTTTATATAAATAAATAATATAATTAAATAAATAATATTGTAAAAATAATTTAAAAATTCTAATATTAAAAAAATTACATAATTAACTAAACTAAAAAAATTACGAAATTAAATAAACTAAAAATCGAAGCCATGTCTCGCTTTTAGTACAACCTTTTTTTGCAACAAGGCTTGCAACTCCAAACCCGAAAGGTGGTCATGCGGGTTTTGCAGCTTGGTCGTATTGCGCATATAGTTGGACTTGGAGCTTTTTTTCTTCGAGTTCCGCCATTTGCCTATCGAGTTCAAGTTTTTTCATCTTGTAGTCCATTTTTCCGCCAAATTGCGGTCCCACGACGCATAAATGTCGCTCGTGGGGGTGGAAGATTGGCCCCCTCTAAGGGCCTTTTTTGCCTTGCCCCGACCTACGGGTCGTTTAGGTGGCGGAACCTCAACCTCATCGGAATCTTGACCAAAGTGAGCATCGGAAGACCCGGACGTGCGAGTACGTTTTGTTGAGCGAGAGGAAGACCCACCGGACATCAACGGAATTGCAGCCATTTTAGGGCTATGATGGACTATCTCCCAACAGTTTTCATTTTCATGGGGGAAAACGTGACTCTCCGTCATTTGGTAGCGGGAACGAACTTTTTTTAGAAGGTTGACGTCGCTTTCTCCGCTAGCCCTATTGTTCATTATTTGGTTGTATATTCCGTTGAAGGCCAAGATTTTTTTGTTCATGGCTTTCCATTTTGCAGTCAGTTGGTGGTGGGTTCTGTACGGGGTGTCCCCAAGTCGCGCGTAAAACGACCGCTCGATATTCTTCCAAATTGAACTACAAATAAATTAACGAAAAAATAATGATAAATAACGAATAAATTAACAAATTAACGAAAAATTTACTAGATCTTTGCGCGTTACCGGATGCGGTGTTCCTTGGACTCGTTAATCCACGCCTGGGCTAACGTTACTTCCTCCTCGGGTGTCCATTTTTTTGCAGTCGCGCGGGTGGGGAAGGTTTGTTTGGTTTTGCGGGGAACGCCTCGGGTTCGTCCTCGGGCTCGGCCTCGCCTTGGGTTCGGCCTCGGGTGAATCCGGAGCGGAACCTTCGGTTGGAAACCGTTGGGTTTCTGGAACATACGAATGTGTTTCGCTTGAATCGGAACCCTCCCCCGTATCACGGGGTACGAAATCGGGGTAACCCGTATTTCCGCGGTTATAATCCGTATTGAAGCCGGATGTCCCATAGTGGGGTGGAAAGGCCGTATGAGAAAATTGGGTGGGAAAGAAATTTGGAGGGTAATCGGTTAGAGGAAAATGGGGAGGAAAGAAATTTGGAGGATAACCGGTTCCGTAACCGGCGTTTTGTTCATCAAAATGCGGTATATACGGTTGTGGTTGAGCGTCAAATTGCGGTATATACGGTTGTGGTTGAGCGTCAAATTGCGGTATATACGGTTGTTGTTGAGCGTAATCGGCGAATCCCGGACCACCGGCGAATCCCGACCCACCGCACCTCCTGACGGACCGGCGAATCCGACCCACCGGCACTCCTGACGGACCGGCACCTCCCAACACCGCACCTCGCAAACCACCGCCACCTCTCGATCCTCTTCCTCGTGAACCACGTCCCGACTTGTTTGGATTCATGGTTGTGTATATGAAGGTTGTGTATAAAGAAAGAAGGTTGGTATATGAAGGTTGTGTATAATGAAAGAAGGTTGGTATATCAAGGTTGTGTATGAAGGTTGTGTGGATGAAAGTGAATAGAGAATTGTATATGAAGGTTGGTAATATATAGAGAAGGTTGTGTAATTAAATGATTTGAAAAAGAAAAAAAGGGAAAGTTTATGTTGGAGAGCCGTTTGGCAACGGCTCTCCGAAACCGCCAAACCCCTTACCCGCCGGCTGCCTTCCATCGCACACCCAACCCGTCAGGCTTTTTTTAAGCCGGCGGGTTTAGCCGCTCACAACCCATTTGACTTGTGCGTGTAGCCTAATTCCTATTGCAAATGATTTTCTAATTGCACAGAGCATTGTTATAAGTAAGTTCTATTGAAATTTTATGGTTTGTGTTCTTGATATTTTTCATCCGATTAGGTTAGTTGGATTCAATTTTGGTGATTGTTGTTTTTCAAAAGTTGTTTGTAATCATAATTACTGCAACATATCCAAATTTTAATAATTTTTGTGATTGGAAAATTGTTGTTTGAAAAATTGAAATTTTATGGTTTGCGTTCTTAAGATTTTTCATCAGATCTGGTTAGTTGGATTCGTATTTGGTGATTGTTGCTTTTCAAAAGTTGTTTGTAATCATAATTAGTGCAACATATCCGAATTTTAACAATTTTCGTGATAATTTTGAAAAATCGTTGTTTGAAAATTGAAATTTTAAAGTTGGTGTTCTTCATATTTTCATCAAATCTGGTTAGTTGGATTCGTTTTTGGTGATTGTTGCTTTTCAAAAGTTGTTTGTAATCATAATTAGTGCAACATATCCGAATTTTAACAATTTTCGTGATGATTTTGAAAAATCGTTGTTTGAAAATTGAAATTTTAAAGTTGGTGTTCTTCAATTTTCATCAGATCTGGTTAGTTGGATTCGTTTTTGGTGATTGTTGCTTTTCAAAAGTTGTTTGTAATCATAATTAGTTCAACATATCCAAATTTTAACAATTTTTGTGATGATTTTGAAAAATCGTTGTTTGAAAATTGAAATTTTATGGTTTGTATTCTTCAGATTTTTCATCAGATCTGGTTAGTTGGATTCGTTTTTGGTGATTGTTGCTTTTCAAAAGTTGTTGTAATCATAATTAGTGCAACATATCCGAATTTTAATAATTTTCATGATGATTTTGGAAAATTGTTGTTTGAAAATTTGAAATTTTATGGTTTGTGTTCTTGAGATTTTTCATCAAAGCTGGTTAGTTGGACTCATTTTTAGTGATTGTTGCTTTTCAATAGTTGTTTGTAATCATAATTAGAGGAACATATCCAAATTTTAACAATTTTCGTGATGATTTTGAAATCGTTGTTTGAAAATTGAAATTCTATGGTTTGTGTTCTTAAGTGTTCATCATATGTTCTTGAACAAGTAATTTTATGGTTTGTGCTTACATATATAGTTTTATTCAATTTGAATATAAAAGCTTTATAGTTTCACTTATGGAACTTGAAAGTACCAACATCAGAACTCCAAAAAATGCTATAATACCATTTGTTAGCGAAGACTACCTCTGACGACCACCTGCGTCGGCGCCGACCGCCGACCAACTGCGACTAGCGCCAACCGGCAACCACCACCTCCAGCAACTGCCGACCATCGCCGACCGCCTCCGGGAACTTCCGACCACCGCCGACCACCGTCAACCCCCTCCGACCACCTTCATCGGCCACCGACCACCTCCACTCATCGCTTACTGCACACTTTAGCAACAACATCGCCGTCGTTGTTTCGTTTTCTATAACCTATACGTCGTTATCATGCCGTGTGATATCACACATGATAACGCCATGCTATCGCCGTGATATCACACATGATAACTCCGCCGTGATATCACATGTGATAACGTTGTGAGAACACTGTGATATCCAGGGCCGTTGATGGACCTGTTAAATAGAGGATACCGAACAAGGCCCCCAAAAATTTGGGGCCTCAAGTTTTATCTTCTTGGGCCTAATATATAAACCCTTATTGTAGAGTTATGTTCATTCCAAAAGAAATAGAGCGACCGTATTCATCATTTTTTCCAATTTCCAAAATTTTCAATCAAAGCGACTCTTTGACTTGCTCTTTACTTCTCTACACTTCTGTTCCCAATGGCTAATTCAACTATCTACATCCCCATAGAACTAAGATGATTGCATCTTATCTGATTTTGGATACTCTAATACTGAGTTCCACAATCTGTTTCTCACATTTAAGAATCTCATAAAACAATTTGCGTAACAAATTCGAAAATTTGAGTGCGTGAGACCTAATTTCAATGTTTAAGAGTTTGATTGGTGTGATCGATATCTGAATTTCTAGTCTAATTCGAAAATTCTGAGAGTCCTTGACGCAATCTGCAATTCTGTCTCCTTCTTCATTCAAGTTTATCAGTTTAGTTCAGTGAGTTCACAAGTAGAGCAATAGAGGAGGTAAATTCCATTGTTTTTATTTTACTCTCCTTAGTCCTTAAATTTCTATTGTTAATTGAATAATTTCCAATTGCCATTGAATTTTAAGGGGATTAGGATTACGAGAAAGTTAGGAGTAGAAGTAAAACAACATTTTTGGTTTGTTCTTTAAATTTTTTTATGACTTTGTACATTTTGTCAATTTGTAGATGGGCTGTTGGTTTATTCAATTATCACTTTTTATATTTTTTTGGTTAATTACATTTATATGTTATTATGTATCCATATATCTTATTTTGCATCAAAATCAATAGCTTTTGAGGAAGGAATAACAAAAAATCAGTAGCGCAACTAGTGCGTCATCTAGTATGACATGAAGTTTTATATGTTATTTTGTTTAGGATGAATTATAGCAGTATGGTTGTAAAAATTGTAACAGGGCCTCCAAAAACATTGAGACGACCCTGGTGATATCACACGTGATAACGTCGTGATATCACACGTGATAACGTCATGTTATCGCCGTGATATCACACGTGATAACCCAGTCATAACGCCGTGATATCACATTTATAATATCAAAACCAAAAGCCGCAGATATCACAAATTTAGCTCTTCAAAAGATTTATCACATGTGATATCACACTTGTGATATCAAAAACAGAAGCAAATATAAAATAATGGTTGAATAGGCGAAATGGATATTGATTTGGAGTTGGGCAAATCAAGCAAGAATGAGAGAGAACATAAACTCATTTTTCTTCGGACTCAAACGCAACCTACTAATGTGTTTGGGAGAGCCTCCAAAGCTTATATCCTTTTAATTGTTAATTATAAAATAATGGTTGGCTTATGATTGTTCTTACATTCTCGTAAATATGGAGGGTTTTCGTTTGAACCCTTCCCTATATATATATATATATATAGATGTATTAGAATCTATTTTATAAGTGAGGATAATATTTATTTATAGGGTTTAGTTCACGAAAGTGTATCCAACTTGTCACGAAAAGTTATTGTATGTATTGTACTTTCATTTTTACCATTTGGCGTATCAAACTATCAAAACCTACCGTTTAATGTATTTTGTGACAAGTTGGATACACTTTCATGACAAGTTGGATACATCATAATGATGAGTTTTGATAAAGTTGGATACATACAATGACCAATTCTTAAACTTTGATATGTCAAATGGTAAAAATGGAAGTACAATACATACAATAACTTTTCGTGACAAGTTGAATACACTTTCGTGAAGTAAACCCTTATTTATATAAATGTGTAAATTGAAAGTTTATTTATTATGGTTATAGCGTTAATGTGTAAATTAAAGGTTTTAAATGTATGTGTTTAGTTCTGAATTTTGGAGACATTTCCATATGCGAGTTCCTATTTCTCTTGCCACAATCGGAGGCCTAGGGGAGTTCGTTAGGGTAAGAAGAAGGGTGGCCTTCTAAGGGACCATGTAATACGGATTATGACTTTAGATGATAAGGTAAGTTGCCTTTTCTAAGTTAGACGGTAAATACTTTTTAGTGCTAATCAGTTGTAATTATAATGTTTATGATGATTTTAATATATGAACATCTACCACATTCCGAAGGCGACAAAATTTGAGACCTCCTAGGCATGGTATATACAAAGCCATGAGTTTTTTCGATTGACGGGTAGACGACGGATGGTAGATCCGGATGATGATGATGATGACGACGACGATGAGAGACCACATAATGGGAGACCATCCATGCAGACACCTACTCACATGGATGAGGGTCTCCATCACGGTCAGGGGTACCAGTTACCCGCTGATTGGCCTCATGAGTATTTTGCTCCATACCGGTGGCAACTCAACTGCGTCGTGAAGAAGGTTGATGATATGGAGGTTGGCTATAATGAAATGAGTGCTGGGTATAATGAAATGAGGCTTGGGTATGATACCTTAACGTGTTAATATCATTATCGCATTGTTGAGAATATGGCTATTCGGAGGCGCATAGATTTTATGGAAGAACGTTTTAAGAAGATGATGGTATGCATATAACTTGTTGTTATAAAAGTTTAATCATATTTCAAATGTTTTTTTAACGTTTTATTGTGTGTTTGTAGGTGCCTTCCAGCGATGGAGACGGTGGTGGCCAACAAAGTGGTGATTTTTATTCCCATGCCTCATTGTACGACGCTATCAATGCTGCACGGACCATGTCGGGTCCCTCATACATGGTTCCGCCCTACACAGCTAATATGGTATTTTAAATGAATGTCTTTTTGTGTAATTAATTATAGTTAATGTAATGATTTAAAAATACAGTGAAAATGCAGGGCGTTCCTCCTCAACCAGCGTTCTGGCCATTCTACACTCCGGCTGAGCGAATGACGCCGACTGGCATGTACAGTCATTCACACATATCATTGGTAAAGAATTGTTATTTTTATTTCTTAAACATATTTTTAATAATTACAACTTATTAACGATTTAGCATTTGTAATGATTTAATTATAGTTAATGTAATGATTTATAAATATTGTGAAAATGCAGGGCATTCCTCCTCAGCCAGCGTTCCGACCATTCGAGACTCTGGCTGAGTGAATGACGCCGACTGGCATGTACAGTCATTCACACATACCACTGGTAAAGAATTGCTATTGTTATTTGTTAAACAGATTTTTAATAATTACAACTTATTAACGATTTCACATTTGTATGTTGGTGACTTCCAATGGAGATGGCGTTTATGTAGATATCTTTACGTGTCGCGCCCCGATTTCACATTTGGCACTATAATGAATGTTTCCTATTTATGTGTGATGCTTTTTATCTTTAGGCTAATGAGCAATTAATGTATGATTCGTCTAAAGGAAACTGAAAAGGCAAAAGCATGTATGATTCTGAGAAAAACAAAAGCTGTAAGATTCATCTGCAAAAGAAAAATGTGTATGATTTGTCTGAAAAAAGCAAAAGTTGTAAGATTCGTCTGCAAAAGAAAAACGTGTATGATTGGTCTGAAAAAACATGTATGATTTGTTTGAAAAAAGCAAAAGCTATAAGATTCGTCTGCAAAAGAAAAACGTGTATGATTCGTCTGAAAAAACATGTATGATTCGTCTAAAAAAGCCTTTATGATTCGTCTGAAAAAAGCAAAAGCTGTAAGATCCGTCTGCAAAAGCTTTAAGATTCAATGGAACATACCACGCATACACAAAATTATACATAAAAGTATTTTATACATACAGCGCATCCAAGGGAAAGAAATAGGTCGCAAACCGTCCAGTGACGTCTAGTATAATATCAGTCACCGTACCGGGATTTTGGAGCTCCACATTATAAAAGTATTGAGGAAGTCGGGTAAACGATTCAGCTGGGTTACCCTCGATCATGCATATAGCTCTCCATTTCGCACGCCAAGCTTGCCAGTACTAGATATCGATTTTATACCGCATTTTAATATATCTGACAATGGGTGTGTTTACTGACAATTTAATGGGTAAAATGGCTTATTCGCACAGACATTTTAGGGTGTTTACTTACGACTTAATGGCTCAGAAGAGAGCTTATTCGCACATTCAAAGAAGAGTTGTTGTCCCCATTCAGACACTTCTTTGACAAAAATACCTTGTTTTTAACAAGGGTTGTAAACAAAAAAAACCCAGCTTCGTTGCCTCCTCAACCATAGTTCTCCTCTTCCATCAAACCCCAACCTCTCCTCAACCTAGACTCGCCACCTGCTGCTCGTCGAACGTTGCTCTCCGGCAGCTGCTCGCTGGCTTCTACTCACCGCTAACGGCTGCTCCACCATTGTACGGTCGCCATTGATAAATTGCTTTCACCTTCAAACTCTATCGAGAAGATGGGAGAAAAAGGGAGATGGGAGAAGAAGATGGGTCATGGAAGAGGTAAGCTGGTACAGAGATGATGGGTTGGTTATTTCGAGATGATTGATGCAATGTTGTCTGATAGATAGGATAGATTTTTAGGTTTTCAATAATTAATTCATTACTTTTTTAATTTTCTTTAAAAGACTTCAAATTTTAGTTATTCAACATATAAAAATTCTGTATTATAAATTAAAATATAGTTCTAGAAATTGGTTCTTTCAAATGGAAATTGGTTTATAGTTTCATTTTGATGTAAATTCTTTTTATAGATAAATACTTAGCTTATAATTCATATTCAAGGGTATATTGGTCATTTTTTATATTCAGACCTTTGATTCAGATAAAAAAGTAAACACCTATATCAATTTATCCAGACATATAAATTTATCCAGACATACAAATTTATCCATACAGGACTTAATGAAAATTTTGGTAAACAACCCCAATGTCGCATCATAAATGGTCCTGCTAATATCGCCAGTTTTGTCAAGAAGGATATGTGCCAAAACTCTTCTAGTTGCTTGACAGTGGGCATGATGCATTTGCGTCCTTGAGCAGGTGTGGACGTCATTCAACATTCCGTACTTGAAACATCTCTGAATCTCCAATAGAGGTGGCATAAATACGCCAACCACAGTTTTCCTGGACACACACTGCCTCATATATGTGCTTGTGGATCTTAACGTTTTAAACTCAAAAGGGCTTCAAGAAACTTCATGCCGAGGGCGAGTGTCATTTCTAGTTTCAAACGGAACACCTGCTTCGCTTTAACTCTTCTACGATGGTTGTAAGGAATGGGTTGGTTGGGTGTGATGACAACGTCTTCTGTCATAGGACGAGAGGCATATAGTGAAAATCATCATTCCCAGGAACTGATCTCACAAAATAAGCTTTTCTTCTTGTTTCTTCATCATCAAGAGTAGATGTTTCGAAAACATGATTATCAAATCAGTGTCTTCTACTTCTTCTTCTTCTTTTGCTGCTACTTCTTCGTCTCCTTTTGCGTCTTCCTCTTGTGGTTCTTCTGTCTCGGAAACATACGACGTGTTATAGTTATCAATACCATGGGTATAATTAGAAGGTATTTCGACACTATTGAACTAGGGAATGTAAGGAGATTCATCAACACCAATCTCATCGCCTCCGATGTTCGAACCACCTTCAACATTGCCTCCATTGCACATCGGACTATTGCCATAAACATAAATTGTTGGCACATCATCTTCTTGGCAGCATCTTCCAAAATTTCAGTAACATCTTGATCCGACCTTAAAATATAAACCCCGTTAACTCCAACTTCCATGTAGGCTATTCTTGTCACAAAAAACGGAAGGGTCAATACCGGATTTCCGTTCGATACAACGAACAAACCTCGAATATGTAACATTTAGCGACACCAGCACACGATGCACCAGCATTTCGGTAACAAACCGTCATTCTTGATTATGTTGTTGCCATGTTCCTCCATAAGAAATAATCACCCGGAATTTACGAATTTCAGAACTCATTTTTGTGAACAAAACTATCTCTTTGCCAGGAGAGTTTAGAGAATTGAGAGTTAAAAAATGGATGCTTTTATGGAAAGTTTAGAGAATTGAGAGTTCACTGAAGTTTTATAGCAAAAAAGGGTTAGAAACGTTTTTTGGCTTAGATTCCGTTAAAAAAAGTCCGTTAAATGTGGATTTAACTGAATCTCGATTAAATCTAACGGAAATCAATAGAAATTATGGTTTTGACTAGGGTTTTGATTATTTTTTTATCATTTAGCGGAGATTTTCAAAATTTAACAGAATGTCTGAGATTCCGTTAAATTTAACGATGTTTTGCAGAAGCATTTAACGGAATGTCAAATTTTGAATTTTTTTTGTCTTTTTGTGGATCCGCAAATTAACAAGGTTAACGATGTTTAACGAGGAAACGAAATCTCGTGAGTATGGGGCGTAAAGTGGGAAGGATTTTGGTTAGGAGGCCAATGATGATTTTCCAAATGGTTAGGAGCGCCAATTTCCCCTACAAACAAACAATGGTGTCCACCAAGATGACATCTTCATTTTATGTCCACACAAATAAAGCCAATAGAATTATCACATGTTAATATATAACATGTGGATAGGGTTGGATTTAGTCATCATGTATTACCCAGTTGTACGTTGAGCATGGTGAGTTGTACAACATTCAATGAAAAACCGATATCATTTTTCAATAGTAAATATGTTTTAAGTTTCAGTTATAAATATAAGAGTAAATTACATGTTTGGTCCATGTGGTTTACATTATATTACACTGTTGGTCCTTATTTTGAAATAATTATGGAAAAGGTGATTGTGGTTTACAATATATTGCACTGTTGGTCCCTGTGGTTTACACTATATTGCATTGTTGGTCTCTATGGTTTACACTATATAATATATTGCACTATTGGTCCTTATGCTGATTTCACAAGAAGTTAGCGTTAGGGACCAACAGTGCAATATAATATAAACCACAAGGACCTTTTCCATAATTATTTCAAAGCAGGGATCAACAATGCAATATAGTGTAAACCAAAAAGACCAAATATGTAATTTACTCTAAATATAAAGATTATCTTGGGAAGCTTATCTTGGGAAGCTTAGTAGAACTCCAAATTGTCATATTTTTTTAGTTTTTATCCTATTACCAAATTGTACACCCCTTGTCTCAATCTCCGCAAGCCGGAGATGTTACAACTAAATTGCAAGAGCATCGTTTAAGGGATTTCCTGATCATGGACCGACACCGACTGAACTTGCATACATCAATCCATGGAAGGTCTGCTTATCTTTATGAGTATAAATAGCACAATGAAGACTCACTTCAAGAAGTTTGAAGAAAAAACATGTTGCCTGCTTTAAGTGTTTTTGAACCTGAAAAAAACTTTAATTTCCATTGTGTTCCTTTGTTAGGAGTTGAGTGAGTGATACACATTTTGATGATGGCTATTTATCATCTGCCAAGAAGAGAATATGTTGAGAGAGGAGATTTCTGAAACCACACATAATAGAGTAGGAGTACAGTGGAGTTGAGTTGAGTTGAGTTGAAATGAATAGAAAGACTTTAGAGAAGAAAGATATAAACAAACATATTATATAAGAGTTCAGTTAGGACTTGACAACATCTTTAAGGCCACCACCTTTCTCAAGCTCACCAACAACCTCCCGAAGTGCCGGAACCTTCATGGCTAGGGTCCTGTATAATCTCGAATATCGAGCCCTGGTTCCATCTGCGGTTCGAGCCAGGGCAAGCAGGCTTAACGCTTCTGGTAGTTTACTAAATACCTCTTTTATCTCCTCCAAACTCATCTTCTCTAAAACCGTAGGCTTTGGAACAACCCGCACAATCTCACCTCCACTTTTTGGTTCTTGAACCCGATCGTCTGCTTTGATCACCAGCTCCGAATGCGAATTCGCTCCACATTTTATGATGAAAGGAGTTGTAGATCCTGTATTAAACTGCAACACGTTCCACTGTGCCACCTCGGTTTCGCTTTCACCACCACCTCCGCCTGCTGAAACTGCTTCATCTTCTTCAACAATCGACTGCAATCAAGATATATAAGATTCTTTATTCATATAACACTTGATTGACAATATATATATATATATATTACCTCCACAACACGAGAAGCATCTGCAATGTGTCTCTGTGCACATGGATGGTCAATCTCTAGCAGGGAAGACATTTGTGCCGAAAGACCATCTAATGATGACACCAATGCTTTCTTCTTACTTCTACTCATTATATTAACCGAAGATTGTCTCATTATTTCCTGTCACATTAACTTTTAATTGCTCAAAGAGTGCATTAATAATATTAAGAAGTTGCTAATCGAGAAAAAAGATACAAACCTTGATTTGCTTCAAAATGCCATCAAGAGCAATTAGAGATGCAAGTCGGGCATCCTCCGCTGCAGAAGAAGGATTCCGGATAGGTGAACCACCGTCTTCTAATGTTAATAATGCACCATCACCTTTCATTTGTTGCAGAATCTGATCACAAATATCAAACAAATGATTAGAAAAGCAAACATGGAAGCTTGAAAAGAGAATACGTTACAGAAAATAGATTACCTTTCTTCTCTTGTGATCAACAGATTCCAGAGCTGAACGCAGTTTTGCTACTTGTGATGAGTCTTCTGCCGCCTCAGTTGCTAATGTACCAGCAATGTCCTGATAACATAAATATGTAATTTTAGCAAATATCACTAGTAATAATATATTATTAGATTAAGTAACTAGCTACATGATCAAAGGTGGGTTACCTTGAGGTGCTGCAGTTGGGAGTTATAAACCCGTTTTGCATACTCTGCTAAGAGTTGTCCAAGTGCATCTGTAATGGGAGGCATTGCAGCACCAAGGCCAGCCATCCAACCATCCATTATTGCAGTAGAAAGAAGCTCCAACTGACCCGTGGCCCCACCTGCAGCATCCATGCCACTGATGGAAAGAAAGTCGAAGCTCATTCCAAGCCAAGATCTGATTTGACGCTGCAGCTCTCCAGCAGGAGTATGAACGAAAAGGGCAGCAAGAGCCTTGTTCCCGGTGGCAAATGCTTTGGCATCATCAGTTATTTCCCTCAGCTTAGCCCCTGTAACGTGCTGTCTCCAAGATTCCTGTACATTTCAGTTCCGCGTGTGTTACAAATAAGTACTACTCCTTCATGTCTAAAGTTTTACAAATATAGCAGTTTCATTGTTATTGTGAATGAAATATGACCCAACGCATAAATATTTGGTGCTATTTGTTTAGGCCATTTAACATTTCAACACTTCCATTTTGTCATATATGATTTGACGAAAATGAAATTCTGATTACAGGTCCCAATTACTTGAAGCAAGTATATATCTACAGTGAGGCCAAAATTAGAGACCAAGGTAAATAATGCATACAAAGAGATCAACTTTACCAGCTTTATCTTATCGTTATACCACCTTAAATAGAAGGGCCTTTAAGGGAATTAGCTAATAGCCAAAATACTTTGGGTGAAATTCAATCACCCACTAAGATGGACTGTGACAAATAAACAATGAAAAGCAGGTTTCTACTTGCTATCATTTAAATCGACCATTCGATAAACTGAGTGTAAAATATTTTCTTCCATACACACCTGATCAATTCCACGTATCTTCAGAACAACGGAGGATAATTTAGACTTCTTTTCTGGCTTTAGATTTACTCTGAAACCATGCATATGCTCATCAATTAAAGCATTCTTAATGTTGGGATCATAACGCACAGGAGATCTTCCAGGGCTACTGCCTCTGCTGGAGCTTCTGCTGCGGCCACTGGTAGGTTTCTCCAAAAATCTCTCAACCGGAGGAACCTAGAACATTAAGAATTACTTCTGCAATCTAACTGAGAAGCAGGCACAAGCAACAATGCTTAAATAAAAACTTAAAACTACTATTACCTTGATCGATTGCAGCTCAGGTGACCTAGCCAGCAATGATCTTATATACAAAATTCTAACACGGGAAACAAGCATGGTGTCCATCACTCTATGTGGCTCCATTTTACGGATAAATGCAAAAACAGCATCTCTTATTTCTGCAAGTATTTCATGTTCTCGAGAAGCACCAGCTTTAATGACCGCAGCCAAAACCTGCACCACTCAGATCACATTCAGATAGAAATTAAACAAAAAATCCATTAAGGAAGCAATTCTAACTAAAAAGCAGCAAGGAACAGAATTACTGCTATCCTATCAGAAATGATTTTTTCAAGATTCGGGATCAACACCATTCGTACCAGCATTAGTAGCTTGTTTGCTCCATCAGAAATAGCAGCAAGACCTCATATTGTTCCAGGTCAAAGTCATTCAGAGCAGAAGTCAGATACTCCCCTGCGGGGTTGATTTGATCTTGTCATTACCCGGCTTAACTAAAGCAAGAGTACCATCATCTTTTCGGCAGAGAAAGGGACAACATCCATAGTACGTTCTTTTGTATTACTGTCATTCCTATAAACCAAATAAAGCAAAAGTTTGTTCAGATTAACTATCATATAAAGAATATACCAAAACTAATCTAAAACCAATATATACTGATTTCACCTTGCATGGTCATGGGCCGGAGTTGGAGTTTTGGGAGGTGCCATTAACATCTGAAAAGGGAAAACAAGTGAGAAATTCATCCTGGAGGTTAACACCAAGTTTGGTATGATTTATTGTATGGGAGCTTACGTCTAACAAATGCAATATAGTGTATCAAAGATTTTTTTTTAAACTGATGACAAATAGATATCCCCATCATGGGCTAGTGGCTCCTATTATTTTTCAAGACCATATACATGGATGCCCTGAAGAGAGCCTAGATAGCAAGAGATTCAAAAAAAAATTCTCAGTTGAAAACTTTTGTCATAAAAAACCTGCTGGCTTCCAACTGAAGATGCCTTCTCCGTCAATCGCTCAAAAAGCTTCTCATTTTCTTCATGCAACCTCTGAAAAAAAAACATTGAACCACAAATGAATAAGAACTTACGCTAGTGGTTCAATTCTGTAATTGTAATATAAAAGTTAAACACGAAATGCTGAGAAAAAGTAGATATTTAGTATGTTTGGCTTGCGTTAGTAGAGGAATTCTATTAACAGGGTTAGAGGTATTTTAGCCCTTCCTAAGAGCATAATCAGACAATATTCTTATTCATCAAAGGATAGAAATGAAACAAATAATGCTTATGCTCTCGGTGCAGCAAACCTTGATTTAAGCTGGATAGGATAAAGTGAAATCCCATCACAATGAAAGACTAAAGACAAACAATCAAGGCTCTCAACAATCCATCTTTAACCAATATCACAAGATCTTAACCAACATGAACTAACTCGCAAGTGAAAAATATTCTAGTGAATTTAAATCAACTATAAGAAGTACACTAGTAGAGACCTCATACTGTCAGATCCTCTTTAATCTATACCCCATTTACCAAAGCTTCATGTAATACGGTCATAAAAGACCAGACCATGTACACAACTGTCAATCATTCCAACCAGTAATCAGATTCCTTATTCAAAATAAGTAACTCTGACAATTGCTGATTACAGCGGGCCTGATCTAATAGACAATTTCCCCATTACAATCTAGCACTCATTTGGGGAAGTGTTGTTTCTAGATTGCCGCACAATCCGTATGCTGATCGATGCATGGGCCTGATTTAATAGACAACGGCTGTCCTGTATTAATGATCTTTATCTGGGAATATAAATAATATGAAGTTCCAAATGTCATCCACATAGTTGATAATTGTCCAATGGCATGCGACACCCTGTCTTGATCCTCTCCTCATTATCATTTAAAGTCTGAAACTGATATACAGAATATAATCCTGGATCTCGTGGGATTATATTTTTTCTTTTTTTTTTTAACAGATGGATATCTTGTATAATTGGTAACAGATTTGATTGAGATCTGTATAGTTGGTTAGTTTCCTTGTATGTTACCAAATCCCATAAACCATAGGATTCTAGTTAGGCCTCTAAGCTGTATTTATACCTGTTTGTTTTTCAATGAGAATTACAATAATACTTCTCTTTCAAGTTTCAACTTCATGGTATCAGAGCCGGAGTTCAATATGTCGGAGTCCGAACAGAATACCTCCACCGTCACATCTGCCAATTGATCAACACCGTAGTTGACTACTCTCAATCACCAAAGCAATCACTGCGCATCATTTGAATAGGAAAAGCTATCTAGAGTGGTCGCAATCTGTGAACCTTGCCATTGATTGTTGACGTAAGTTCTGCTTCTTGACCGGATAAACTTCAAAACCGGTCTCTTCTGAACTAGGTGACTACTCGATTCATCAGACATGTCGATTCCAGCCTTCTTATGAAGGTACTATGTATGAACAATTTCTAGCGATCAATCAGGTGGGAGCAGCTAGAGAGTATGTGAGCCGTTTTGAAAAGTTAGCCAGGCAACTATGAGATCTTCCAGAGCAAGTACTGGAAGGAACCTTCATCAAGGGCCTTAAACCAGAGCTGCGATCCGCGATAAGGGTGATGCAACCAGAAAGTCTCAATCATGCAATGAGGGCTGCCATTATTATGGATGAGAACTGGCCAACGACAGCAACACCGCAGATAGGAGAGGCAGCGGGAAAACCCGCCACGAGTGGGCTAGACTGGATTGCCAGATGAGGATTTTCTTCATTTTATCTATCCACCTTGAGGACAAGGTGTTTTTTGGGGGCGGAGTAATGATAAGACCCAAATCAGTATTTTTATTATTATAATTAGATAATTACTTATGGTATTTTATTTATTAGGTAAGGACTATTTTAGAGAAGTATTATTTTAGGTAGAGATTAGGAATCAATTATATTAGGATATTTTTCAGTATAAATAGGCCATTAAGGTTGTATGTTTATTAGGATTAATTTGATTGGTGATTTTGATATCATTGGAGAGTGGTTTACCTCTCGAAAGTAAACCGTACGAGAGTTGATCGACCTCTCGAACGTCGATTGTTCTATCTTATTATTTTCTGTTTTGTCTTTTTAAGAGTTTACCGATTGAGTTCCTATCACTGGCCTCAATTGTTGTGCCTGGTTCTTTCCTTCAACTTGCATTTTTCAAGGCCTGGACTCCGAGAGGATGATTGGATGTGCAGATGAGTGTGATGAGGGAATACACTCAAATAAGGCTACCAAGTAGACTTCTGCTCAACACCACATCTAATTTGAGTAACGAGTATTATTTATGGCACGTTAGACTAGGACATCCAAGTTTTTCTTATTTAAAACGTTTGTTTCATGTGTTACTTGGTACTAAAAATCCCTCATCTTTTCTATGTGAGATTTGTGCGTTAACAAAACTACACAAAAGTACCTATCATCCACAACCATATAAACCATATAGGCCTTTTGCTTCGGCACATAGTGACATATGGAGCCCTTCTAAGGTCACTAGGTGTCATGGGAATAGATGGTTTATTACTTTTACAGATGATCATACAAGGGTATGTTGGGTCTACTTACTCAGAAAAATATGAAGTTGAACATGTTTAAAAAAATACTGTAACATGATTCTAACTCAGTTTGGTACTAAGATTCAAATTCTTAGAAATGAAACTGGTAAGGATTATTTTACTAAAACTCTTGGGAAACTTTTAGATGCTCAAGGCATAGTTCAGCAAAGTTCATGTGTATATACTCCACAACAAAATGGTTCTCAGCTAAAATACCAAAATACTTTTTGTGGATATGCTCTTTTGCATGCTTCATAGTTACGAACCGAAGGCATTTGAAAGCTTTAAAGTTACAAACACCCACAAAGTGACCTGGACAAAACAAATTCAAGTGGAATGACACTTCATAAACGAAAAGCTAGACAATGGGACTATTTGCATTGCATTCATTCCATCCAAAGAGAAAATAGCATATATGATATATCTTTACCAAAGGCTATTTAGACCGACGTTTGATCATCTTATTGACAAGTAGGGCATGTATGATATATATGCACCAACTTAAGGCGGAGTACGGAATTGATATACAAAAAATATAATCCCTGATTATAATGGGATTATATTTTCCTTTTGTAACAGATTTAGAAATCTGTATAGCTGGTAATAGTCTTGATTGATATATGTATAGTTGGAAAGTTTCCTTGTATGTTACTAAATCCCTTATGACAATCTAGTTGGGCCTCCGAGCTATATTTATAGTCCGTTTTTTAATGAGAACTACAACAGAATTTCTCTGGAAACTCCATTAAGCCACTACTTTGTGTGATAAATAGTGCATCGTTATTTGTCTTTTCTTAACCATAACAGTAGATACCTCAATCAGCGCATCACGTTTCAGGAGTTCTTCTTCAAGTTTTTTGGTAACAGTCTCAGACTCTATGCCTTCTCCTGCTGAATCTGAGTTGATTTTGGACTTGTTCTCACTTGACTGAAGGGTTGCACATAGCTCTGCCTCGACGCTTTGCAGCTTTGCCTGCACAATAAGATTGCAAAAAGCTCATAAACAGATGAAATACGCTTATGTTAAGTTGAATAGCAAAATTAATTGATGATGCATACTAAATTTGGACAGTACATGACACTTGAAATCAGTCTTCATGCACTTATCACATATTCCATTACTTGTTAAGAATCTCTGTAACATACGCCACTTGATCATCTTCAAAGCCATCTCTTTTTCTTTTTATATGTTTGCTAGTCCTATAGCTAAAAAGTTTTAGAACCACAATCTTTTTTGCAAGTGAAAGGGACACAGTAATGGGATGGCTCTTATAAAGTAAATTTATACCTGACGTTGCAAAACAATGAATTTCAAATGTTTTGAAATATCTAGCCAATATAGAGGTCGTCAACAATGGATGGAAATTGATGATGAAATACTTCTAAATATAAGCAGTCCAAATATCAAACCATATAGCAAATAATTGGACAAATCCAATAAGCACAACTTTTCAGCAAAACAGGGGGGCAATGCTGAAGTTATGGTACTGTAAAAAAAATCAACTTCTGATATATAGAAACAACAGTAACATGAGTTTTTTCAAATATGCTATAAATATGGAACATATTAGAAACTATAAATCATATGACTAACCTGTAAAGACTCAATCGTCGAATCACGTTGCTGTAACTGCAACTTCTGGGCTTGCACTTGCTCCAGTAGTTGAGCAACTTGATTGCTCAGATTGATATTCTGATCCTTCTCTATCTTGATCTTTTCAGCAAGCATAATGTTCTCTGACTGTACCAAATCAATAATGAATACATCTCAGCAACATGTAGCATTGTCATGTAGAGATTGTTCTGCTGTCACAATTACTTACTGTACACTTTTAAGCAAATAGAAAATTTTTGGGATAAAAAGTGATCAATGTTTACCAGAATTAACAAAGAGAAAAAAAATATTCATTACATGTTTTCTTGGGTCAGAGAAGTAGTAAGGTTGGTCAGTTTGATTTTAGTTCAGGAAGAAGAGGTATTATCACAAACCGACCAGCAAAGACCACTGTTCAAACTGGTCTCCTACTTGAAACAAGATACATCTTCTCTTCATCAAGAAAATTCAGGCAAACTGAATATACGAAAAAGAAATGAGTGATTCAATTGACCATCCTAGAAACTAACTACCTTAAGCCTTTTGTATGCGTGAGAAAACTAGCAATGAGAGAACTTTATACGAAAAAGAAACACATTCTGAAAGTACCATAAAATATATGAACAAAATGTACCAAACAGAAAGTAAACCTTTAAATCTGACTGCAGCGTGAAAGAGACTTTCCAGGCCTTCTGAACTTCATTGAATAGTAGCACACACTGATCATTTGCGCCTTTAAGTGCATGTTTGAGTTCCACAACCTCCTGCTTAAGATCAAGACTTTCTTTTTCTTTCTCATAAAATTCCTTGCGAGCATCATTTGCCTACAGAAAGGAAAGCAAATTAGGTTTCTACATATATATGTAGATTCTACTAATTGATGGTAAGTTAAAAGCATAGTGTGTAAATTAAACTAGAACTTCTCACCAGGCAAGTTCTAAGTGTGGTTGCTGGGGGTAGGAGAAGAGGGATAAACATGAAACTTTTATGTTGCTTTGCAAGTTGCATGTAAGGGTCTAAACAATAACTAGAAACTCTAATACATTTCATTTTGAAAGCTTGAAGTTGCTTAAATGCAAAGAATGTTGAGTAAAACCTACTCCAGGATTCAAATGACCACATAGATAGAGGCT
This sequence comes from Centaurea solstitialis, assembly GCA_030169165.1. Taxonomy (NCBI): domain Eukaryota; kingdom Viridiplantae; phylum Streptophyta; class Magnoliopsida; order Asterales; family Asteraceae; genus Centaurea; species Centaurea solstitialis. The sequence continues at coordinate 17,712,530 of CM058040.1, read as the reverse complement.
TTGCCAACTTACAATATCTTTCCACTTCTTAATGGTATCCCGGTTTCCAAGACTAAGTACCGCATTTCGAGCTCTAGCAGAAAAATTCAGAGATGACAATGTCTCGGACAAATTTGAAACATCTGGACATATGTTTACAATGAGCAGGGTTTTTGAGCTTCCACCTGTAATGACAGATACAAAGAGAACATGTTTTAATATGGAAGCCTGCTACAACTTAACAATATGCAATAGCAGCATGCAAGATACTATTCAGGGTAGTCTTAAATAAACCCAATGTGAATATGCTAGCATCATGGCTGATAATTGGACAAATCCCATTGATAGAAATATCATGTCGGTATTAGAAAATCAGTTCCAGTTTGTTCATGAAAATGACTTGAAAAGCGCACATAGTATTTGAAAGTTTATTTGTGTTTTTATAAATCCACTGTAAAACTGCTTCAGCACTCACAACAAACAAGAACTAGCATCGAAACACTACTGCAAAAAAAAAAAAAAAAAAAAAAAAAAACATCATTATAAATACATGTGATAGTCAAATATACCAACACATGATTGTTAGGGTGCAACGATATTAATGTTCGGAGAGATGTTGAGCCTTTGTCTACCATGAATTTGCACATCATTATGAACTGTCAAAAATAACCTATTCAAGTCTATCCATGGCCTACACCATGAAACTACGTTGAGCAAGAAGCAAATCAACAAACTTGAGAAAAAACAAATCTTATCAAGTAAAAAAGACATGTAAGGTTTTCATGAATACCAAGTGAATCAGCAAGTGCTTTTGTAAGCATCGAGTTCTCATAAGGAACAGCTTCTTTCTTCGATGTCAATGAAGCCAATACATCTCCCAACCTACACAGACATAGATAGAAAGTAAGACTGGCCGGTACAAGAAGTGATTTAACCAATATCTCAAACTTCCATTCATCTAACTTTTTATTCATTCAGCAAGCAAACACTCGGGAGGTATATTGGTTACAAGCCCACAGCTTCTCCCAAGTGCAATATGTTGTACTTCAAATTGAATACACCCAAGTTTTTTATTGTTGTTCATCAGTTCTATTCATGATTCAGTAATCAAGTAATCATAGAAAATAAAACTAAAATATTGCTACCCACAACAATCTGGAGTTACTACTAGCTAAAAAATACATTACTGGAATTCATACTACCTCGGACAAGAAGCTATACATGATTTTCAAACTTAACTACATAGAGAAATTACATACGCAGATAGTGATTTCATCACATGTAGCATGTCTGTTGTCTGCTCCCCATTATTATCTTCCAGACCTAGGCTTTCACTTCCAGCCAAGTCAACAAGAGAAAGCTTGCTATATAAATTTTCGCCAGTAACCAAATTGTCATAATATATATGTATGGTGATTATCCTGCACAAAAATAGCAAAGTTAAAGCTTTTCAGGTTCTTTGTCTTTGGAACGAATATGTAATGATTATTAGAAAGAAGTATAAACACATACAAGATGGAAGAAATACAACATAAATAATAATACACTTACTAGATAAGCTGTTACACAAATGCTTTAATACAACACAATTTAGTGGCCATAAAACGAAGTGATTGGTTTCATAAATCCACAAGGTAAGAAAACAACCCACATCCTTATTCAGAAGATTTATATGATCATGAGTAATGTGTAATAGAAACGACAAGCACCAAAATAGAATTGTAAATTCTGTGGTCCATAAAATCCATGCCATAGCAGTATAGCAGCTACACATCTTCAGTAGAGGTTTTTATCAACCCATAAATGTAGTAGAATATGAGCTCAGAACTTACCAAAATATTGACAAATTTTAAATCTCAGAGAACAATCCTCGGGACAGAAGAAGATAAAAGGGGATATTTGATGTGCGCAAGCAACAAATACACACCTCCTTAGCTGTATTATATAGTTGGATTGCAAAACATGCTAACAAATCCAGATGCAAAGACCACGCAATTTATGATGTTTCTGATCATAGTCTATGTACCTTGTCCCTAGTCGCAGATAGCGGTCGTTATACTCCAAATTTAATGTGGAATTTTGACAGGGACCTTAATTAGGGCCTCTTTTCCAACCAAGACCTTCAGTAACTGTCACTGGAACTTTGTGAGGAAGCTGTGTCCCCAACATAATCATGCCTTGCCTATGCTAACTTGTAACGCCATTGCAAGTTACAAGGTTTTATCCAAGATCCATCAAGGTCTTATTGCATTCTCAAACAAATGAACATTGCCACACAAAAGAAAGTAGCATTATATCACTCTCCAGCAACACCAATAGCACCATCTCCTCAGCAACAAAATTGGCAACATCTCCAACAACAGTGTATCCTTCCATGTTTGGTATGTAATTTAGCACAAATACACATCGCACAAAGATTAGACTTCCTAACAGACACATAATAGAGAACAAATGCACATAACCTAGAGCATGTATAGCAGTACCAAAAAATTTATCATCTTTAATACTAGAATCCAAGCGGCTTGTTCCAGCTAGATTGATTTTATTGATCATAAAAATTATTATCCATATATTCTTACCATTACCATCATAGGTATCTCCTTACTACCTAGCATAGATTCAAAAAAGTACAAGCCATAAGTTATTGTTCTGACGTTTAAGTTCAATTAAAAATAGTTAAAGATTCCAACCAGCACTTATATTTCTCTAACTATTCTTAGGTAGCAAATACAATGGATACTTCCCTAAGGATACGGAAGTAGATCAAGTGTTTGTCAAATAGGATTCTTTTGGTGCAATCAAACGACACATTTTTTGGTTGGGAGTACACTTAGGTCAGCAAGTACCAAGCTAGAACGACATCTCCTCTATGGATTCTCTTTGATGGTTGATTGCACAGCTTTGCCTTGGTGTTTCAACATTTGAGTTTCAATTCAAAGAAACATGTCTCGGTGTATCTTATGATCTTCCCTAAAAACGTTTGCAAATAGCCTAGTGAAATGTATTATTTTTCTCAAGAATAATACTACCCCCTTCCCAAGAAACCCACTTTTGATTTAGAATTCATAGTTATTTTTTCTAAAAATGGAAATTACAATAATATATTTAATTTATATTACCAAAAAAAGCCTTATTAGTAGCAGCACTTATTTCATGGTTCGATTCATGCATCATTTTATAAGCTACAAACATTGTTTTACAAGTGCGTTAGACCCACTAGGAATCTTAGCCTGAGTTTCTAATTGTTTCATATGTTTGGGTGGATATGAGGTATGGGGCCATATAAAATTATAAATCATATATCAAGAATTTGGACCACCATAGGCTCTTTAGCTCAGAAAATGCTACCTTGCTCCTCTTATAAAGCAGCAGTGACATCAAAAACATGGTATGATTATATGGTGCTATGATGATACCCATGCTGAATGCTAATAGACTTCAGGTATTGTGTGTAGATACTCAATAAAGAAAATCTAAGAATATGGATCAGCAGGAACTTAACATAGTTTATCACCCTAATACCGAGTTAAACTAGAGGCCATCACTAGAACATCATGCAATTTAACTTGTGCTCATTGTTCAGATTCAAGAATTGGGCAAATCTACGCCAAGCTTGATGAATGTGTACCATGACGATGAGACAACCAGACACATCTGGATGAAATAGATATCTCGAAAGCACAAAACCTGTCTAAGAGATTGTAGTAGGTGCATCATGCATGAGGTGGTTGACATCAGATCTTCCTATTAAGTTTCTTTATTTTCGTTCAGCTTTGCACATTGTAGATATCTTGACATAGCCTCTTTGGAAGGTTGAGAGTGATCATGTCTGTAATAACTAATAAGTAAGCATGTTCATGTATATGCATCAACTATGACAACTTTTAGTAGTAGTCTATGTTAATGTGTTTGCTCCTTTTTTTTCCCAGATCTCACCTCACAGGTCCATGTCATTCTATATATCCTATTTTTTTCTATAGTTATATGTGCTTTCCCAGTCACTTTAATTCTAAATGTGTCAACAATTATTGATATGTAATAACCCAAATTCCTTGGGCATTATTACATGAAGAATAAGAGAAAAGAAAGGAAATTGGGTTTGGCCCATATTCAATTAAAGAAAGGTGGGCTTGAAGCCCATCTCTTATATAGAGGAGGAGGGAGTTAATACTTACCATTTAGGGTAAATTTTCAATCAGTGTGTGTGTGTGTGAAGGAAAAGAAGAAGGACAAGGGTTTGTCGATTAGGAGTTTGGATCTCATCAAAAGCTTCAATCTGGTAAGAAATCCTCATTTGTTGTTTGTTTGTGTTGTTATCTAAGAATTTGAGTGTGGATTTCAACCCCAAAACCTTGGTTGAGGGTTTTTAAGAAGACTGTAAGTTAATGGATTGATCAATCAATGGATTAATCATTAGAGTAATTTAGGTTTAGGAAGATTAGTTTTGGTTATATATTAATGGATTTTACCTAGTTAAGACTCTCAATCGTGTAGGTCAGTAACTTGTATTAAGAAAATCCCAGTTGTCCGACTCGAATTTCCAGAATTTCCCCGACTCGGATTTTCAGAGTTCTCCGTATTGGATTTTAGGTTCTCCGACTCGGATAACGATAATCCCACTCGGACTACGGTTATGCGACTCGGATAACGGTAATCTAACTCGGACTTCGGTTATCCGACTCGGATAACGGTAATCTGACTCGGCCTGCGGTTATCCGACTCGGATAACAGTAATCCGACTCGGACTACCATTATCCGACTTGGATAACAGTAATCCGACTCGGATTTTTGGAGGTTTGGGGTGATCAAGTTAAAAAGGTTGATTCAGGAAGTTAGGATCGCGTTAATCGTACCTCTTACCTTGTAGGTGTGCCATCAAGGAGTTCAATAGTAGTTAAGGATTCGCAATCAGGTGAATTTCTCTCACATTAACAGTTACTTTAAAATGAAACATGTTTTATATAAACTCTACACGTATGACTTTATTTCACTGAAAAGATAAATTTTACTTTACATGATCATCTACATATGAATAGTGTGTAAACTGCATGGGGTGGGGCATGTACTGGCCAATTCGGGAGGTGTAACCCCAATTCGGGCAGGTGTGATCCCATGCGCTGTCACAGGTGTGTGTGGCATATAGCGCGGTGAGGGCCAGTACACGTGTTGCGAGTGTGAGCACGAAGCATTTAATTATTCGTTATTTTTAAATGCTTGTTTATAAATTGCGAGAACTTTTGAAGAAAAGAAACCGTTGCTTTTGAGGAACTCACTAGACCATGGGTCTAACCCTTGTTTTCATAACTAAACCTTTTCAGGTAGGCAGGGATTAGACAAGGGCAAGGCTTGAAGCCTAGTAGCTGAGAGGGTCCAGAATAGTTGACTTCCCTCTAGTTATCAGTAGTTTTATTCTAAGTTGTTAGTATTATGTTTAAACTTGGATGATGTTACGAGTTTAGTCAAAAAATTTGTAATCCGTGTTTTGGGATATTACACTTTATGCCAGTTTTATTATTCCGCTAGTTTGGGTTGTTACATGATAGCAGGATGCTTCATAATAGGTTGTGATTCTCAGTTTGAGAATTCTCTGTACAACACCACAGGGTTACAGCATTTATCACTAGATCAAAGAATAATAAGACACCTTATTTTTCATTTTTTCTATCGATTCATTAAAACTCTAATATTCTTTCTATAGATGATATGACCCTAGAATGTGATACTGCTAGTGTCATTTATGATGCTTAACATCTTGTGGTGCATATATTTCAGATGCATGAACATCTTCACGTCATATAAACAATATTGTTGGTTTGTAGATGTTTCTATGTATGTTCTAAACTTGCCAATTAATTAACAGCATGAAAGCATAAATCAAGCATTGAAGTGCACAGTACCTTAAATGATGATACTAAAACTTAATTAGTTGCTTACTTTGTTAATAAAGTAGGCTTAACATGTGCCTCTGTATTTTCCCTAATGCTGGAGGCTTGAGCACCTCTCTCAAGATAGATGGGACCCTTTGGCATGCTTTAATATTTTTTTCAAATCGTTAAAAGTACTGTAACTGCAAAAAGAATAATTCTATCATGAGCAAGGGACATCTAATGTCGAAAACCTAACTAAAGCACAGGGGTCCGACATTATTAAGGATACTAAATGTTGGAACAGGTGCCTATATGTGGACTTAGCATAGAGAAGTAGAGGACATCTAGCACATTCATACGAAGTAAACCTCAACTGGATAATACATGTTTGTATCCTGATTATATGATTCAGAGTTATGGCAGATGCTCTTGCTCTAACATGAAGGTATGATACTATGTAAGACTTCAAAACTCAAATGGATCAAAACAAATTAATGAGAAATAAGTCAAAGAAATTAAACACGTACAAATGAGAAACATTGATCTTTGTTTTGTCACCACTTCTACTTAGAAGTGCCTTCTTTACGACTCTGGAGAAGTCTTGCGGATTGTCAACCTTTTCCTGTACAAGATCTATAACAGAATCCAGTAGCCCCATCCAGACCTTAGGCAGACCGCTGTCTGACTGAGAAAGCAAATCGATCATCTATAAAACAGAAGATAACCATCAAAACAAAATAGGTTACACTTCACAGTTAGAACCCTTAACAAGGCAGAATTGATGGAGAAGTGAGGTTTGATGGTTAGGTGTGTATTGATGTGTATGTTTAGATGATCAAGTAATTATGTAAAAAGTGACCTGCTCATTATGTAGCTCGACAGCCGTCACGAAAAAATTAAATCGGGAAGTCGAAGTTGTATCTGAGTTGGACACATCAAACAACTCTTCAAAGCATCTGGCATATAAACCACGATCATGGCTAGAACCTTCCTGCAAGAGACCAAGTCAAATCAAAGGTGGAATACATAAAACAAGTTGCTCCTTCACATATAGCCAGCATTTAACATGAATATACATGGAATTTTAAGATATATCAACTTAGTTTACATACTTCTAAGAAATTTAGGTGAAGACTTGAATAGTTGAGTCTTTACTCTTTATCGACACATAACGATGTTTAATTTCAAATATAAATCACAAACATATGCATAAACTGAGGAGACTATAGACGGACCATCGTATGTGTCTTTCCTGAACATGTTTGCCCATAAGCAAATATTGATACATTATGACCATCCAAAGCTGACTGAACAAATGGCTGAACATCTGTGAAAACTTCAGCTGCCAAGCCAAAGATGTAATATGTTATTTAAGCAACAGAAACCACAAGTTATCATCAAAACCCATTTGAGAGAGTGTGGTAAACCTTGTCCAACATGTGGTCCATAAACCCTGTCAAATTCATAATCCTTCTTTGGGTTGGATACAGTGTCATCACCAGTATTGACTCGTATAGTAAAATCATCAGGATATTCAACAACCGATGGGCCTTCATCCTCAAAAAGTGGTCTTGTTCGACAAAACACCTTTATGTTTCCTGAAATTATGGATGAAACTTCCAAATGTAAAAATTACGAATATGCACCAGGATGCAGCTGCTCAATAAGATAGTGTTAATACGTGTAAATATTCTTCATCACTTCCTCTGGTAATAAAATTCCACCTTCAGAGGAAAATGACTATTTTACCATTATTGAACTATTCCGCCCCCCCCCCCCCCCCCCCCCCCCGCCCAAAGTTTTGGACCACTATTTGACAATTGTCATGAAAGACCACCGTCTCCTCCCTCTTTGACACGTTGGGCCACAGTAGAATTGCTTTAAATGAAGATTCAAATAGAAAAATATCGCACACCTAAAGTAAGTTTCTCATATGGTGTAAACTCGAGTATTGAGATAATCTAGAGACCATTAGATTAATAACCATGCTTATTCATATCTTGCAGAAAGTTGATGTACATGAGAATACATGTAACAGAAGATCTGAAGATGAAGATGCTACAAAATGTTAAGATATAATTACCTTTGGCAGTCAATAACTCATTATACAACCTCTTCTTCTCATTTATAAGAGGGGCAACTTTAGCTTCAGCTTCAAGAGCAGCCTGATCTGAAATTAATACAATTGTTGATGTGTACCATGTATCAGCTCGAACGAAAACAATTGAAAACTCAAGAGAATAATGTTATGAACAGGATAACAGAGGTGAAACAAATACGTAATAAAAATAAAATGTTTGGCACAATTGTATTCACTTGTACCAAATGAATAGAAAACAATGATAATGACAACAAATGGAACTTCTAGTAATTCGAGAGGCTAGCTCTCCTATATGAGAAAGCTAATATTCTGGATAACCTACTATGGGTACTGCCCTATTATTTATACTAGCCAAAACAGACTAACTCCCCACTTTACCCGTCTCTAACCCAATGACTAACAGCCTTTATCACCCCTGAAGTAGCCCCCTCCTCATCCATCTGATCTGATTCTATTCCTTTCCTCTCCTATGTGAATCTAATGGGTGGGTGCATGACGAATAGGTAAGAGAAAGAAATAGGTTTTGTGAACTTCAACTAGAAGTCTAGAATCAAGGCATCAGTATATAAGTAAAAATGTAAAGCCAGAGCAGAGCAACTAGGAAAAACGACAAGTTAGCTTATGAGCTTTGAGACACTTGACTGCAATTCAGGATGAACTCCAGAAATGTATACTAAAGAGGTCGGAAAACACTAACAAGAATATTTACAAATATTCTATGATGTCCATAGATCTGTCTAGTCTTAAGGTTCAAGCGTGTGAAAGCAGAAGTTGCAGATCATACCAGAATCGTAATTCATGTTGAGAAGAGATCAAACTGAAATACACATTTACAAAGTACATACTCTTGTACAATAAAATGCAGAATAGCAAGGAAAATGTTATTCATACCTAGCTTACGGGTCTTATCAGCAAGAACACCTAGATATCGTGTTACTCGATCAAGTTTTGCATTAGAGTACTCCTGGAGGTCAATGGCTTCTTGCCTCAGTTTTGCATTATCTTCTCTTGCATGCTGTCAATGAAGTATAGTAATTTGGATGACGTCAAAAGGACAAGACTGTAAAAATAATTTAATTGCTACATAACCAATCATACAGCACAACCAGCTAAAAAGTAAAAAGCACAAAGATTACTTTCATACGTATATAGCAGGTAAATCTGGATGCAGCCTTTAACGATATGCTAGCACCAATTTGGATTTTACTATATTGAAAAGCTAGATTGCCTCAATTCTTAATGCATCAATCTATCTTGTTTGTTGGCTATCTGTAATAATCCGCCTCTTCATGTAGATTGCTTTTAAGTCGGCTGAGATCAATAGGGTATGTAGAAAATTATAGAAGACTACCATTTTACCAAAAAAGAATAACAAAAAATTCCCTAATTTCTCGATTATCAATATCCTAAAAAGCAGACAGTGAATTGTTAAACTTTCACAAAAACTAAGCCAATACCATCGTATGTTCATAGTACATCTTATCTACCTTGTGACCAGCAGCACTCTCAATCACTCATTGCCACAGTTACTTATCTTTCAAGGTTTTAGTATGCAATTCATGTTAGATACAGTAATTTGATTTACTTGTCCAGGTCCAGTGGACGTAACTATATTCAAGGTTCTGCCCTCAACGATATGCATTACCTTATAACCCATGTATTTACATGGTACAGAGGTGTGCTCTAAGACTAAAACCTTCGCACCCGGTAGCGAAAGTTGTAAACAGCAGTACAGTAGCGCTGCTGCCAATGCCATGCCCATCAGCAGCTTAGGCAGCAGTCTTTCTACCTTCCACCACCATGACCCTTCTGAGACCAGTCACTGGTGTTCTGACCTCTGACAGTCTCACTGCTGTCCTAGCCTCTGGCATCATCAGCTTTCTGTCCACAGCTTCCAGCCCCAGGGGTAGACTAGGCACGGTCAACCTTGCCATCCCCTTGCCTACTTTGGCAAGTGGCAAGTGGCAACCATATCTGCATGTTCAACCCACCATTAGACTAGCCACGAACCTCCTTGGTCATTATTTGATGTGGCTGTCTTCTTTAGAATGGCCTCATCCTTCTAAGGATTGGACATGTTACATAATCCCTGATCACCTGGAATCTGTCTCCTGACTCTCTTCGCTCATGCTTCTTAATGTCCACCAGTCACTGTATTCGCTGCAGTTCCAATTTGTTTTCTGGAATTACGTCTAACGAAGAATTGATGAGAGTCACCATGGCTCCTCTCTTCTTGAGCACAGGTTTAGGTTTGGTCTTAAAGAAAAATAAAATAAAGCACCTAACAACGCATCTTCACAGACCCAGAATTATGATCCCTTTTGGTATTATCCTAGTTGAGTTAAGTGCTTTATGTTGAGGTAGTGGACAAGAATGTGTTCAAAAGACCAGCCATTTGACCAAGGTTCTGCTGAACATAGCAACTATGACCAGGGGATGGTGATAGTGGCATCTACTATGCCTTGTGAAATACCATAAAATCCCTCAGTTGCCCTCTACCACCAATAAGCTTTTGTGATCATATTTTGTTGCCCAATTCCAAGAAGTCCTTCTAAAAGATTACTGACATATGTACAAAAGATGTTCTAGAGTTACATAATACTAGTTGCATGTTATACCAAATACCGTTCCAAAGCGATCTGTCAATTTCAAATGGGTGCTCACTTTGAATCCCCATCCAAACAGCTCCACTTGTCACCTCCCCCCCCCCCCCCTCCTCTCTCTCTCTCTCTATCTTCTGTAAGTCCGATCTCATCACTAATGGTTACTCCCATATTATTAGATTAACTTTGAGATCTCCTATCAGAATGAATATTTCTCAATGGATCTTCTTGTGGTGGGGGTTTACATCAGCATAATGTATTTTATCATATATCACATTTAAGTTCTTGATTTGTGTTTAGAGATTGAAGGTTTCTTAGCCCCATCTTTAAGATAAAGACTTTGCACATAGACTGGACCTCCCACCCATTCACATTTTAGAGTCCTCACTTTAATTCATTTCCAACACTTCACAAAACATGATGCACCATCAAAATCATCTTGCTGATCAACATAGCCGCAACCCTAGTTCGTTTTTACCGAACACATTTAAGCTATCCTAAAAACAAGAGTAGCAACTTTTTGGTCACTTATGACGCTCAGGCTTTCAAGAATGTGTCACCAAAAAAAAAAATTAGATATATAAAGATCAGAAATTCAGAATAAATAATCAACATGCAATCATGTTCGATAACTGTTAAAACTTAAACCGTAACCACATGTGTTCTCTTCCACCAATTACAAACCACGATGTGAACATCAATTAAACGGCTATTAAGCAAGTGATCGAATATCCCTTTCCCTAACTAATAAAAATGACTAGGTAACAACCAGCATAGCACATCCAAGAAGATCCATAGCTCAACCTGACAACATACCTTCACCATGAACCTACTAAAATCCACCTAGCATGACCACATAGAAACATAACATATAAACAAAATTTCCAGTGCATAAGCTTTCCTAGAAAGAAAAAGAAAAAAAAAAAAGTCATATAAAACATACACTAAGAAGCCATCAGTTAAGCTAGCATAAACAGATATAAAAGCAATTCTACTCTTATTTATACATATAAATTACTTCTTATTGCAAACATATCCACCTCATCCAGTATATAAAACAACAAACTTCAAAAAACACTTTAACATGCCTAAATTGATTCAAACAGCAATTGCTATAGGTTTGAAAATTGAGTATACCTTGACTTTATCTTTCAAATTATGAAGCTTGGTGGCGAGAGAGTGTTTAGAAAGGAGTTCGGAATGTGGTTGAATTGAAGGAGTAGAGATCGAGTATCTCCGAACAAGAGGAGACGGTGGTGGTGGTTGCTGCTCCGCCGGAGATTTCCTCGGCTGGAAACCGCTCACCTCCCAGTTCCACCTGTTGTTGTTGTTGTTGTTCGACATTGAGATTAATGAAGAAAATTCTTCCGTTGGACTGACAAACCCTAGAAATTTGCAGGTTTTTGGAAGGATTTTGTGAAGATGGAGGATTTGGGGGGTGGAGGAGAAGATGATACTCTCCGACGAGCAACACCACTCTTTTCTTTTCTTTTCTCTCTCTCTTTCTCTTTCTCTTTCTCTTTCTCTCTCAAATCTTTTGGATGCAATAACTTTTCCCTCTTTTCCCTATTTCATTGCCTATTTTAAGCTCTTATTCCAATATTGTAGTTGCATTAAAATGTTTTTACTACAATGTCTAAAACTGAATCAATATCATATAATTTTATAATACAACGCGGATCACTAACATCGAGCCACGTGACGTATTTCCTTCTGAGTAATCATGTATTGTTAAAGACTGAATAACAGAACATTCAGTGTTATTTAAACTGAATGATACAGTAATCAACATTATTCATTTTGAATAATGCTGAATGTTGTGTTATTCGCTTTGAATAATACAAGATTACTCAAAGTGAATGTCACGTACCGCATTCTTGGATGTCCTTGTGTTTAGAATGAAATTTGAGTTTTCATTTGAATCTAACCCGTCTCTGAAATATATTCATGTTTGCTAAAACGAAATGCTAAGCGATATAATATTTGATTGTAGTTTTTACCGGTGTTCGAAAAAGCTCACCACAACAGCCCGCATGGCGAGCCGTGGCTTAAGGATTGTGTATCACGTCACGTTATTGCCTAAGGCACGCCATGATGTAATGCGCAGTTTTGTAATACGATATTTGCTATTAACTTATATTTTTAGTGCTTTATTTGTTAGTTTTTTAATATATAACTAAATTTAAGTTGTTAATTATCATTGATTCATTGACTAATAGTAGAAAAATGTATATTTATGTGTATAATATTATATATGATATAGGGATTTAACGTCATAAGCCACGCCTTGAAAAACGTCATGACCCGCCATGGCTACTAAAGCTTGAGGCTTGCTCTTGCCGCCACACCACGCCTCACGCTATTTAGATACTTGGTTTTTATAGAGTATTTTTTGGATATTATTATTTGAATTTGTATAAATAATAATAATAAATGGGAAAGAAAGAAAGAAAGGAAAAGATGGAATAATGAATGAAAATGGGTGATTTACAGCAATTTGGGACACAAAAGAATTTGCGCTTCACGGTGTTCGAAGGATCGCTTTCTAATTAATGGTATATACATACAAAATATGTATGCATGTGGGGGTTTTGGATTTTTTTTTGGATGAATTTGGAGGGAACTGGGAAAAGGAAAGTAATTTAAGATAAGGAAAATGAAGAATGGGCCAAACTTCTTAAAATAATTGCCCAATCTGGATTGGGTATGAAACTTGATTGGGTTACCTTACCCAACCTTTGCTTTCCTTTTCTTTTCTTTTATATTTATTCATGTGTATTATTTAATTATATCATTTATACATAATACAAGTATACTTAGGTGAAGGTTAATTTACAATCGATGCAACCTACATCTTAACCATTAAATTAATGAAAAACGGTTATTTTATTTTTTTGTTTTTTTAATTGAAAATATTAGGCTCGCTCTATTTTAACCGTCGATCAAGAATTCAACGGTTAAGATGTGGGTTGCATAGATTGTTTGATTTACATGAGCTGCAAATTAAACACCCCTACATATATATATATATATATTAGAGTTAAATGTCAATTTGGTCCTTGTGGTTTACAAAAATTAACGACTAAGGTCCCTCAACAGGATTTTTAACTAACAAGGTCCTTATAGTTTTGGTTTTTATAACACATATGGTCCTTCTTATAAAAACAATTAGAATTAAGAAAGGGTAATTTTGTTCATTCACTTTTCCTATTACTTTAATCTTGATTTATAACATATTTGATCCCTCTTTAATTAATATAATAAATTAAATTTACTTGATTTTAAATATATTATACTATATTATTTTTATGCTAAAAAACATGCATATATTATTTTATATTAAATACATAAATATTAATACCACCTCTAGTTATATTTATTACTTTACAAATTATACAAATACATTTTATATTTTCATGTTAGTTTTATTATCCATTTGAAACAAACTGCAATTTATGATAAATTTCGAGTTATATTATGAAAAGGGATCCATCGGATGAAAAAATAAATGTAAATTACATTTGTAATCAAATAGAATTAATATGTTTTCCTCATAAATTATCTATTAACACAATTTTATCTTGTATAATCATTTGGTGTCAAACTTTGCATGTTTTTATTGCTAGTGTTATTTTAAACATGATGTTGTAATTTCCTAATTTCACTTATTATGTGTTTTTTTTTACTCGTTTTTGGTATTTTCATACTAAAATTTAGATTAGTGATGTGCTTTTTACTAAATATATTGCAATTTGCTTCAAATGTATGATAAAATTAACATAAAATATAAAATATATTTGTATAATTTGTAAAGTAAATAGATATAGTTAGGGGTGCTATTAAAAGTTATGTATTCAATATAAAGAAATATATACATGTTTTGGCATAAAAATAGTAATATAAAAGGGGACAAATAAAATATAACTTTATAGATTAACTAAAGAGGGACTAAATATATTATAAATTAAGATTAAATCATATGAAAAGTGAATGGACAAAATTACCCTTTCTTAATTCTAATTTTTTTATAAGAATGACCATATGTGTTATAAAAACCAAAACTATAGGGACCTTGTTAGTTAAAAATTCTATAAAAGAACCATAGTCATTAATTTTTGTAAACCACAAGGACCAAATTTGCATTTAACTCTATATATTAAAAAGAAAAACAAGTTTCATGAAACACGAAAGTTGAGAGAGACACTTTCTGTAAAACCTATATGTTGTAGTCGGAACAGAAAGTTATTCAATTTAGAGTGTTTGGGATTGTTTTTCAAAAGTGTTTATTCACTTATTAGCTTCTCAAAAAGCCAATAAGCTAAAAACTAGAAACGTATATGCACTTATGTATATCTGTAAGAAGATCATTTAGTTCATTACCCTCCTTCTACATTTCCTACTTTAATCATTCATCAATGGCTGACAAAGGTATTTTGCTTCAATTGAGAATGTCAAATCGTAGGTTTAATCCCATTTTGGGGGGATTTGGTCTTTTCCCTGTTTTGTGAAATTTGTGTTGTCTTGGTCAATAAGGGGTTTCTATGTTTGATTTTTTGAATCCAACCTCTAGATTTGGTGTTCGATTTTGGATTTTTTTTCCCAAAACCGTTGTTTAGTGCTTTCTTTTCAAAATATGTCGAATATGAGTTCCATTTGTTGTTGTTCTTTGATATTCAAGGTTGTTTGGTGGGCGAATTTGCATCCTTTACCTCTGTCATGCATATCGATTCGGAAGAAAATGAGATTTCGACGTACATGCACTTGTGCATATCGGGGAAAAAGATCACTTTCCGACGTATATACACTTGTGCATAATGATCTAGAACCATTGAAGAAGATCAATCGATTCCATAGCGTGGTCCAATTTTACACTCAATTGATTTTGAATTCTTCTGATTTTAAGCAAGATTGAGGCCAGAAATTTAGGCGAGATTGGAGACGTGATCTCCAAAATTAAGCGACATTGGAGGTTCTGAAATCCAATTAGACCATTCCCTTCTCAATTTGTTATTATTTAGCCCTCCTAAAATACATATAATACCATTTTCATTAAGTTTAATCACCTTTTGCGTTGATTTTTTTAACCATTAGATTGATGTGAATCAATGGCTATAAAGTTGTTCCTTAGTTTTCCGATTATTTGCGGTTTTCCCTTGAACCCAACCATAATATTTAGTATTATTTTATATCCATTCATTCATTAATATATATATATATATATAACAGATTAAATGAAACTGACAAGGTGAGAGAGGCACTTTTCGTAAACCCTGTATATTGTAATTTGAATAGAAAATTAGTATCATATTATTTTGTATCGTAGTTAGAATAGAAAGTTATTCGGTTTAGTTATCATGAGAATGAAATTACAGTACCGTGTTTTTTTATTTTGGAGACTTAAGTCTTAACATGAAAATTACTATATTTAATAAATATATTATTGTAACTTATTATTAGTGTTTAAAAAGGCGCGCCATGGCGTACGCCACGCGTATCCACCGTTACGAAATGTAACATAGCGTTTCTATAAGGCGTGACTCACGTCATGGCGCCTCAAGGCGTGTCATATCGCACCGCGGCATGCATTTTTTGTAAGACATGGAAAAAAAATTAATTTTTATTATTTTTGTTATTTTTTTCTTGTGTTGTTAAGTATTTAACTTTGATTTTTACATTTTTTTAAATTTATCTAATCTCATCACCCACAATTTCACGAATTCATGAGCGTTACGATCTCAAGATCAAAATGAAGTTTTAAAATTACCTTTGTAAGTTTTATTTTACATATTCAATCAAAAATTGTTTTTATAATAATAATCTATATGATTTTTCTTCTTTTAATATGAATGTACACTTTTAATACCATAATTTGGTTAAAATAATTTATATAAAACATATATGTATATGTATAATTCTATATATAACATATAAATTTGCTGTCGTATATCACGCTTTGAAAAATGTTGGCTCCTCGCCATATCTTGTAAGGGTTTAGTTCCCCAAAATGTATCCAAGTTGTCACATTTTGCTATTGTGTGTATTGTAGTTGAAAAACTATCATTTAATACATCAAAGTTTCAAAACATACCATTTCATGTAATATGACCTGCTATCAAAGGTTACCAGCCGGTCACCCCTCTCCGACGGCTTTTCCAGCCATCCGATCATCTTCTCCGGCAACTGCACCACTCCGGCGACTTTCCGGCGACCCCATTTCTCCGGCAACCTCAACCAATTCTATGGGGTCGCCGGAGAAGATGACCGGATGGCCGGAATGACCGGATATACCTTTTCAACAAGTTTTCCAATACACTAAACGGTAGGTTTTTGAAACTTCGATG
This sequence comes from Centaurea solstitialis, assembly GCA_030169165.1. Lineage (NCBI taxonomy): Eukaryota > Viridiplantae > Streptophyta > Magnoliopsida > Asterales > Asteraceae > Centaurea > Centaurea solstitialis. Next base: position 17,695,639 of record CM058040.1, on the reverse strand, counting down.
TATTAAATGGTAGTTTTTCAAGTACAATACATACAATAACAAAATGTGACAACTTGGATACATTTTGGGAAACTAAACCCTATCTTGTAAAACTTAAGGCTTGACCTTCCGCCACACCACGTCTCACGCTTTCTTAAACCTTGCTTATTATACACGTCTATGATAAGTGTCAAATAGAAACATTATTAACGAGTATGTAAACTTATATTACTGGACATAAAGAATAACATTTGCTTCCATTTACAAGAAACCCAAAAGAAGTTAGATTTAACAATTACATAAATATTTTTGAAGAATAATAGTTATAAAAAATGTGTCAAAATGTAATTATAATTGTCAAAATGTGGATTTATAGTTATAAATAAAATTTTCATCTTAGATAAACACTAAAACCTTATTTGAGTTATGGGTCAAGGGTTTACCGGTTCATTTGGTTTATCGGTTCATTTTTTATTAACTTATGTATGGATAAAGTTGTTTATAATTATAAATAGAGGATAAATATATTTGATAAGTTGTTCACTTGTAAATATATCAATAATAAACCTAAATTGGACTACTTTAATTATCAATACTTTTACATTGAACATTTAATACCACCAAAGAAATCTATTTTTTCTCTAACCAAACTAGTATGTGGATCAAAACCAAATTGTTAGATGTTTAATGTAATCACTCTATCTTATGCAAACATGTAGTACATTGATTTGAACGATCTGCTTGGAGAAACTAGAGCAAGTTAGTATAACATAGCATTAGGGTTGGCAATTTTTGACATGATACGACACGAAAATAAACAGATTTGGGTTAAGGTTTTCGACCCGTCAACCCGCCAATTTCACGGGTCGTGTACGGGTTGACCCGCCAGGTTGGCAGGTTGACCCGCGAACCCGTTTATATTTAAACTAATAATTTTTTATATAATAAGAAAATTAAAAAAAATCAAATGTTAACCTTAGACTTAAGTGCCTAAAGCCAAAGTGTCAAATAACCCTAGCCGCTTTCAGTTTCAATTATCCACTCCATACTCTCGCTTCCAACTCCAAGTTCAATTGTATTAATATTTGGTTGCTTTTGAACTTGGTTGTATTTGGTTGTTTTTTAACTTAATTGTATTTGGACTTTGTTTTTATTTGAATTGTATGAACTTTGAACTTTGACCCGCCAACCCGCTTATGACCCACCAACCCGTTTATGACAGGACAACCCACCATTGACCTGCAACCCGTGACACGACCCTTCACGTGTCGTAAGGGTTGAAGAACTCAACACAATTAGCTAAATGGGTCGTGTCACGGGTTGAAGCTTCTGACCCGCCAACCCGCCAATTAATTGCCACCCCTACATAGCATGTTCTAATCTAGGGTATGACCCTTGATAATCTTACTACATAAATTTTTTTAACGACAGATAACTCACACACATGTTCTAGGGGTATCCGGATCCAAACGGGCACCAACTAATCCTTCGTGCCCATGAACCGGTCCTATGGAATGGCCATGAACTCGTCCCTGAACCGGCCCAATGAACCAACCAAAGAGGTAGGTAATTAACTTGTCCTTTAATTAATTTATCTATCTTGGATTCTTTAGCATGAAAGAAATACTTGAAAGGCATAACCTGCATTCGAAAAATCTTAAGAAGCTACAATCAGTTTTCATACAAAGATGCTAAAATTGTTGAGAAAATGACAAGTAATTGGGAATATCCATGAAAAAGACGATAATGTCAACCATAACACACATACCCTTTAATTTTCTTGTAACCCTCACCCTCCCCCCATCTATCTATTGATCTCCTCCTATATATATATATATATATATATATATCTATATTAATTACCACCTTCAATTTCCATTTTCCGGTGAGATATATCCCAAGATGTCTACTGCAACTTGTATAGACATCCTGTTAGCAATTATCCTTCCTCCTCTTGGTGTGTTGTTAAAGTTTGGCTGTCAGGTATGTATCAATTAGGATATATATATATATATATATATGTATGTATATACTATGGATCGGTTCAAATGAAAACTCATCTTTCATTGTCAACGTGAGGACAACCGAGAGCACATGCAACACATGTCCTATTCAGTCTGAATAATACAACATTATTCAGACAAAATGTTATACATCATTAATGGTGAATAATATAACATTGAGACTGAATAATATTGATCGTTGTATTATTCAGTTTCAATGTTGTATTATTCACCATGAATAATGCATAACATCCGGTCTGAATAATCCTGGATTATCCAGACTGACTAGGACACGTGTCACGGTCAGCTATCCTCACGGTTTCGCAGTGAAAGATAAGTATTCAGCCGAACTTTCATCTGCACACATATGATCCGATTTGCAAGCAAGTTGCGCAAACAAACAAGATGGAATGAATTAAAGATAAATGTGGGTTTAATTAATTTATGGTTGCATTGCATGCAGGTGGAGTTCTGGATCTGTCTACTGCTGACCTTTTGTGGGTGGCTCCCTGGAATTGTGTATGCTGTTTATGTACTCACCAAGTGATCATTCTACCATTCCATCCCTTGTTGTATGCTTGTATCAATTTTAATTCATAATATTTCATTTTCTTCAATTATGTGCATGTGTAATCGTTAGTGATCGGTTGAAATAATGAGTTAAACTAAGTTGTAATATACAAGTTTTACTACATATGAAAATAGGTGGTTAATTAAGTTGGCTATATAGCTAGCCAATAATTTCAAGTTGCTAACTTTTTTTGGGAAGGGTATCCTAGGCTATGCTTAGACTAATACCGGCAATTTATAACTTTGAGACATGAGCCCTTGATAACTCAGTGGCCACAATTGTTACGCACACTTGGAGTTCCGAGAAGTCAATGCAGGATCCTTGGAGTTCTCCAAGATGATGAGGCTAGTGGAAGCTAGAAGACATCCTTAGACTAATCATGATTGTTGTTTTGACTAACAATACCACGTTAAGGGCAAAACCATATTATTATAATTGTTGTGGTTGTTTATTATATGTTCGCATTTTATTTTATGTATTTATTTTATTATTGTTATGATAAATTCAAGCATCTTCAAAATAAAATCAAACGTAAAATAAATTTTGAATTGGTAATAAAATATGATATTTTAAGATTTGATATGCTTATCAAAATAAAATCGGTTTTTGGATAAAACTTTTAAAGCAAGAATTTTAAAGATAAAGTTAAGCGTGTTAAAAGAAAAAGAATGCTTTCGAACATAAAACCATTTACACAAATATAAACTTTAAGTTGTCAATTTAAGGTACTTGTTATCCTTACAAAATTCTTGTATGGTAAGAGTCTAGACAATCATGCGAGACAAGGTGTTAGAATACCGAGATCTAGATCATGAGCATAACATTAACCATTCACTTAAAATAGTTGCACTTTTGGACAACCGGTCTCTGTAAACCCCAGGTCAAAAATTTAGATGACATCACGATGGTTGGTTAATTGGTTTACCTAAAAATATTTATAGACAACACAATAACCATCTATGAGTATTTTCATGGTGTTGAATTAGGATTAAACGTGCCAATTTCGATATATGATATATCAGGTACAATCCCACGAACACCTATTTTCATACACATCGTGTTAATAATTTAATTATGGAAATGGGTGAAATACAGATCTTAGCTCTTATTAAATGATATTTGAAAGGTTAATCTATTTATTTCAGATATTTAAATCACTAATATTAAAACATGTTTTTATTGATGTCTGCTACTACCTGTAAAACGAACTTAAACGACTTACCTCAATTCGCCCTATGGTCAATTCTTGATAATGAAAAACTGAATGGGACGAACTTCGTCAAATGGTTTCGCTTCCTAAAGGTCGTCCTTAAGCATGAAAAAGAACTTCTACATTCTTGAATACCCCCAAAACCCTCCTGGCAAAAATGTTTATGTAGAAGTCAAGACTACTTATGAAAAGTACCATAATGACTCACTCAATGTTAATGTTAGTTGACGATAGATTCCATGACTCTTGAGTTATTGCAAGATCATGAACACATGACTACTTAGGATATGATATCTTTATTGAAGTCTATGTTTCATTTATAAATAAAGTGATAGAGGTTTAATACCGTCAAATAGAGATGGCCAAATAAGCCCGGTCCGACCGGTTATGGACGGTTAACCGAGCCCGGGACCAAAATCAATCCTGGTTTTTAAAGCCAACCAAAGCCCAGTTAAGGCCCGCAAGGCCTGGTCCGGTTACAATTTTGAACAAAAACAAGGCCCGGTTAAGCCCGGGACCGGTTAAGGCAAGGCCCGGGCCTAGGCCCGGTTAAGCCCAACCCAGTTTTAGTATATTTATTTTATATGTTTTAGTGGTTTAAAATAAATTTGTTTATAAAATAAGTTTATAAGTTTATATTATAATTTACCTTTATACTTTATATTATAATTTTTATAAGTTGCATTTACAATATTAAATTAGTTTATAAAATAATTGTAGTATTATTATATGTTAAAAAAACCAAAAAAAATCGGTCCTATGAAAACCCCGGTTATAGGCCCAGTTACCTATAACCTTTTTTTTTCTTGGAAGAGGTAACCCAGACCACATTGGGCCCAGACTAATCCTCGGCAATTTTTGGGCCGAAGCCCGACTGCTAAAACATGCAGCCCGGGGTCGAAGCCCCCGTACCTCCAGAATGCGACCCTACCTATAACCTGTTAAATGGTCAAGAGACCGGTTATGGTATTTTCCTCTTAAGCACGGCCCGGACCCGGTTAAAGAAAGTCCGGGCTCAAAAATATTGTTGAATCCCGATCCTTGGGAGGTCCGGTTAAGGCCCGTTCGAGCCTAGTATTTGGCCATCTCTACCGTCAAAGCATTGAACTACCAGGAGTCATTCATACTGATTTATGAAAGCCTTATAGTTTAGACGTTTAGTCACAAGAAACAGTCATCACTACTTCATCATTTTTCTATTGGTGACTTCACTAGATGTGTATGTTTACCAAATGAAAAACAAACTTAAAAACTTTAAGGTTTTCAAAGAGTTTCATAATGAAGAAGAGAATCAACTTGGCAAAAAGTAAAGGCCCTTCGATCGGATCAAGGTCGCAAATTTCTAATCCATAAGTTTACTGACCATGTAAAAGACATCATGAGATAGCATTCTAACCTTACTCCTCCCGGAACACCGCATCACTACGGTGTGTCAGAAAGGAGAAATAAAACCTTGTTAGACATGGCTCTTACTATGCTTATAGGTTATGCTCTAGAAAAAGCTGTCCGAATACTAAATAAATGCACCAACCAAAATGGCCAATAATCTACATATAGAATATGGATTTGAAAGATCCCAAAATTATGTCATATATAAGAACAAAAGTGTAACAACCTTTGTTTTAGCTGTTTTGAAAATAATTAAATAAAACATATTTAGCTGCTCTAAATGATTATAATAATAGGTTGCTGAAAGTTTTTAAAATGATTATTTATAAGTATTAACTAAAAGAAACAAAGAAATAAATAAAGAAGATATATATATATATATATATATATATATATATATAAAGTACTTAATTAAAGAAAAAGGGGTTGTTTGTGACAGCAGGTGCTGTCATATGGAAGAAAAAGGGGTTGTTGTGACAGCAGGAGCTGCCTTATGGTGACATAGGGTGTTTAGGAGAAGGCCACATCAATGGTTTGACTAACCTAGTTTCAAAGCACCTCATTTCCTAGTATAAATATGAGTCATCTCTATTAGTTTCTCTCTCTTTACTTCTAGTTCCAGCAGAAAGACACACACATACACACCACTTCATATCTTAGTGAGTAAGGAAGAGAAAATTGGCAAGTAAACTTATGGGCTGCTGAGTTCAAACTTCAAATTACTAACTCCTAAGGTGATTCCTTATATTTTCTGTTTTGGTTTGTTTACAAACCTGTGATACATACTTAAGTTGCTAAATTTCACATACAACTCTCTAATTTTCTGCCTCAAACATGTTATTATGTTTAGTATGTTCATAATCTTGATTATATGCGCATATTAATAAAAGAGAATAAGATCACCAATGATTACACTACCTATACATGAATTTTAACCATAAAAACAATGGTTGGAATGAGATATAGGAAGGTGGTATCATTAAGACGGTATTAACCGGGAAAGGGGTTGTAGAAATGATCCCGGACTCTTGACGAAGGGTCCAAAATAATACCGGAAAGTGTGACATCCACCGGTGGAAATTGGAATCTAAACGAAAGTGACTTACGTGAGCGTCTTAACATGTTTGTTTCTATTACGAGGCTCTAAAAATGGAGTATATGATTTTGATGTAAAAACTTGGAATCACTAAGCAAATTTTGCTTAATAATTTAGTATGTATCGCAGATTAGTCCTATTCCAAGCTTTGGAGGTGGAGGTGGAGGTAGATAGTTCAAGGAAGCTACCAAAGTCGTTACCTAGTCGAGTTTTGGTTTTTGTGTCGGTTTGGTTTGTATGGACTTAGTATATGTTATAGAAGCATAGAGGTTTTGTGGTGTAACTATGATCCATCCTAATGGTTATATATGAATACGACTTTTATATTAATCGTTTCCGCTATTTCTCTTTTTAAATGTGTTTCCTACATTTATATATAAGAAAGAAAGAAAGTCCGTAACACCCTTAGTTGTGTCTCGGTTTAGAGACGGAAAAAGAGGGGTGTTACAAAAAGGTTGTAACGCTTAAGTTAAGCACAAAGCTTTTAGGAAGCTTGATTCAAGGTATGATAAGTCCATCTATGTGGATATCCAAAAGAGGCAATTGGACAATGTTACTACAAACCCAACAAGAGGGCTTTGGTATTGGCATATTGTTGAAATTACAATTTCTTTAGAAATTAGGCTCCTTTTGGAACTGTACAATATTTTCAAGATAATGTATTATTGACATATTGATCCTTAGTTGCTTCATTTGTTGAGACAAACATTCAAAGCCAGAGCATAGCATGTGATATTATGGAATGGAATTATAAACATTTGGTTTAGAATGAAAGAATTGAATGGCATAATTGGCACATGAATTGAAAAAATAGATGTAGTTTACAATTACAATTACAAGTCAATTGAATACATACATTCTTAAAAAAAATAACCAAAAACAAAACCAGTAGGAGTGAAGGAAGGAATAATACGCTACAAACAACAAAAATAAAACAAAAAGTACGTAGTTTTCTTTACTTTTCCCCAACATCAATCACCATTTCCGTTCCCATAACTAAATACCTGATCGATCGATAAGTTTTCTTGTATGTATGTATCTGAATCAAAAGAATAAGCCCTTCTTTTTCATCTTCTTTTTCTCCACAACCTGCAACAAAAACTCACTTCCATCACTATTCCACATTTACATTTACAGCCATAGGTTCGTTCACATAAGAGTTGTGATATTAGCCCTTCATACGGTCAAGGTTAACTGGTTAAATTTGCGGCCTATGTGAACCCGTGTGATTCACATATAAACTATATGTTCATATGTGGACCTATGTAAATTCACATATGAACCAGTGTGTTCATACTTCTTATGTGAATCAGTTAAACAAATCACATGTGAACTAATTAACTGGTTCACATATGAACTTGTTTATCGTCTATTTGTAGAAGTTACGAAACTATCCCTCTATCTTCTACATACCATCACCATGGGAGGAATTATCCGGTGCTTCATAATCAAAACCGCAAATGTTGACCATACGAGGGGCTAAGATCATTTTTGCACATCTCATATATTTAACACTTCTCAATTGAACCTCTCTCTACATTTACATATTCTTGAAAACTAAAACTAAAACATACCCGTTTGATGAAGAATCTCATCGTCAGAACTATTACGTCTCTTGAACTGCACGCAAAACAACAATACACATTCATTAAACTCTCTTTAATAACAAACACAATCAACTTTTTCGATCATCCATAAATATATATTTATTTCTATTCTATCATCACCTGCCACCTGATTCGTGCTCCACTTGAAACCGTCGCTCAACACTTCCTGATGAAGTAATAAAACTAAACTCTACGGGATTTCCACAAGGAACAAATACCTATTATAAGAAAAATATAAAATTATTAACAACATACAACTTCAACATCTCATATCAAGAGGACAGGAGGAAATCATACACTCGAGCTCGAATCGAACTTGTCTGTCAATGAAGGCCCACTACCCTTTATGTTAATTCCATCCTTCTTGATCACCAACGTAACTGGCTCCCATATGCCAAGGTATGCCTGTACATCAACAGCTAACTTAGATTCATTCCACGAATTTTTTTCCATATGTGTGTGTGTGTGTGTTTAGGGTGAGGTTCATGGAAAACGCAAAAAGATGAAATACTGAGAAACACCCTGGTAACTGTTCATCTGGACAGTATGCACATGTGCATACAAGTAATGTACACATACATACAGCCATGAAACAACTTAAAATTACACGTATCCACATGTGCATCCCGTCTAGATGGAAGGTGACTAGGGTGTTCCTAGTTTTTCATTTCCAGGGTTTTCCCCTGAACCTCTCTCTCTCTCTCTCTCTCTCTCTCTATATATATATATATATATATATACATATATAGGGGTGGGTTCAAATGTGAACCACTTTTTGGTTGTGAACGTGAGGACAACCGAGAGCGTGACACGTGGCGCATGACTAGGCGCCACGTCGGATCCACGGCGGATGACTAGGCGCGATTCATGGGAGGGCATTGAATTAAAGAGGGGGACCACACTCAAAGCCGCCACGTGTCGCGCTTTCGGTTGTCCTCACGTTCACAACCAAAAAGTGGTTCACATTTGAACTTTCCTCTATATATATATATATATTATATACTATGTGTGTCTGTGTGACAAAAAGGGTCCTAAAGGTGGACACTCGTTACTACTAAGCACAACATATATCTAAACAGCTGCTCTTATTAATAGTATATCGAAAACATTTAGAGTCATACCCATAAAGATACTCTATGTTCGGCATAACCGGCCTGAAGAGCTCTTCTGATATGGTCTTGCATATCTGGATCTGTAAGAAGAAGAAAAATGTGCTAGTTACTTATAACAAAATACAGCACATGACACTAAATCCAATATATACTCATTTCAACGAAAAGCAGATTCAGGCCTCAAGGAAGAAATATATGTCTTGCACATAATATACATAGACATTATACACACACTATATATATACTAAACTTCATTCCACTGAGACATTATAGACAAAAGATATACATACATATATGTATGCCTAAAAGAAAAAGATATTAAATATCAACAAACTCGTGTGGTAGTGGAAGATTTAAAGGAAGTTTTATAGACTAAATACAAAGATTCATCCGCTAAAGATAAGAGGTTAATGCAAAAGAGGATGGTATTGATGACTGTAAGAATAAAGAGGAAAAACAAAAGACAAGTTAAGAAAGAAAGCCTTAATAGGAAAACAAACATACGAGGAAAAAAAACTAGGAACATAAGAGAGAATGCCAGAAGAAAGAAATAGATAAAGCTTACCACAGACAATTTTCCTGTGATCATTGGCAAAAACCGTTACAAGTTCACCCTGAAAATATAATACAAATAAATGAAAGAGTTAAGCAGTTAAGCTTATGTAAAGCGAAAGTTGTCAGGATAAATGATATATGCACATGTGAATATGGATCAAATAAATGAAAATACCTTGCGTTTTCTATTATCCATGGGTTGGACTTCGATGGCAAGGCACGTATCAACATCATCAGCAGTAACGAGATAATTCGGTTGCTTTGCACCTGCTTGACAATTTCTCTCATCAAAATGGATAACGAAACACAAAAATAAAGACGTAAAAGCATAAAGAGGAATACCTTCTATATAACTAACAGACCCATCTTCCTTATGCCGTACCCACTGCCAAAATAAGAAAAATATAAAACCATCAAGACTTTAACTAAACTACTAAAACCAATGATTTAGAAACAGCAAATTAGAGAACCTCAAAATTACAACTTGTGGTTCCATTGAGAGAGTATCCGCTCGCTTGAAGTTCTCGACCCGGAAAAGCATCACCCGAAATTTGTAGTGCCTCCACCACGGGTAATGGATCATCATCTGCAGCTGAACATCAGTGCAAAGAAAGGTTAACTTAGCCTATGCTCAAAAAGAAATAGAGTAAATTACATATTTAGTCCATGTGGTTTATATTATATTGCACTGTTGGTCCCTAACCCTAACTCCGAGTGAAATCAGGGGGCGTTTGGTTGGGGTTATTGAGGGGCCAGGAATGGGAATGATAATGAAAACTGCTGTTTGGTTTGATATTATATAATGAAATCATTCCTGCAGATCCATTAATTTCCATTCCTGACCAAATTGGGGGGAATGAAATTTTTATCTCTACTTGGTTCTTTTTTTCATGCATTGTTCCATCTATGGATGTTAAATGATACATCTTTTGTATTTTCAAGTTGGAAAAAGATATTTTTTAAATATGAAGCAATTTTTCATTGATTATAGGAGGTTAACCGAACAGCATCAATGCAATGTTCATTCCTATTCCCATTCTCCTGCATTCCCATTTTCATTTTCATTCCCATTCCCTGAAATGAACCAAACGCCCCCTCAGTCTTTTAAGCATAGGGACCAACAGTGCAATATAGTGTAAAACATTGGCACCAACATTGCAATATAGTGTAAACCACAGGGACCAACAATGCAATATAATGTAAACCACAGGGACCTTTTTCATAATTATTTTAAAATAGGGACCAACGGTGCAATATAGTATAAACCACAGGGACCAAATATGTAATTTACTCAAAGAAAAATTACTTGCTAGTGATCGCACAAGAATATCATTATTACCTTCAGAGAAGGAAGAAGTAGGTTCTTCAAGAACTGGAGCTAAATATGGAGAATACGAGTTGGGATCTTCGACCGTGTTTGTATTTGGTGTGTTGTTGGAATTCCAATCGACGAATGGTTCCCCCTCGGTTCCCTCATTCTGGTTGTCGTAATCCTCAACATCGTTATAGCTAACGGGATCGCTAAATGTAACTTGTTTGTTGTTGGTCGTTTCTTCATTTTTACTTGTAGGATACAAATTGCCCTGGTCACCAGCATTCTGTGCAGGAGAATGATTCCTTCTGCAAATAGCAGAGTGAATAAAATGACATTCTTGTATGATGCTATTTCCATTAAGGATCATCATCATATGAGTTTCATACCAAGCTATAGCCTCTATTTTAGTCATACAGAAATCAGAAAAGATGGAAGGGAAATTGTGGAAGACAACCAAGTTATAAATGAAAAAGTACTAATAGATTTTGAGACTTGAGATATATCTGCGGTCAGAGTTCCAATACTTGAGGCAAAGGTTTAATATTATTATTAGGAAAGAAACATGCTGCCAAGGGTTTCCACCTAGTCATCTACAGGTACAATTATTGTCTAAGATTATGTCGATCACCAACTTACATTATTAGTCAATAGTACAATTATTCTTCGATAGGAGGTGTTAGTTTAGTAAGCTTTAACTTTATTCTGGATAACCTACTGTAGATAAGTTAAATCATCATAAAGTCCTCTAAGAACATGGGACTTTTCAGGACGTTTAATATGAATTGGATTCCCAACGAATCATTTGAGTGAAGGCACTATCAAAAATATACAATAAGCCATCCTGCCTAGAAGATTGCAACAAAAGGTAGGGTCTTTGACTCTTTTCTGCATGTATGACCAACTTTCCTTCCTTTTGATATTTATTCACAGAGATGCTTGGGACTATGTCTTGATGGAACTATTTAAGTATTTTTTATTACTTGTGTTGATAAATATTCTCGTATTCCGTACTAGACTATTTTAAAGTTTTCAGTCAGTGTTGAGCATCAATTTTGAGCCAAATTTGAAGTTGTGTGCATGTTTAACGTCCTACTTGTGGATATTCTAGGTGTCACTACTATGATCCTTGTTCAAAGAATAGTCCCCACTGATGTCTGATTCTTTTAAGTTTCTACCTCAAATATATATATATATAGAGGAAAGTTCAAATGAAAACTCATTTTTCATTGTGAACATCAGGACTATTAAAATCGTGTCACCTGGCAATATTCACTTTGAATAATGCATGATATTCAGAGTGAATATTGCCACGTGACGCAATTTTAGTGGTCCTCACGTTCACAACTAAAATTGAGTTCACATTTGAACCTAACCCTACATATATATATTATATTTACCATTAAGCACGAAGAGGTGTTGATTCAAGTTTCTTCTAATGTTGTTCATCACTCTGACTTCTAATGGGTCAACAATGGAGATAAAGATGCACAATAATCCAAGAAACCAGCTTCACATCCAAGGAAAAAGAAAACTCCCTTCTATTGGTCAATCAATTGATAGGTTAGGATACTCTATACCTTATAATCTTTCTTATAATTAGCTTTTCTCAAGTAGCTATGACTGTCTTAGTAATGAACATATACCACATCCCTCAAAAATGCTTCTGATGCACCCACACCACACACCCAAATAGGGGTTGGGCATGAGAAGTAGAGTTATAATGAGAAGACCACATTAGGATGAGATGCAGCAGATCAATTCCCTATCAAGCGCAATTCATGGGATGGGTTTGAGATTAAAATTGATCAATGGTCCGGATCCCTTCTTACCCTTCTCACCTTAAGTCTTCTTCTCACACGATCCTTCGCCCCCAAACTGAAGAGTTACAATCCACTAAGAGATGATCGCTGCACTCTAGAAAAGCAGAGCATCTGATATGCAAGGACACTCTTGATTACAAATGGTTATACATATGGCAACCTAACCCTGAGTTCCTTTTTGGTTTGCAGGATTGGAGTAGATTTTGAATTTAATTCCATTCGGATCCCATGTTTGGTTTGAAGGATTTCCTAGAGTTGAAATCCAACAAACATAGGACTTTAAAATCCCATGGAGTTGGTATTTCACAGGAATAGGATTTGTATGTAATAGTGGTTTAGAATATGTTAAAGACGTTTGTTTTGTAATACTCGATTAATTAAAAGGTAATTCATTTTTTTATAATTATTTATAGGTTATTTATAAATAATGGAATTTTCAATTCCATTACAAATCCTACAAACCAAACACACCTATTATTCCAAATCCTTCCAAATCCAAATCCCTCCAAATCCAATCATTTCATGAAATCCAAAACCACTCTATCATACCAAACGTTCCTTGAGGGTTCTCTTGCTTGCCTAAAAGCCCAGTTACTTACTACAAGCTATTTCTTAGGTTTATAACCGATCATGTGACCAAGATGACATTTGTTCACCTGGTTATAGCTCAACCATCCTTGGCTATCATATTTGTTAAATTTCAAGAATGCAATTTTCAACCTTTTATGACAAGACAGCCCATGAAGATCGTATTTTTAATATTCTGGCAAAACCCTTGCATGAATTTCAAATTAATGCTATATGTGATAAGTTAAGCATGTTCAACATTTATGCTCCAACTTGAGCGTAAAAAGAATAGGGTTAATTATGTCATTATGTATAACTAGGTCATTAGAAGGCTCAAGAGATCATGGTGTTTATTCATTGCAATTTTCGAGAGCAAAGTTAAAGTTTTTCCAACTCGAGTGAAATGATAATGCAACAATGACGATCGATTCATCAAGAGATGACTGCTCAAGAACAAAACTCAATCAAACAAATATATAAGTAACAGAGCCAGATGGTTAAAAATGTGGTTGAATTAGTTATTACCTGCTTATGAGAGGTGAATACATCCCCGAGTCGAGCTCTGGATTTTGTGCTACGCCATCTGGTACGTCCCAGCTTCTTGCATTCAGATGGTCTGAAGGAATTGGTACTTGTCCATCAGAGTATGCTGGTTGTGGAACCAATTCTAACCCATTCTTGTTCTATAAAATAAAAAAGTTTTTTTGAGAATTTTACAACACTAATATTAATCATAGTTGGTAAAATAAAACAATGACAATGATATGTGTTCCCCCTACCCCAAAGGAATACAAAGGCGATTGTGCAAAACTTGAGGGGTTCGTATCAGAACGCCAAGCTGCTAGCTGATATTGAGACTCTTTTAGCTTTGTCTGCCGGACCCCACAACACAAGAAACGACAAAAAATCATCAACAACCACAGATTACTTTTGTAAGTCGAGTAATTAAACACAAAAAATAGCGTACCTCGATACCTATGAGCTTCTCTTGCAAATGTCTAAAAAGAACCTGTCAATGAAAATTTTCCAACAAGAATAAGAAAAACAATATTTCCACACAAACAAGTTGACTATTATATGGCTACATATAGCTCAAAGATACTTATTTAGGCTATGTTTGGCAAACTAGCTGATAAGCTAACTTATGACTGATAAGGTAGCTGATGACTAATAAGCTAGCTGATAGCTGATAAGGTAGCTTATGACTGTAAAATGACAACAACAAAAAAACATGTTTAAAAAGTAGAAGGGTTTATTTGGAACAAAAAATAAAACGTCTCATAAGTCCCATAAGTCACCAAAACGCTAGTGAGAGTAGCTTTTTAAAAAGCTAGCTTCTAAGCTGACTTATAAGCTAGCTTATTTTTACCAAACAATGCCTTAATCTTATTGAAGTTACTGGGATGGGATCAACTAAAAATATTTGCCATTATCCTCTTATATTAGATACCTCAACCGTCATTATATATATATATATATATATAGAAAAGTTCAAATGTGAACTCAATTTTGGTTGTGAACGTGAGGACGAATCTCAGCCACTCATCCGGTCAATAAAGACAGCTTTCACTGGGTCCCCTCCTTTAATAATCTCCACCCTCCCATGAATCGCGTCAATCCTCCGTGATCGCGTCGACCGTAACCGAAGATTTGTGGTTGAGATTCGTCCTCACGTTCACAACCAAAATTGAGTTCACATTTGAACCTGGCCCTATATATATATATATATATATATATATAGCGTCACCTTATTTTGAAAACTCATTAATTTGTGCAAACTTTGGAAACCATGTTTTCCACCAATCATAATCCATTTTCTTGTTTATTTTTGGTAATTTTATTTATTTTATTTTTGTGATGCTTAATTATAGGAGTCGGTGGTTATAATTTTGGATTTTGCAATTAATCTTGTCCATTGATCCTTGTAATCAATGGTTTATATGAGTTTCCAAAGTTTGCACAAATTAATGAGTTTTCAAAATAAGGTGTATATATTAGTTTCTTATCTCTTCTACCATCATCTTCTATTCAATTTTTTACCAGTGCCGTGCCTGGAGGGGGGCGGGCCGGGCGTACGCCCAGGGCCCACAAAAAGTAGGGGCCCAAAATTTTATATATATATATATACATATAGTAGTAATAAAAAAATTGTAAATAAAAGCGACACAAATGTTTTGTTATCTAATAGGACCTTTTTTTTGGATTATATTAAGGCCCAAAACATAACTAATTACATTGTCAAAGAAAATATGTAAAAGAAATTTATTGTTTGTTCACTTTATAGTATTCGTTATTGTTTTTCTAAGTTTTTTATTTAGAGCCAAAGTCTAAAACTACTTAGTTGATTATTCTTTGATATATTTAGTATTAAATTGGTTTTATAAGACACCTAAAATGTCTAAGCTTCATAATAAAATACTTTATAAGTCTCGAGTTTATAGAAGCATACCAAAAACGTCTGATCTAAAAGTGTTATAATATGTTTTTAGGACATTTCTTTGACATTTTACAAGTTTTTACAGATGTTTTTAAACAAATTGTCATATTAACTAATATTTATGACACTATTTGAAAAATTATCATATAATCACAAGTGTCCCATAAAATTATTGGGCTCTCTCAAGCGTGTCCTATAAAATAGCTAATAAAACCCTTTTACTTTAAAAATGTACTAAAAAGATTGTTAAGATGTCTAAATGTCCTATAAACCTATTAAAATGTTATCAAATAAGACGTTTTATAGGTTGACCGTATAAGTTGTCCTTATTCGGACACTTTGATATTTTAGACATATCTTATAAATCCATTTTTTTATCATATGATGTCTTTTATGGTGAAACTAATGGCGATGCTATGCAAAAATGATATAATAGATAATATTAATTAAAAAATAGTTGATGATTGATTATATGTCTGAAAATACTCGGAGAATGGCCCTTAGCGACAAACGATTCACAAAGATGATATATTAAAGTACTTTTTCGCACTTAGCGATGACCCTTTTTAACATCTCGCCCAGGGCCTATAAAATGTCAGGAACGGTACTGTTTTTTACCAATCAACTAATAGAAAACCTAACAAAATGCGACTGCAGAAAGGCTATTGATTGGTTGATGAAGAAACTTTGGTGTTCTAAATTCATTTCTATTTAAAAGGTAGGCCACATAGCACAAACCTTAACGTTACTAACGATGGAGTGAGCATCAGCAACTGGCGGCTGAAGAGAATACTCGGCAAGAAGAGGCATCAAAGATGATATAAATGTTGATCTTTCTTCTTGTGCATCCTGAAAACAACATAATGCAAACTTCACATACACAAGTAATCAAAACATAAAATAGCATCTTCCATTTAAAGCACAATCCACACATATAGAAAACTAATAAATCTATATATAATAAATAAGTAACTGGGCTGACACGTGTCGTCGTCTTGTGAGCCAATTTCAGAATGTTCCCGCCTAAACATGTATCTAGTCGCATTTTACACTTTCAGTTCATTTAGGCTTATCAGATTGAGACGTGTCATTTAAAAAACAAGATAATCATTAAGTTATAAAAAAAATTACCATTAATTAAATTATAATTTGAATTGTTCAAGCTAATATTTGCATAATAAAATATAAAATATAATCAAGATAATTATTGAGTTTTAACAAAACTATTTTGACTAATTAATTTTATTTTGACATTGTTCAAGTTAATATTTGCACTGCATATAAACTCATAAAACCATAAAATCGGAATCGAATGATAGAGAATAAAACTGACACGAAACAAGATTATTTACTGAAGTGCTCAATAGCTTAAGATGTTTTATGCCGCATTGTGCGTACATATCTAGTTAAACAATAAAAGATAGATAAGACGTTTCTTAAGGAAGGAATCTGCAAAAACAAATACCTGTAATGCATACGTTAGGCGTATATTTTCTTCAATAATGTCTTGTCTGTAGGAGAGGGCTTTAGACGCAGCATCAACGAGGTCCTGCTGCTGCTGATCAAAGGCCTATAGCAACACCATTATAACTTTTAGTATATGGTAAAAAAAAAAGAGAGAACACAACACTTGTGATAGATAAGATAATAAGAGTAAACAAATGACCAAACGCATATAAGCTATTCGCTTCTCCAGAGCATACTTCTCGTTGTGTATTTGGGCTTCCTGTAAACCATAGTACCTATATTAATACATATTACTACACGAAACAAAAGCAAAACCATACATAAAAACCTACCAGAAAAACTTACCTTGATTGAGTAGTCAGCAAGATACCTTCTCAACAGAAAAATCTCTTGCTCTTGATCCCGAGTGTCAACAACCACCTATATACACAAATATTGCAGATATATATATGATCTTGACATAATCTGTGGTCAAATCAAATGTAACGTTTGCAAGAAAATACGATAGTAATAAATAATTAAATACCTGCTGCGTTAGGGGGTTGCCAGCAGCATTGTTTAGCTCCGAAATTGCCACTGTCCCCTGTCCTTGTCCAGGCACGTTTAACTGCGGATTGTATTCTCCTTCCAGTTGATACCTAATAATAATAATAACAATAAGTGTGTGTAAATGATCAACGAGGGCAAACACCTTAGACTCGATTTATGAATAGGAGTGTAATTGTGTAAACGAGTTGAGCTTTTATCGACTAACCTGAGCTCGAGCTCGGCTCGTTCGAGTCAAACTTTATCGAGTTCGAATTCAAGCTCGAGCCCAAATAATAAGTTTGAATATTTAACGAGCCGAGCTCAAGCTTTTAAGAATTCGGCTCGAGTTCTTATCGAGCTTTTCGAGCCTTGTATAGTATGTATGTATGTATATATATATATATATAAGAGAGAGAAGAGAGAGGAAAGTTCAAATGAAAACTCATTTTTCATTGTGAACATGAGGACCATTAAAATCGTGCCCACGTGCAATATCACTCTGAATATCATGAATTATTCAGAGTGAATAAAGCTTAGGCGCCTTATTCACTCTGAATAATGCATGAATTCAGAGTGAATATTGCCACATGCGCGATTTAGTGGTCTTCATGTTCACAACCAAAATATTTCACATTTTGAGTTTTACAAGCCGAGCTCGAGCTATCATGTATCCTTTACGAGTCGAGCTCGAGCTTGAAGTATGAAAGCTCGTCGAGCTATCGAGTCGAGCTCGAGCTTAACATAAAGTCTCGAGCCGAGCTCGAGCTAATCATTATCTTGATCCAACAATACCTTGAAGGAGAACAAGATGCTGTGGATCCATGATTTATTGCTCCATTTATGTTTTGCATCTCCAAAGGGATTTCCCTCGAAACAGGATCCACAACATTTCCGGTAAGACCCTTTCTGAGGATGGGTCTGGATGAATCATAGAAAGCAGCTTCATTTCCAGTCTTAATTCCTTGTGTTGGACTCATTGACGGAGTAACAGCTCTATTATCTGTTTGAGGTACATAACCATGATCATTCCAATGATCATCTGGGTGAGAATTTTCGGCCTTCGTATGACTTGATTTCTGCCACAAAATTAAAAATCACTCTTCTAAAACAAGCAAAGATGGTTTGCAGCATTCCTCGAGAAATATTAAGATTCAACCCACATATGGAAAATGGTAGCACTAAAAAGAGGATTGATAGTAAAAAAACTTAAATTAGGCATGAAAAAAGTTTACGTGGTATTCTCATGTGCAAGAGAGATAACATGCTCAGGATTTTCTTAGTATGATACTGCTGCCGTTCCAAAATAAATGATATTTTTGACTGACCACATACCTCAATCAAAGCGTGTGTCTATTAGTCAAATATGTAGTCAAAAACCTAAATCATGACGAACATCATAACGATTGCTAATGGGAAAAGAGACATTTTCCAATCAAAAATTTCCAAAAGAAGGAATGTCGCATTTATTATGGGAACAACCCAAAAAGGAAATGTTACATTTATTTCAGGAATAGGGAGCAGTTAGGTCTGCAAGTATTCTCTTATAAGAAACCACAACAAGACTTGTATTACGCAAAACGTTAATCCGCCTATCCTATCACCTCTATTTCCTTGGAGACAGTGCAAAATGGTACCAGCCAACTTCTAACAAATTCAGATTCGACACTGATAGTAGATAGTGAATATGCGATTTAAAATATGCATACAAACATAAATGTACTAAATACAAATGTAACAGAACAAAGAAAATGAATTAGGTTACAGAAATAAGGGGACAAGGAGCACAAGGCACAGTAGAAACAACTACAATTACAAGAAGAAAATCTAGGATTAAACTACCATAGTGCGTTTATGATTCAAATACACCTATGAATTAACTGCCTGCATGATAATTGAATTGTTGCACCAAACCCACTCCAAGAAGTCAACAAACAAGAATAAAGAATAATCAACCAGCACCAATGCATGAAGAAGGTGTATCATAAAGTTGATAGTGACTTTGTGCTAAAATATTAAGGCGGCGATCTAACTCGATAGTCGGTGGGTATAGCTATTGAAAAATAACAAGGGTGCATAAGAAAAGAGAGAGCATATACATAGTTTTCGATTTCCTGAATCCTCTTTTGAAGCTCAGACCTCAATCTATGATTCTCTTCCACCTGTCCAAACAGAAATTATATCAAAAAAGTGAGAGTCAAAAACAAAAATGATGAGAACCATGTGAAACTAACAAACCAACATTAGATATAACAAAACATCACCAAACTACATAGGCTGTGTTTGGCAAAAGTAAGCTAGCTTATAAGCTAGTATATGTTTGGATGGACCATAAGCTACCTTATTGAAACGCTAGTTGGAGTAGCGTTTCAGGAGCTTTTTGTAGCTTTTTCCAATTATATTTTATACCCTTATTATTATTAATTATTTACCCTAAGATACCCTTTTTGGTCATTTGATATACTCATAAGCTAGTTTTTCCAAACATAACTTATTCATAAACTAGCTTATTAGTCAACAACTAGCTTATCAGCTACTAGCTAGCTTATAGTCAACAGCTAACTTATAAGTCAACGCTAGCTTACAAGTCAACGGCTAGCTTTCAAGTCAACGGCTAGCTTATCAGCTATCAGTTAGTTTGCCAAACACAACCATGATAAGACGCGAGTATGGGTATGAAACATTCATAAACTGAGTTTCAGCAACACAAGAACTAAAATTGACAAGAAAAAATGTCATCCAATAGGGCACTAATAGCTCCTCTATCTAATGTCTCTCCTACAAAGATCATAATATCACTTTACAAGATAGATAAATCTAACACACACAAGAATCAAAATGCAATGAAAGCAATTAGTGATTTGGGAAAACCGAAATCGAAAATACACCTGTTGTTTGATGGTGGCTTCAGCAGCTTCAACTGCTTTCATGACCTGAAACAATCCATCACTACTCTTGTTCATCCCATAAGTTGTTGCTATACCCATTTACACTATCCTCAATACTCAACCCAGATAACTCTTTCAACAAATTGCCTCCATTTTCCATCTTCAAAACTTCACTGATCTGCACTGCATTACCAAACTTCAAACATTCATTCATCTCAAGATTTTGCCACCAAAGATTTCATTACAAAAGCTATTTCCCAATTTACCCTTTTAACTTCCCTCACTGATACATACATACACACACACACACACATACATACAAAAAGGCAAAGAGGGCATCCATTTTTCAAAACAAGAAAGGACCCAATAAACCAAGAACCAGCTATAAACAAAAAATTAACCCAAACCCACATGAAAACTGAATAGAATAACACATACCCGTTAAGTATTCTGATCAAAAATCCGATTTTTTGGCAAGTGGCTATCTGTAAAGAAAAGGGTCGGAAGTTGGAACTATTGGATGAAGATATATGGAGGGTGAAGAACATAGTTTGTGGGCAAACAACATAGAAATCGGATTGAAAAATTAGACGAATTTGGGGGTGAGAGTTGTTTCGAATAATCACTAACACACTCTCCCTTGACTTCCCACTTTGGATTGTCAATCCCTAAAACGTAATTTTGGGTTCACAATTCCATCCCTCGGATGAATCGCGATACACAAAACCCATGTTTTAAGGGGTACAATAGGAAACCAAGTAACTATACATACAACCAAACAACTATATAATAATCTTTAAATTGCATCTTTCATTTTTTTTTCAAACTCTTTTTGACTCCCAATTGAGATTACTAAGAATTTTGCCTACATTTGGATTGTCAACTATGATTTTATTAAAATATAATAGTTTTAAAGAATTGGGTTTTTTTGTTTAGTTTTGTTTTAAGTTTATTATGGATTGAATTTTGGTAGAAAATGAATAGACTTTATTGAACTTGTATAAAGAGAATGAAAGAGATAGATAATTTACATTTCTTGTATTGACTTTGTCAAAGTAACACAATAAGGTTTATGTCGACGGGTTATAGTTTAAAATAATAATAAAAATGTGAATGATAAAGAACCGTTGAATAGATTTCCTTTTGAGACAAATACGAATCTTTTATACTTGGTATGTCGAGATCTTTTACGATTTTGAAACATCTACGATGAACACTTTTGAGGAAAATTTTTGTGGATTGGTTGAGTTGGACATCTTATTTAATGCACTATCATTGTCATATAGGATTATTTTTAGTCATATGATTAATTTAAGATATATCTAATCTCCTCGATCTCGTAAAAGATTTTTTGTATTAACTTTAAGTTAAGTCAGGGTTAGGTTCTGATCGTGGTAGTGTTGGGGTTTATATGATAAGTAGTGTTTGTTGGATATTTGTATTTAAGATTCTTTATCTTTTTTGTAGGATTTGACTATATAAAGATAAAACTTTAATACTAATAAATTATTATAAATGTATAATTATCATAATCATTTATCAAACGTTTATACCTTTCGTTGTTAGTTGACATTATTTAACCTATTTATTCTTCCTTTTATGTTTCTTCGGCTTAGTTTTTGTTTTCAATGGGGTAATACGATGCAATCTTAATACCACGAAAAATTTACTAGTAAAAATTGCTCGTCAATAACACCATCTTAGCTTTGCTACTAATTATGTCTTGTATGTTTGTGGTGAGGATAGTAAAGAGTTGATTTTATCATAGGGTTAATTACATGGGTATGTATCGAACTTGTCACGTTTTATCATTGTATGTACTCAACTTATAAACTTACCATTGTATGTATCGAACTTTCTAAAATTGCCATTGTATGTATCCAACTTTATCAAAACCTCAAGTTCGATACACTTTCGTGACAAGTAGAATACATTCAATGATAGGTTTTGATAAAGTTGGATACATACAATGACAAGTCTAGCAAGTTCGATACATACAATGATAAGGTTATAAGTTGAGTACATACAATGATAAAACGTGACAAGTTCGATACATACTCATGTAATTAACCCTTTATCATAAAACAAATAGATGGCAAAAATTAGGAACATTATTTTACCACTCTATTATTAGTTATGGAATTTAAATGATATGTTTATACCTCGTGCAATGGTTTTTATGTTGATTACCCTTGAAGTGGTTTAATTATGTGTTGATTTTCAAGATCGTCCTCTCACTCATTCCAAGTTGCAACGTGATGAGATCCCATATTTCTATTTGCCCTAGTTCAACAGTTTCATGATTTAACTTTTCCATTCAAAAGTAATTTGATTGACTCATTTCCTCATAAGCATCCCTTCGTCTTCCATTGGCACCTATCGAAATATCAATCCTCGTTTCAATTTTATATCTTAAGTAAATACTCTAATGCAAAATAAGAACCATTTACATAGGTAGTCTAAGCATTAGACCGTTTTGTTCCTGATGCATTTTCTATGAGTTAGGCATTATGATGTGACTCGATGGGAATGTACACATAGCAACAAATGAATTGTCTTGGAGTAATGTTTCAAATTACACCAATAGCAAAACCAAGTTAGGATATCACTTGTTGGAATTTAAAAACTTGTTTGCTGAATAGAGGTGTAACTTTTACTAACAAATGAGCAAACTACATCATGTAATATTGTCACTTTCGGGTTTGTATGTAATAGAGAGTCCAAGTGAGGACCTAATGTTGTGAAACAATGAAAGTGCAAGTCCAAGGGGATGTTGTTAAAGGATAGTATGTTAAATATTCAAAGATAATGGGAAAGTCTGATACTTATTATGAAAGGTGAGCAAAATTGGAAAGTTGTGACCACAACTCTTCTATGTAATGATAAATCGAGATTCACAACGGAAACACAAAAGTTGAAGCATTTACTTCTAATCCATCACGAGTTCATTGATTGAATGCTAGGGATCTAACTTGTCAGTGACCTAAGAAGCAAGTTACACCTTTTGGAAAGTCAACTTGTAAAGTCAAACAAAATCCAGTAATGAATGATAACTTTCACTGAGAAAACTCCAAAAATCCATGCTATTTTAATTATTATTTTAGAAGTTGTCAAACCACATGAGTTGTTAAGTTGAATAACTATGATACCTACTCTTTGATTTTTCATGCCATAAAGTGATGATGTAGACACTGAATTTGGATATCATACAAGGGAGAAAAGCGTTAGGTTACGAGGTCTTATAGATAACAAAATTAACCGTAACCCAAATTTGATCAATATGAAGGGTAGTTTGGTTGATAAGATTTCTACTTGATGATGATGATTATAAATTGAAGGACAAGTCGTTGTCTTCGTGGTATCTACGCGAACCGCTTGAATCCTTTCACGGTGTACGCGCAAGAGAAGTTGCGTTACGGTTTACATATTCCTAGACACTAAAACTAGTTGGTGTTATTAGAGAGGTTTAAAATAACAACTTTCTTCAAATAGGGATTTTCTAATCTTAAAATCAACATTGAGACTCTTACATATTATAAGATTTTTCATCATATGAAACCCTTCAGTATATCCATTCATATATTTAGTGTAGTGTGTAACACATGTGATTATGCGGTTGATCATTTAAGGGTATAGACTTGTTTTAATGAGCGATTCGATGTTTACTGATGATTAGATGTGTTACATTTAATTTGCAAGGCATGGTGGAGTTGTGGCGAATGGGAAATGCAAGAAAGTCATTTGGGGCCTTTGATGGGTTAAAACCCCATTTAGAGCTAGGATTTACGATTTCACATCCTTTTCTTTGCTTCTCTTGCTTTAAAGATGACTTTGGCACTATTTGGGACAGATGTTAAAGGTTTTTGAGGGCGAATGTGTAATACCCAGAAATGTTATCTAACAAAACCATTCTTAATTGTTCGGAAAAGTTTGCTCAGAAAAAGAAGTTACCTAGAAAAGTAATCTTATCCGAAAAATTTAATTGGAAACCAATGTTACTTGGAAAAGAGGTGTACTTGGAAACCAACGCTTTTCCGGATAGCTCACTACATTCGAAAACTTAAAAATCCAGATGTCGTCTAGAATATTGGAAAAATCCGAATGACATGCATTCCAGGCAGCTTAAGACCCCATCTCACCCCCTTCTCACTGTATTCTCATTTCCATTCTTCACTTGTGCGATTTCTCTCCCAACTTGAAGGTAAACTCTCTAAATCCATCTCCCGTCCCTTCATAAATTCTTGTTGGTTGAAACATGAACATTTAATGTTCATCTTTTAGGTGGTTTTTAGCATTTAGTGTAGGGAACCCAATCTCCTCAACCTCAAGTGTCATCCTCAACTATAGTTCTTAATTTCACATAGGTTTACTTGATCCATCAAGGAAGGTAAGTTCATATTACTTTCCAAAACTTCATACATGTTAAAATCTTGCATTTTATACTTCTAAGCATCCTCTTGATTTAGATTTCTTGTTTGGATAGTTTTTACCTAGTTAAATATTTTGAGGATTTTTAACATGTTTTGAGCCTCAATGAGGCTATATGGAAGCTTAGGTAAAGTTTGGAGCCAAATGGTTATTTTTACGTATTTGGATTTGGAAATTGATGCTAGATATTTGGTTATTGTATTTTAGTGACTAATGTAATAGATCCGTAGGTACATAAGTATTAAGTTTAGAAAAAAAAAGGTATTTTGATAATAAAAAAAGTGGTTTGTTCCAAGTCTTTTGGTGGAACACTTACATGTGTGTTTCAAATAGCGCCCCTTAATTTTGTTTTGTTCCATCTTAAGCCACGCCAAACTTGGGACACCAGCCCTTGTTCTTGTCTATTCTATTATGTTCCTCCTACCAAACACGCCCTAAATGGAAATTAGTCTACCCTGTCATCGAAAGATGTATTTTCCTTTTTGGATGATTTGAGTAAAAGGTTGTTTTCAAAAGTTCATGTATTTTCTATAAAAGGTTATTTTCAAAAGTTCGTGTATTTTCCATCCATGTTTCTATTTAGGGAAATCATTATTTAAAGAGTGTTCGCTCAATTTTACTATTTTATATTCGAAGTGAAATTGCTTGAACTCAATTTTACAATTTTACTAACACATGTGCATCAAGTCCTTGTGGGGGTTTGGTAAAATTGAGTTGAGGGCTAGTTAAAAGCTCGAGAAAGATTTAGCATTTTGGGTTTTAGTATATCCATTCTTAACCTAGTTCTTGTAGGTGATTTATCTTGGAATGTTCTTTACTTTTAATTTGGTTTTTCCATGTATTTAACTCAAGGATCCTTTTGGGGTTAAACTTGTAGCAATCTTTAATGTGAAAAAAACTTTTAAATTAGTGTCCTTTTTCCAAATTTTTAGGATGTTACATGTAACATCTCATAAAAGGGATAAAACAACTTATGAAGACTATTATATAAATATCAAATACGAGTTTCCACCCAAAAGAGGGATAATTTATGTCAATTATTACATAAAAAATGACCGGTTTAGGGTTAACAACCTACTAATCTAACTTGTACAAAAACTAAATTATCATTGTGTGTGACTAAACCTCCATAATGTTGCTATCTGCAAGGAAGGCATCCAAAAAAAGTTTGATCATCACTACATGTCTCTAACAAGTACCAAGTCAACTCTTTCTAATAATTCCATCACTAAAATCTGAGATACACATCAATAAGAAAAAGTGTTAGACTAACAAATCTAATGAGTTCATGCGTTTAAATCAACCAACAAATTTATATGCATAAAAGAATATTATGTAACACTATAGTAACACTATAATTATAACTTCCCCCAATAACTCATATCTTATGCTTTAACACCCCTAAAATCATAGAAGATTTAAATTTCCAAAAACCTAAAAATGACCATAAATAAATATGAAACTTAAGCCCAACAAATGGGAAAGTATAAAAACTAAATATGAATAACCAATAAGACTAAAGTTAACA
Source organism: Centaurea solstitialis (assembly GCA_030169165.1). Lineage (NCBI taxonomy): Eukaryota > Viridiplantae > Streptophyta > Magnoliopsida > Asterales > Asteraceae > Centaurea > Centaurea solstitialis. Next base: position 17,669,142 of record CM058040.1, on the reverse strand, counting down.
ACCTGCTAATCTATGTTGGGTTTATGTGGGTATCCTCAGATCAAACTGACTAGAGGATTATCTCAGATCTATCGAACCTCGCTGGTTTGATATATCTCATAGGTTAATCAAACTGATAAAACCTACGCGATCAGAAACACACTGTTTCTGGTCTAATCGTGCGGAAGCGATAAAAAACTAAAAAACCCATTATTAGCCTAATGATCTTTAATCGTTTTAGTTTTAATCCTAACAGATCAGATTAGGTCAATTTACCTGGATTGCTTGATGATAGTCCACCAGTGATCGACCAACGAACGTTCTTCTAGTTGAACTGAACGAAAACCCGAACGATCGCAAAACGGAATCCGACTGGGGGGGGGGGTCGGCGCCGGTTGGAGAGAGGGAGAGAGAGGAGGGAAACTTAAACTGATTTTTGCTTAAAGCTTAGATTTTTCCTTAACCCATAAGCCTTATTTATATGGAGGAAAAATACAGTTTGTATGGAATCCAGTTTCCTTATTATAATTATCTCAAATCCTTTCCTTTTTAATTAGCTGGAAAAGAATTTGCATATGATAATTATAATTATATATATTTATCTAATATATATATAAAGACTTATTAATTAACTATTATATATTTATTTATCTAATAAATATATAATATCCTAATTAATTAATAACCCTCCAACTTTGGTAATTCTGACTGTAATTACCCAATTGATTTATAATACACTATTATAAATCCTAACTCTCCATTTCTGGGTTTCATCTAACTTGTTCGACTTATAGGTCCTCACAGGTGTGACCCTCAAGTGTCTTGTAACATTGGATGTGTAACCACTTGGTTTGTCAACTCTGCACATAATCCCTAACAATCTAATCATAAAAAATTAAACTAGATTACGACTAATTGTTAGTAAGTCCCCACAAATCCAGTTTGTTTCTCAAGCTGATTCAAGAATGATGACTTCTATCGATACTTCTGAACTACATCAACGTCTTTAAATAACTCTAGATCTGTCACTACCATTTAGAAAAAGTGGAAGACTTACATCTAGTGAGTTTAAATATTAAACTTGTGCTAACAAAAAAAGTTTTTGAAAGATGTAGAACATGATTTTACCGGGAAATATTACATTTTCAAGTAGAGATACAATCTCCCAAAATGGTCAAACATGACAATTTACACATATAACTTCTTTCGACTACAAGGAAGACTCATTTCTGTTGAATGAGGCAGGAACACAAAAATGCTGTCTCATCTCAATGTGTATCATGATTACACCTCATATTTTATGGTGCTAGTGCACACCCAACACAATTTAGACTTTTTTTCCTTTTCATAGCCTTTTAGCACTTAATGTCCTATAGGAAATTAACTCATAACCTTGCCACTTAATTATCTTTAATTTCCATGCAACACCACTTTTTCCATTTCACCATCGGTTTTAGCCTAGATGCATCCCGAATTTGCAAAAACGCAAAATACGAATATTGTAGATCAGCGTGTTGGTTCTTCAAAACATCTTGAATCACTTAAATCGGGCTTTGGTGTGTGAGATATGACTAAGGTGTCTTTTGTTTTCTGAGAGGTCTAAAGTCTTCAGTCTTCGGTCTGATTTCACATCTAAAAAATAAGAGGTGGATGGTGCACCTCTAAAAGTTTCAGAAGACGGTAAGAGGTTTTCAGACCTTTTCTTAAAAATAAAGCAAAAAGTCTTTAGTCTGCAAACCTCTTAATTTTCAAACTAGGGAGGTTTTAAGAGGTATTTTTTTAAACCAAACAACCCCTATAACTCCACAGTCTCGCAAATTTGTCGTCATTCTTCTTTTGTTTATTTATTTCCTTATATCCTTTGATCATCGATGCCAATTCATTTGACATTTAAGTTGAATTTTTTAGGGATAAAATAGATAATTATACATATTCAGACATTTATTATTTTCTTATTGATTCTAATTTTAGACTTCAGCGCCACCTTTTAAAATTCAAAAGAAAAATTAGCCTTCAAACTTCAACATCTCATAAAAAACAAACGCTACCTAAGAGTTTCACCTCAAGGTAAGTAAATCTTAGAGTGCGTTTGGTTCTTAGAATTCCAATGGAATTGGAATGACAATTTCATTGACCAAATTATGTTCAGGCATTTGGTTTATCTATGAAACGGAATTGAATTTCACGCATTCCACCATTCGTGGATTTGTCATTCTAGCACAATTGAGAAGGAATCTACATCCATTCCGTCCCTTTCTTTAAAGAATAGAAAATTATCCCCATCTCCCCTACTTGATTTGAATACAAAATTATCCTTATATCCCCTACTTGATTTGAACCAACACCGATCTGAACCAACATTTTGAATCACTGGTCTAAACCACCATTCTAGATGGTTAGCAATACTAAACTTGTTTTCTGCCACAAGGTTTTCACAGACTGTAACTCTGTTGAAGTTTTTCAATGCAGGTTCGAATCCCCCTCAAGTACACGAAATCAATAATTTACCATAACCTTTTCTGAAGTGTTTTATATTACACTTGATATGTACTGGAATTTTTTTTAAAAGTCCATATCATAACAAATGCAACCATTCATATTGCATGTCATATTAATATTCCTCATGTCTTGTATCATATGACTTCTTTGTTGAACTTGAATGGAGAAACCCTTGTTAAGTGGAGGTGGTAGGAATATGGCAAAGTTGTCTTTTAGGTTTGCAACTTCAATTTAGAGTTGCATGTACCCAGAGTGCCATGGAAGTTTTATATGGTTCAGGTTCTAATCCATCCTACAATTTCTCAGCTGATTAAATAAGAATATGATAAATGACCATTTAACTTCAATAACTTTAGTATAAAACTAAAGTATTGGGTTGCAAAATCCCCAAAAGTTGTGCACACCAGGTGTTTGATAAAATTCCTGACTCAAAATTTGCTACAAAAACTTGATCACCAATGTAGTCAAAAGGCACTTAAGCCATTTCTTGGAATACAAAAGTGGAATGTTAATGGTGAGTCTGACAAAATGGCAATGAAAAAACATACTGAATATGGAAAGATAAAGAGGGCAACAAGTACATGTTACAGCAAACACAAGTAGATAGAATGGTCCTTCATCCATTATGTTTATGCAAAATCATAACAACCAGCAGTTTTTAACTAGTAGTAGTAGTAAGTAATTCCTCGGACTTGCTATTTTGATTGTAGTTTTCCTCCTAATTCGAAAACGCTGTTCCTTTTAAAAAAAAGACCGGATCCAGCTCCACGACAGCCTATACAAAACCCAAACTGGAACCCAGCCCTTCTTCAAACATGCAAACCGTTGCCATTCCCATTGCTATGGATGCCATTCAAATTCCCGTTACCATACCTATGTGGCGATGCTGGCACCGTTGACAAATCCATTATTGGTGGTCTTTGTGCCCACGCTTTTCTTTAGCAGCCCATCCAACTGTCCGCTAGCTGCTGCTATAAGCCCTGATATAAATTAACAACCATTTTGTTAAGATTCACTAATTAATCAATCAACAACACTTAAAAAATAATCAATAATAGATTAGTACCTAAGAAAAGCACAGAAGGTTTTCCTGGCCCTTTACTTAAACTCGGGATGAAACTGAACCCCCACGAAATACGGGTGATTACCAAGTTCAATAATCTGCAAACCCAATTAATTAATTTATTAATCGGTTATGAAAAATCTGTAATAATAAGGAAAAAAAAAACAAAATACCAACCTGCATACGTCTACCGCTTTCATCTTTGCCTGTAAAACTCAGACCAGCTTTTTCTAGCTGTAATACCATTTCAGGATTCACCTGTTGCAAATATGTGTTAAAATCATTAAGCTGATTAAAGAAAAGATACAATCTTTAACATAAAAAAGCCGTCTCTAAATACCTCGTATCGATGCCGATGTCTCTCATCAATGAACCTCTGATTACCATACCTACAAACAAACAAGATCACATATTTCCCTTTTAGCTACTTGAATTTTTTTACCACTAAAAAATCCCAATGAATTTCTGATATACAAATATTGCTTACAGTTGAGAAGCTTTACAGTCTGCTACTTGAAAATACGTCCTCCTGGATCCAAGCCGCATAGTACCACCCATTGAGTTTTTGAACCCTGATTGTCGTTATACAAACACATATGAGTGAATAAAAATAAAAGACGATTAAAAGAACATTTAGAATACAAAAGGTTTTGAATGGCAAACCTCAGGCATAAATATAACACAAGGGTTTTTCGTATTTGGATCGAATTCGGTGCTATTTGCATTTTGAAGACCGAGAACAGATCTCGCATACTCGATGACAGCAGTTTGCATTCCTAAACAAATGCCAAGGTACGGATATTGTTCTCACGTGCATATTTGGCTGCAATGATTTTCCCTTCCACACCTCGATCACCAAAACCACCCGGAACAAGAACAGCATCCGCAGACTATATATACATATATAATAAACAACATCTTGTAAAAAACCATCCACAACTGTTACTTTTTTTAAGTTACACTACAAGATCATACAAACCTTCAAAGAATCCCAAGCGCTTGGTTAACATCAGGACTCTGTAACAACAAATACATCCATCATCTACATCTATATATATATATAAACAATACAAATCAAAAACACGGTTAAGAAAATAGAGTTGGAGTAGACAATAACTTCTAAGGCAGTCTGCATCTTCAAGATCACTAGCAGACACCCAATTTATGATTAATTTCCTATGGCAAGCAACAGAAGCATGCAACAAAGCCTGAAAAGAATACAATGCTGTTAACAACTTAAATATACACCATATATCTCTATACATATTTCAGTTCTAAGCTTGTGTGAATAAAGAAAGTATGACCTTGAGTACAGATAAGTAAGAATCTGAAAGACCCGTGTACTTCCCAACCATGGCAACTCTGACCTGTAAACAGAAAACGTAAGAAAACGTTTAGCAAAAGAAATGGAATTTTGTTTAAAAATCTGATGTGGGGTTTGAAGAAACTCTGACCGTCTCACTCAGCTTGTCACAAAGTTGAGCTCTGGCTGTCCATTCTCCCAGCACAGGTTTACTTGGGATACTTTACAAAAACAACAATCTTATCTTAGTGAGAAGCCAATAAAACGATATTAAATAAACGAAAAAAGATCTTATCTTAGAGGACATACCATGGAAGTTCCAACACCTTCAGTATTGCTTCATGAGCTTTCTGGTCCTAAAGAGAAAAAAAAAAGAACACTATTTACTTGTTCATAAATAATGATAAAAAGTAAACACGAAGAGGTTCACAAGTTGTACATACGCGTAAGAGTAGAGGTATGTGCCATATGTTGGAAACATCATAGAGAGTGACTATGTTCTCTTCCTGAAAGTAAACAAAATTCATTTTAAAATGGATAAAATACAGCATTATCGATTATGGCATATAAAAAAAATCCTCATTATGTTACCGGAACATGGCAAAATCTTGATAGTTTCTCCTTCACATTCACTTCCAGTTCCTGCATATCCATGGAGGTTAACACCAATGCATGTCTTACTGTTATAAGAAAAAGCCAAAAAATATTGATTCAGACCGTTGTGCTGCGGCAAGCTAATATATTAGGCGTCAATCCCAAGCTTCTTAGTCCCCGCACACTGTGTTGGGTCGGTTTTGTTTTCTAACAACGAAAAACCAAGCATTATTATTATAATTACTATAATAAAATTAAAAATTATAATTCGGTTGTAGAGTCAATTAAGCTCACTTGTTCACCAACAACATTAAGAACAGGTACAAGGCTGACATGTATTAAGCAAAAGTTTCCAGCACCTACCAACACACAAAATGTTAACAAGTGAGTCGCAAAACTTTTTGGTAAATTTTTTTACAACGAAGAAGAAAAATGAAAAACATTTACCAACACGATAGGAGAATTGTCCAAGGGCCTCGATAAAGGGCATAGATTCAATATCCCCTATGGTACCCCCCAATTCAATGACACAAACATCAGGTGGACCTTCTTTTCCATCTACTGGTATTGCCGCTACCCGTTCAATCCAATCTTGGATGGCATCCGTGATATGGGGAACAACTTGAACGGTTTTTCCCAGATAATCTCCCTTCCTCTCCTTGTCAATCACCGACTACACCCAAAAATCATATATAAAATCATATACATACATATATATATATATATATATCTTCAATTTGACATAAGAAATGTTGAGTTACCTGGTAGATCTTTCCAGTTGTGATGTTATTATCACGGGTCAACTTAACATCTAGAAAGCGCTCATAGTTTCCGAGGTCCAAATCAACCTTCAAAAAAAACACCCACTCAATTCATATTAGTAGTATTATTAACCAAATTAAGTTGCATGCATGGATTAAGATGTTTGATGAATTGACAACAAAATAGAGTAATGCTAAAAGACATGCATGGGATCATATAACAATAGTAAGATGTTACTTACTTCTCCTCCATCATCCAATACAAAAACTTCCCCATGCTCAAAAGGAGACATTGTTCCTGCATCTTTATTTAAATATGGATCTGCATGGAAAATACATCAAAAAAAGAAGAACATCTTTTGAGCCATGAACACAAAAAAATCATGAAGAAAGTGAAATCATACAACATGCTAAGTTGCAAAACTATAAAGGGGAGACTTGACAATTGACAAATTAAATTAATCAAAGCTACAAATCATAATCCAGTCAATATTAACTCAACCAAATAAAAACAAATACCCCTTTTTAACACATGGAAAAATCCATCAAAACAGAAAGGGGGAAACACATAGAGGCATATACATACAAGACTAGATTACACAACAACAACAACAATAACAATAACCACCCATAAAGACCACTTCTTGTCATAAAAATTAACAACTAAACAAATAAAAAAGTGATAATGACTAGATACCCAAAAACAAAATCATACCATTAATCTAAATTATCCAATGGGGGAAAAACCAATGAGAAATTGCAACAATTGCTAATTACTATTTAGTTAAAATTGCAAGCATACATACATACATACATTATCCATCCCACTGAAAGCAGTAGAAATTCCATTGGTGATTGGACTCAGTCCATGCCTTATTTAGAGAATTCAACACCAACCCACAAAGAAAAAAGAATGCTTCTTTCTCAAAAAATAACAAAAAGGTAGACACAGAAACAAACCATCCTATTAATCTAACTTATCCATTTATCCAGTGTGGAAAAAACAATGAATTTGTTTTCTTTATATTTATATTATCCCATCAACATTCTTATTTCCTTTCTTTTACAAATCTTAATGCATACATATAATAATTTATATTATCCCCATTGCAAAAAGAGATACCAGATTGATTGAATTTGGTAATGATAAAAATTGAAAAGTTGAAAGTGAAGTGAAACAAACCAATTTTGATTGAAGTAACTCTAAGACCACAAGCCTGAAGAAGAAGACCAATACTGCTAGCAGTCACTCCTTTTCCAAGACCACTTACAACTCCACCAGTCACCAATACATACTTCATCTCTTCTTCTTTCAACTGCTAATTACATCAATCAAATTAAACCAAGATTAGAAAAAGAAAACATATTGTTGTCTATCATTAAACCATTACTTAAAAATACACAAAGGCCAAAAACCCCATGAATTTAAAACATATAGAACAAGAATCAAGAGGGTTCCCCTGTTCTTCCTCCCCATACCAGTGTTTTCCACAAACATTACCAAAGGAAACAGATTTATAGACTCATAACCAAAAACAAGAAATACCAACCTTGAAAAAATTAAATTTTTTTAAAAAAAGAGAAAGAAAGAGAGAAATAGGAGAATCAAAGGGTTCCCCTGTTTTCTTTTTTTACCATCCCATTTACATGATAGTTTCTTTCTCCATAAATAAACACTAAACCACCTCATTAATTGAATTTAAAAACCCAAGAAACATAAACAACAACAACTAGAAAGACTCAAAAGACTCAAAAAGAACATTACCCTTTTGCAGAGAGTGTTGTAATAATGAAGAATGTGAATGCAAAGAAGAAGAAGGGATGATTATATGATGATAGGGTTGAAGAAAGGAAGGAAGAAATGGAGGTATGATGGATGTATGTATGAATGAAAGAATTGGAAACAAAGGGGTGTGGCGGCTATATATGCAGTATAGGGGAAGGAAAAAGGGGAAAAAAGAAAGCAAAAAAATGTTGTCTAAAACCCCTATTTTTCCCTACGTCTCTTTACTTTGTTGTTGTTGGCTTTGGCCGTTGCCTTCTCTGGCTCTGGGTCTGACTGCCAACCCCGTGACCCTACTACACGTTTCACATCACATCCCCCAAACCCTCAAACCCAAAACCATCTATCCAATTAATGTACAACAATTTTATAAATAAAAAGCCTAGTTTTTTTCTTTTCTTTTTTCAATAAAAATTAATATCGTCGTTACCCTGTGTACCCGTTGAACCTTGATGTTATCTCGGTGTCATATCAGCCTTTTCTCTTTTCTATCGTTCTTACGGAGTACCATTATCTTAAACTAACCCAATCTTTTTTATTATTTTAATATATGTGTATTTAGTATACGAGAGAGATAGAGAGAGAAGAAGAAGAGAGAGAGGGGAACACGTTGGGTGTGGAGATCCGAAGGCCTCATCCTTCGGGTTTACCTTAAGACCGGCGTACCGGTGTTATGCTTTACCTGCTGAAGCTGCGACCGAGCCTGACCCCCTCACCCGAGGGAGGTACGAGCGGCCTTATGAGTAAAAGATATAGCTTCTTACAAGAATTAAGAATGTCTTACCTTCTTCGAATGCTTGTACAAGAATTTTGATTCTTAGTTTAAAGTTGGGTATGAAATAACAATCTCTTTGCCCTTTTATAGATTTTCTTGACTTTGTGGTTATACTATTATATTATATGTGTGTAATATAATATTAATTGAAATTATATTACATAAATATTAACATATAGGTAACGTGTATGCATGTATATACTTAGGATCAAGTGAGACCAAACTGTTTCCGTGAGACCGGTGAGACTAACATTTTTTATATAAAACTTTACAGCAAAACACTGTGAATGATTAAAAAACTCAAACATTCATCATAAAAACATTGTAAATGTTATGTTCGCGGTGTTTTTTATGTAAATGTTCGATTTCTTTTACCTTCACAACATTTTTGTCGTGAAGGTTCAAAAATTTATTTGTTACCTTCACAGTTTTTTGAGCTGTGAATGTTTCGTTTTTTTTATCATGTTTTGGATTTTTTCGTTGATATTGTTTTTTAGTACGTTTTTACGATGAATGGTCGACTTTTTAACTCTTACAATGTTTTGCTGTGAAGTTTCATGTAAAAAGTGTTGGTCTCATCGGTCTCACGTAAACAACTTGGTCTCACGTGAGCCTAACCCTGTATATATGTATATATATAGGTGAAAGTTCAATTGCAAACCACTTTTTCATTGTGAACGTGAGGACAAACGAGAGCGCGACACGTGGCAAAAAATTCAGAGGACACGCGCGACCTTTCCCGCGACCTTAGTGTTATTCATACTGAATAACAATGTTATTCAATGTTATTTAGTATGAATAACACTAAGGTCGCGGGCTTTTTGGTTACAAGTCGCGCTGAATAAAGCGTTATTCAGTATGAATAACACTAAGTCGCCGAAATTCAGAGTGACACGTGGCGCGCTCTCGTTTGTCCTCACGTTCACAATGAAAAAGTGATCTGCAATTGAACCCACCCCTATATATATATATATATATATTGAGAGAGAGAGAGAGAGAGAGAGAGAGAGAGAGACTTTGGTTCAAATGAAAAATGCTAAAAATTGGAAAAGTAGAGAAACGATCTTATTTGTCCATCTGGTTAAAAATTGCGGCTTTTATCGTGAAACACCGGATAATTTCTCGTGCGGGCTGTAGCACACGAAAGGGCATTTTTATAAATTTTACATATATTCGACAACCAAATTAATATATGGATCAGATTCATGTATAAACGTGTATATGAATTACACAAATTCATATATGATAATGTGACCCGTTTTCTCCTATTAGTAACAATTACGAAAATACCCCTCGATCTTGCGCGTACATGCAAATCTTGACCAGTCAAAGATTGCGGCTTTAACCCATCCCCGTGACCCTACTACACGTTTTACACGACCCTACTTTCAAAACCTAAAAATATTCTATTCACAACACTTTCAACGAATTTTTCGAAAAGAATTAATATAGTATTTTTATTTTCAATAGATTCTTTGTTTATATTATTAAAATAAAATATTATTCTCTTTATAGAGATTTAATTTCAAAGTTTTTTTTGTTGTTAAAAATATATTAAAATTACTTTTCTCTCATATAACCAGTTTTTGGAATTTCTTCAAATGTGGATAACTTTCAGGGGTGATTCTACATACCAAGTTATGGGGTGTGTGGACCCCATTAAATTTTTTATATTTTGTATTGTTATAGTATAATTTTATTTTGGACCCCTCTAAAATTATAAAAGGGACCCCATAGAAATTAAGAATCATTGGCTTACACCTTACATTTTTCAACTTTCAATAATTAGGTTAAAGAAAAAAATTAAAAGGTATTTATTTTATAGCCTAATGTACAACTTCTTAAAGCATGTGTAACCCACTTCCACTAATTTCTCCTTAACCCACGTTCCTATTTTCATTTTTAATATATAAATTACACTTAATACCCTTATAAATAATCATTTAACTTATTTTTAATCCCTTAGTTTTTTATTTTTTATTTAAAACCCTTATCATATTAACACACATATTCGTTTACGAATTAAAATAAATTAAAAAATATATTTCTTTTTTAACAAATTATATCATTGTAACCGTATCGTCAACACCTTCGAAATGAGTCCAATATTAAATATTTTTGAATTTTATCATAATGTTAAATATCATAAATATATATGGAATACTTAGTTATGTATTCCTTACATTCTACATATTCATTTTAAACCCATATTAAAAGTAGATAATCATGTATTAAAATGCATTTTTTATAAATCATATAATTATAATTATCTTGTTCATAATTTGAAAATAATCTCATATTTCTTTAACTTAATAACATTGGAAAATATGATAAATATATATGTATCGAGATTTTTCAACAGTGATGTATCCATATTTTTTTTAATTTTATACATTTTACACATTATCGACTTTAGAGTAATCTTTCGAGTTATCAGTTTTAAATTTGAGATGATTCGCACTGCAACGCGTAGGTAGGTATCTAGTAATTAACATAAATCAAACAAAATTTCACGTCTGATAGTGATCGGTATCATCTTTTCGTCTCCCACTTTTCCTCCTACCATTCCATAACAAAAAAAGGGCATGTCATCTATTTTTACAATTGTCATATTGTCACATGTTGGACCCCAGTATATTTAAATCCTAGATTCGCCACTGATAACTTTATACTCTCTTTCTACTTTATCCATTTTGGGAATAGGTTTTGAAGAACTTGATGAAACAAAAAATATGTTCAAAATTTTAAAAATCTTCATTCTCTTTATTGAAAAATTTGTTGAAGATGCTTTTATGTAATACTATACCTAAAGTAGAAGTAAGTTCACTCAAATATGTCTTTTACACTGAATTTGGCGACAAAGAAGAGGGAAATTGGCCAACTTAGCCATCTCAAAAATAACTATTGGCCTCCTAACCAAACTTTCTACCACTTTGCACTCCATGGCCACGAGGTTCAGCAAAATCCCGCAAAGGTTCCGCAAAATCCCTTCTTTTGTGGAACCTCAATAAAAAGAAGAAAAAAAAACTAAGGGGTTTTGAGGTTCCGCAAAATTCTGCTGAAGTAAGGGGGTTTTTTGCCGACTTTTGCTGAAGTAGGGGGGATTTTGCTGATTTTTGCTGAAGTTCAATTTTTTTTTCTTTTTATTGAGGTTCCGCAAAATAAGGGGTTTTGAGGGATTTTGCGGGATTTTGCTGAACCTCGTGGCCATGGAGTGCAAAGTGGTAGAGATTTTGGTTAGGAGGCCAATAGTTATTTTTGAGATGGCTAAGTTGGCTAATTTCCCCAAAGAAGAGAATGTCACGTGTCTTCATTTGTTTTTATTTTATTGTAAATATTGAGTGTGAGGATTTTTATACCGTTCAAGAGGAATGATACATCATTTATGATAAACATCCCATGTGACTTGTCTTCTTTGGATCCCGGATCCAGAATAAAACTTAGTTTGCAATTGAACATGCCCCCATAACATTAAATATATGTCATTAATATATTTTAAGGTAAAATATGATTTAACCCCTAAATTTTGCATTCAAAAATGGTTTGACCCTTAAGATTTTTTAATGAATGTTTTAATCTCTAAATTTGTTAGAATTAATTGTTTTAGCCACTTGACCTGCTACAACAGGTTACTAAACTTTCAAAATTCACTTTAGTCGCTACACTTATTTCATAACTGTTTTAATCCCTAAACTTTATCCCATAAATGGTTTAATCTTTAAACTTATTTTTTACCCTGACAAACATATATTAAAGGTAAAATATGATTTAACCTTAAATTTTGCATTTAAAAATGGTTAAATCCCAAAGTTTTTAACGAATGTTATAATCCCAAAGTTTTTTGCCATTACACAATGTTGGGAATGTTTTTAGTTTATATTTTGGTTGTTGTTATTAGTAAGTGGTGGGATATATTTTTTTTTTTTTGTGGATATATCCATGAAACCCATTGCTTTTTTATGCTAGGAATTTATTGTTGTCGGGATCTTTTTTTAATGCTGCAAGAATCAAACGAGTTTGCTAGAAATAGTGGATGTTTCTATTATTTTTACCTGTTAACGAAAATGTGGTATTTTTGTTGGAAGTCTTTTGTTTTGTAATGTTATAGGAAATCTCATAATTGTAGTTTTAATATATATTTGTTAGGGTAAAAAGTTTAAGAATTAAACCATTTATGGATTAAAGTTTAGGGATTAACACGTTTATGAGATAAATCATGGACTAAGCTGATTGTTAAAATTTTAGTAGTCAAGTAGCTAAAAGAATTACTTCTATCAAGTTTACAGATTAAAACATTCATTAAAAAGCTAATTAGGTTAAATGATTTTTGAACACGAAATTTAGAGATTAAATTATATTTTATACTATAGTTTAATATAGTTTCAACATATTTATTAAGACGATAAAAAGAGATTTTAGGATTTTGTTATTCAAAACTCGTTTATTAAAAAGAAAAAAGAAAAAAATAAACAAAATTCAAAACCCTATAAAAAGAGTTAAAATATCTTTTTAGTAACTGCAATTTTAGTCCCTACTGTTTACATTCAACTATGAAATTTATCCTTATATTTCAATAAGTATATTTTGACATTGTTTGGTAAACACAAGTTTAGCTTATAAACTAATTTTTTTTTTAAATTACTTAGGATATTTGAAGTTGATCAATCTTATTCTTAATACAAATAATTTAAAAGTGAAAATTGTGTAACTGTATTCATTCCCCTTTTCACAATCCTTGTTATTCTTGAAGATCACCCGTTTGGGGCTAACATTTGGTTATCAAAAAACAAATATAACAATCTTTAAAATGTTTATGTAAGTTATATAAAATTAAAACTATATTTTTTTATAGATAAACAAAACATGCTAAATAGTTTAATTAAAAAATATTTAATCTAATTATTAACTATATTATTTTAAAATTACTAATTACTAAGGATACTTGAAGTTGATCAATCTTATTTTTATTTTTATATGTGTAATAGTAATTTAAATCATAGATTAATAGAAATTAAAAAAAATTGTTTTAACAAAAATTAAATTACAATATACATTTAACACTATATTTTATATTCTTTGAATCAATGTATTATATTATTTAATTTTTATTATCTTATTTCAATCAATGTATTATATTATATAAATAGGTTATTTATTCAAGATGCCCTTTTCGACCATTTTACATATCCATAAATTAGTTTTGCACTTTTGCCAAACATAATTTGTTCATCAGCTAGCTTATCAGTTAACAACTAGCTTAACAGAGCATCTTCAACAACTTCTTTAAAAATTCTCCAAAATGGAGAATCAAAGTTCAAAAATCACTATGATAAAATGCTTTCAACTCCAACAGATTTTTTATTTTGGAGATAACATCATTACTCATATTAATAAAATATTATATATATATATATATATCTGTAAAATACTGTTTCTCTCTCCTAATATTTTATATGAAAAAAATTTATTGGTGGAAAATAATAAAAAACTTATTTTTCTCTCATAGTAATCATTTTTGAAGATTGTTGAAGAGTTTTCCGAATATGGAGATTTTTACACTCTCTTGCCTACTTTCTCCATTTTGGAGAAAGTTTCTAAAAATCTATTGTAGACAAAATTTGTGCAATTTTTTTTATGGGTTAATTTCATGTATGCCCTTCTTAAAACTCAAAATATCATATTTACCCAACCTAAACTACAAATATCATATATACCCTTGCTAACCTATCAAAATATCATATTTACCCAAATATCAATTTTTACTTATTTTAAATTAGATTTAATACTCAAAAATAATTAAATGACCATTATACCCTTTTTACCTCATTCATCTTCTTTCCCAAATCCCAATCAACAACTCAGGAAACCTTTTTCTTCAACCATCCGTCCTCCCTCCATCTTCCTCCATGCGGCACGGCACTCCATTTGAGATGAAAGGTTCACTTTTTTCTTCCTTTTCCATTTTTCTATTTAAATATCCTTGGTGAATCACCATTTTTTTTATCAACAAAATAATTCATTAGAGCATCTCCAATAGTTTCTCCAAATTTTCTCTAAAATGGAGAATTAAAAACTAAAATCTCTAAAAAAAATTCCCTTCATCTCCAACAGTTTCCCCATTTTGGAGATTTCTACATTGATTTTAAAATTAAAATATTTATTAATCAATTAAAAAATTATTTCTCTTTCTCAATTATTACTTTTCATGGATTTCTATTGGTTGCTTCCAATTGTAATCATATTTGGAGTGATCTCCAAATATGGAGAAAAAATCTTCTCTCTCTTAACTTTCTCCATTTTAGGGATAGGTTTGGAGAATCTGTTGGAGCATAAATTAACCCAAAATCTCCATTTTCCCCCATTTTCTCCATTTTGGGGATGCTGTTGGAGATGCTCTTAAAACCCAAAGGAACAAAGCAGCAGATATGAGTATATTTAAAATCCAAAATTGATTTTTATTAGCAAAATACCATCCTTAAATGGATGATGCTATGAGTGGTATCAGCAAAATACCATGTTCAAATTTTTATCGGCAACAAATTTGAATGAATGGTATTTTTATCAGCTTCGTCTGTTTGTTTCAATGGAGTGGTTGCTTCGTAAGCGTCTGTCATACGAAAGCCATCCTTGGTGATTTGTTGTAAACATTTTGGATTTTGATGATGCTATGAGTATATTTTGGTTTTTCACTTTAATTGATTTCTCATAGTTAATTCCTCGATTTCAAAATTATATTATTTTGATTGTGGTTCAAATTCATATTTCCCCTCATTCTCTTTGGTCGTCATCTCGGTGTTTCCGGAATTGTCGAAGCAGCCCGCGTACAGCTTCATATGCCCTCCATCGTCACGCTGGCGGTTCTTCTGGTACCTTTATACAACAATTCCGGTGATATCACGAAGGATTATAGTAGCAACACCTGGCTACAAGTTGTTACCGATCAGCTTTCGTTCCTTGACAGCTCAAAAATGTCAACTTCATGGACCCGATTACGAGTCACGGTGCCCGGAGTTACTCGATTCTGTTCCCAACCCAAACAACACTGTCGATTGGCTACCGATGGAGGTGATTGTCGAGATATACACCGCCGTTTACTCGAGACAAGTTGCTCTGTAAACAATGTGTTTCTCGGCGGTGGAAATGACGATGGAGTTTGGGGATTAGGTGGGTGGAGGGTTAGAGGTTTCATGGACGATTAAGACATTTTTTTAAATGAAGAACGTATATTTAAAAAGGAGGGAGGAAGAAAGATGAAGATGTAACTTGTAAGTTGGGTAAATTTGATATTTGTGTATTAGATTAAAAAGGGTATAATAGTCATTTAATTATTTTTGAGTATTAAATATGATTTAAAATAATTAAAAATTGATAAAAAATGATATTTGGGTAAATATGATATTTTGATAAGTTAATAAGGGTATATATGATATTTATAGTTTAGGTTGGGTAAATATGATATTTTAAGTTTTAATAAGGGCATACATGAAATTAACCGTATATTTTCTTCATTTTTAGAAGTTGTTGAAGATGTTTATTTATAAACCTAAACCCTATATATATATATATATTTATATAAAAATTAATATTCATATTCATATTCGTTTTTGTATTATATTACATTAATATATAAAATAATATAATTCAATATAACATAATATAATACATTATAATATGAAATTAAAATGAATACGAATATCAATGTGTAGTATATATTTGTATATTTTGTAATATAGAGGAAAGTTCAAATGTGAACCACCTTTTAGTTGTGTACGTGAGGACAACCGAGAGTGCGACACGTGGCGACTTTGAGTGTGGTCCCCCTCTTTAATTCAATGCCCTCCCATGAATCGTGCCTAGTCATCCGCCGTGGACTTGACGTGGTGCCTAGTCATCCGCCACGTGTCGCGCTCTGGGTTGTCCTCACGTTCACAACCAAAAAGTGGTTCACATTTGAACCCACCCCTTGTAATATATATATATATAATAATTGTTTCTTCACGTATTGTCCTCTGGTGAGCAGAATTAGTATTTTCCCATCTAAACATAAATCGGACGTATTTTACACTCTCAGTTCATTTAGACTTATCTCGACATAATCTGACGCAATCTACGTATTTCGTTCATTTTGGCTTATCTAATTGACACATAATCTTTTATTCAATAAATCTCATTAATTTAGTAAAGTTTTTAATAAATCACACTAATTTAATAAATTAACAAAATAAGTTATTTTTTTTTAGTTTGAATTGTTCAAGTTAAATTTTGCATTGGACATAAAAAGTACGAGTTCATTTGTTTTGAAATTATTTACTTATTTAATTTCAATTGTTCAAGTTAATTAATTTTTTCATTTGATATAAAAAATACGAGTTGATTTATTCTGAAACTAAAATTATTATATCATCGAGCCAATTTTTTTCAAATCTTTTTGGTTCAATTGACTTTGAACTTTATACATCTGATATGCAACTTAGAAATTCATAAAATCATAAATTGGAATAGAATGATAGATAATAAAACTGACATAAAATAAGATTATTTGTTAAAGTGCTGAATAGCTTAATATGTTTTGCGCCACATTGTGCGCATACATAACTAAGTATATATATATATATGGTCAGGTTCAAATGTGAACTCAATTTTGGTTGTGAACGTGAAAACGAATCTCAGCCACACATATTCGATTACGGTGGACGCGATCACGGAGGATTGATGCGATTCATAGGAGGGTAGATATTATTAAGGGGGGGGGACCGGTCATAGCCGCCTTTATTGACCGGATGAGTGGCTGAGATTCGTCCTCGTGTTCACAACCAAAATTGAGTTCACATTTGAACTTCTCTCTCTCTCTCTCTCTCCCTCCTCTCTCTCTCTCTCTATATATATATATATATATATACAAACACTAGATACGTAAGTGAGCGATGCGGTGCAAAACATGTTAAGCTATTGAACACTTCATTAAATAATATTGTTTGGTGTAAGTTTTTTTTCTATCAGTCGATTCAAATTTTATGGTTTTATGAGTTTCTAATGCACATATCGATTGTATAAAATTCAAGATCAATCAATCAAAAAAATAAAAAATAAAAGTTCGATGATAGAATTTTCAAACCCAACAAATTAAATCAAAAAATATTCAATATTAACTAATTTTATAGGTATTGATGAGATGGTTATAATGATATAACTCGTAAAAAAAAATAACGTATTTTTTGATGTATGTTAGTTAATATACGATTATGTATATTAATATGATAAAGATGTAAAAATGAAATGATAGGAAGTCAAATTAAACAACTAATTATATGAATATAAAGTGTAGTTTAAAAGTAAAAAATAATTATCATCTTGAATGTGAGATTTTGAAGCTTTATAACTGTACATGATTTATCGAGATAGAGGGAGGATCATACAAGAACACACACATTTGCAAAAATGAAGGAACCAAAGAAATCACATGTGATTTTGTACTAAATCACATGTGATTCCCCTTTGGCGAGTGTAGTACACCCTCCCGACAAGGCGAGTGGGTCGTGCGAGTGGGCGAGCTTTAGAAGGAAATCACACGTGATTTCCTTGGTTCCTCCATTCTTGCAAATTTGTTTGGTTCTTGTTTGAACCTCCCTCTATCGAGATATGTATATCTTAGATATATATATATATATAACAGTGTAAGACGTACAAGTTAAAAAAAATCCATATACGTACTTATGATACTTTATAATATTTATTAAATTAAAAAATATTTAATAACTAACTTGTTTTTAAAACATTAATGAGATAACTATAATGGTATAGTTTATAAAATAAAAAGGACTGTATTTTAGTTAACTTTTAATATGATAAGGGTGTAAAATGAAAAATGAAAATGTTAGACATATAAACACATTAATTCAAATATATTTATGATACTTAATAACATAATTAAATCCAATAAATATTCAATATTAAGCTAATTTTGAATGTACTGAAGAAGCGATTAAATGGTATAACTTGTAAAATGTATAAATGTTTTTTAACGCATCTTAGTTGATATACATTATTTATGTTTATATAATTAGTCTAAAATGAAGAAAAAATGAAAAATAAAGTAAGGATTTAAAGGGTATTTTCATCTCACAAGGTAAGTATGTGAACACTATGCTGAAGAAATTCGATCTTATATGTTGCTCTACAATGAAAACACCAATGACACATCCATTTACACTTAATAAGGATTCCTCTAGAAACCTGCTAATATGACTCTCTATAAAAGAATGATTGGCTATCTGCTGTATCCTACAGCAAGTAGGCCTGATATCATGTATTCTACCTGTTTATGTGCACGGTATGAATTTGAACCCATAGAATCATGATATCACCGTTTATATATATATATATATTTACTCGCCAATATCTTGGTTTTTTACTTTCATTTTGATCATAATTAGTTAATTACCATGAGATTTGTGCTAAATCGTTTAAATCTTCTAGTTGAAGGGTTGGAAGGCATTCGAGACAAAAAATGTGGAAAATGCCAAAAAGGAGAAAAGGTCAAAACAACAAAAGTTAGTGGGATTCTCGCGCCTCGAGAATGGAAGCTCGAGACGCGAGAATTGGTCGATGATTAATTCATGCCGCAAGAAGTCAAGTTCGAGCCACGAGTTTTCTACTGTATTTTGATTCAAAAGTGTGTTCCATTCAGTCACGTCGCGAGAAGGGGACTTCCTGTCGCGAGGGCGAGAAATCGCTTTGGTGACCTGTTAGACAATTTATCGGAAACGAAGATTGGGATTAGGATCCAATAACCTAGTTATGAATTTGTGTTAAAATCGATCTTTGAGAAGAAATTCCTTAGATTGAAGCTGGAGAACACTGGTCGATAATTGGCTAATAATCTGAAGTGTATCAGTTGTAGAAGATTAGAAGGTGAAAACCCCAATTGTAATACAATTTTTATTAAAGGAGACTTTGAGAAATCTAGCTGAACAACTCCTAGGGAATTTATCTATCAATGTTTTATTTGTGAAACGAAACTGATACCAGAGGGATTCTATTCATAGTGAGTACCATGTTTTACCGAATTTAAAGTGCATTTAAGATTTTAAGATTTCTTAGGTTTACTTAGTTCTTTAATTTTCAGTTTCCAGTAGTTTAATATAAAAATCCTTTCAAAAACAAATCTTTTTAGATTAATCATTTGAGTTATAAAATCAAGTGAATAGCTTAACTGTTCCCTGTGAAAAGAACGATACATGACACTTACAACTGCTATACTATTCGCGATCAGGTCACACTTGCTTGTTTGTGGTAGTCTAGTTAGGTAGTAATTAAGGGTTAAATTTGAAGGTATTTTATAACGTAGAAATACCACATAAAATCACATCTAATTCATAGGCCATTTGTGGACGAGATTACCTTCAAGTTGGAGGAAGAAAAGCATGCCTTGATGATCAAGACTGAGCGAAGGGATCTAGGAAAGTACGTGTGGATAGAAGAGGGTAGCAAACGTTGGAAGTTCCAGCAAGAGGAAGAGGGATGAAGGAAAAATTCCCTTGGATGATGCACGTTCCACGACATGGAAACATCTAAAGGCAAAAAAAGAAAAGACTTGTTGGGCCATAACTTTAGGTATGTTTATCATCAATTCATTCACTTCTAATTATGATTCCTAGGTACTAGATACCATATGTGGGACTCATATTTGTTCCTCGTCGCAAGGACTAAGAAGTGAGAAGAATTTAAGGCCAAACTAGGTGGAGCTCAAGATACGCAATTGAACAGGGGTGCATGTTGTATCCCAAAGAGAATATGATATGATCCTTGTGAATGGCTTGGTGTTGAAACTTAATGCTTATCTTAATGGTGGTGTTGTAAGTTGGATGAGCTTCAAGTAGAGCATGATTAACGACAGAGTCAAAATATCTAGCCACATCCGATATCGAGAAAGAGGCCGTGTGGAAGAAGAAGTTCATCATAGACTTTGGTGTGGTTCCTAGCATTGATGGCTTTATCGAGATATATTGTGATAACGAGGGTGCCATAACACAAGCCAAGGAACCCAGATCTCACCAGTGGCCTAAGCACATTATGAGGAAATATCATATCGCTCGAGAAATCATTAGTCGAGAAGATGTGAAGTTTTCCAAAGTTCGAGTAACACCCCAAATCTCAAAGCTCTAGGTTGGCCGAATAACCATGAGTCCAACTTAAAACCATGGTGGAAGGTAACTTGAAATAGGCTTAGGCTTGCACTTGTGGGTACAAATGTTAGACTGACCCGCCTTCAAGAATCGCTTCATAGATCGACGTCATAAAGAGATTCTTGAAATGATAGTTATCCATTTGTCCTTCGACCTGAGATGTATATTAGGACCTTGAGTACAAGAAATGTTGTGCTTTGACATATATCTAACATTGCGTTTAACCTGATAAACATAAGGGCCATTGGTGTGAGTAAATCTATATATAAAATTACCCTTCAAATTTAACCTTTTATCTACCTTAACACAAACAAGAAAGTGTGACCTGATCGCGAATAGTATAATATAGGTAAGTAGCAGGTATCGTTCTTACCAATGGGAATAGTGAAACTGCCTATTTGAATCTTATAGCTTATACTAATTAACCTAATCAAAATGGCTTTTTAGGGTTTTTTGATTAAACAACTAATAACCGGCAATAATCAAACAAAGAGATTTAACTTATAGAGAACACGATACTTATTATGGATTTATGAATCCCTTTTCAGATAGTTTGACTCATTCAATTAAAACAATGATAAACGGTATTTTTAGGGTTTGTTCAACTGGAACTTTCCCAGTCTCCCACAATCTTAAAAGTAATACAGTTGAGGCATACTATCCTCCTAACCTTTTACAACTAAAACAACCCAGATTATCATGCAACTATAAGTGAATATTTTTCTTATTCTTCAGTCTAAAGGAAACTTTCCTCAAAGACTGGTTTACACCCTTTCATAACCAGTTTTTTGAACCCTACTCCTCAATCTCCTAAACTTAGGTAGCTTGCCTGTTAGATCACCAAAGTGAAAAGCACAGGAAATTAATTAACTAAGGAGAATTTATCTACCACTAGATACGACTAGTTAATTGTTTCAAGTAGCGAATATTAAAATCACAAACAATAGTTAAACATGAAAACATTCAAAAACCATTCATCAATCATAAATATAAATCAAACCATATCCAAGTTTATCAAACCAAAATGAGTACTTAAAGAAATTAACTAATAAACATACTAAAATCCATGTTCATAAACATATTAGGCACACTGTGCAACTATTGAAGAATAAGCTCTAATAATCCGACTCCGGGTTCCCATAACCCCAAGACGGGAATACCGCCTCGGGCGCCTATGGTCTAGCCTTGCAAGAACACGATATCCAGCTCCACCCAGCCTACAAAGCAGATGGAAATCACGCACCGAATAAAGGTGAGCAACAACCATCAACCCGTAGGGGTGGAAAGTGTTTAATATTTAACCGATGAAGTTTCACTGCTTCTGATCACCTTCTTCAATTGTTGGTTCATGCAATTCCTCGTCGCCACAACTCTCTGCGTTTTCTCCAAAAGAATTATATCTAATTGAATCATTGATTAACTCTAAATCTCCAAAAATATCTCATTCAACAAACATCACTCCATTTAGCCACTAGTGGCATCGCCTCATAGAGATCCCGTTGTACATATCATTATATGAAAAGGTGTTAGGCTCAACACGTAGTGAAGTCAAACAACTTGTAAATGAAGTTAATAACATGAAAACTTGGAAAATATAAAGCTTTAGCAAAACGATAACCCAAACATTTCATCAAGAAATTAATAAAGTCATTTGCACATCCTGCAATGGCAGATGATACTCGATTTCCATTGATAGTGGCGGAACATAAAAGTAGGTCACAAATCTATGTTATAAAGCTCTTACCACAAAACATTGGTCATCAAGTTTGACCACCCATAATCTATAACTTGAATCCTCCAATGAACCAAGTTATGGTTATTCACTAGAAATACAATCATTAGATTCACACGTTCATCAAGTTCAACTACCCATGGTATATAACTTGAGGCATCTAGTGATATAATAGTCACATGATCATATCTAGCTATGTTATGAGAACAACTATCCTATCATATATTCATAAATTAGCTATTATGCCTATATACCCATTACATTATAACTTATACATGTTTTAATTTTAAGCGATCAACTATAATTATATATATAGTTCTCATCACATGATATAATCATAAGATCATTTTATCCATTGTTGACCATAAAGGACTCAAAGCCTCATAGCCTTCACAATAAACCAATTTTGTTTTCAAACCAAGTATTGAAATCAATATTGTCCTAAAAGTTCCAAGAATCATAGTAATAATATTTCCCCAAGTATTCATACTTCTCTCTTTCCAAAACTATGACACTCTTACATAAAATCTTGCAAACAAGCATAAATCCAAACATTGACTTTCTTACTCCAAAGTATCACTTATATGTCAAGAAACTCACTTTTACAACATGTTTAACAAATCCAAATATTCATCTTCTTAAAGGAGCAAAAAACCACAAATACCCTAATTACCTAAAAAAATTCATACATATGTAAAATACATTAAAAGGGTTGTTTAGGAAACTAAAATGTAACATTTTGACATGTATGAAACATTAGAAAATGGTTATATGGCTGACTCATATTGCTAGGTCTTAGAAAAACCTCCAAAATCTCCAAGATGCTCCAAATCTTGGAGGGGGAAACTTTAAGCTTGATCCAAGATGAAGAATTGCCTTAACTGCTCACCAAACTTCTAGAAATCAACCTTAGCCTTCCTAGTTCGATATTGGTGAAGGGGAAGATAGGGAATGATGAGAAATGATAATAGGATGAGAGAACAATGAGAAGCTAGATCAAAACCCCGACATAAATGACCTGCATGTTCCCGTGACTTTGGCCTCGGTCTTACCAATGACAAAATTCACTCACCACCCTGCACATAATACATATAGTGGCTAACGTGGCTTTAGTTGCTTAGAAACCCGCGTACACCACTGTTTCCCCTCCCACAAGTCCTTTTTCTTAAGCTTCAAGTACCAAAGTTTACCCATAACCTAAACTACATGTAGGAACTTTATTTAAAGTCTTTCTAAAACAAATTACATATAAACGAAAACCGAATTTCCGAAATCATCGAATTTCCTGGTGTTACATCATGTGATACTAGATTGTTTTGGTGAGACTTGTGAGACAACAAAATAACACTAAACTTCACATCTAAACATTGTGAAGGTAGAAAAAACACCAAACCTACCTTCAATGTTTTTGTTTATAAAGGTTTGTGTTATTTATATTGTCTTACTCATGAAAACATCGTGGTCTCTGATAACACCAAAATTATACATGTTTTGGTGGTGCTTAATTGGTTGAATTTACCCCGTTTATCACTCGATTCTCACCTAATTACTCACGAATTGGTATGTTTGTTACTTTTGAAGGTATTGGAGAACACGGAGCTAAAAAGTGCGGAAAATAGGCGAAATTGTGCGAAAGTTGGAAAAGTACAAAACAGGAAGTTTTAGCGATCGTGAAGTGAAGGTTTTGGCGCCGCCAAGACTGATATTCGAGAAGGTTCCTGCTTTTTATCAACTTAGCGCCGCGAAGATGAAGTTTAGCGCCGCGAAATTGGCATTTGCACTCACAAGAAGATTCCAGAATTTGCCAAAAATAGAAGGAGTAGGGTTTTTAAGTGTTTCGCGCCGCGAACGCCTACTTGGCGAACGCGAAACAGCTTCCGGACCTTCTTTTAAATACTGTTCTCAGCCTTCAGTTCCATATGCATTCTTAGACAGAAAAATACAGTAAAAGGGTCAGTTGTACCAGTTGGTTAGTGGTTTGGAGGGAGAATCAAGTGTGGAGAGAGGAGACGCTGCGCCGATACGGATACTCGATTAATCATCTGTAGCTGTATGGTCGGTAGAATGTCTGTCTTTATCTATACTTATTCTGTTTTCCTAGCTATGAGTAGTGAGTAGTTTTCTATGTAGTACTTATCGTGGTAGATGAACCATGTGGATATGATTTTATGGTTTTAATGATTATTGATTTGTTTTGGTTAATTGAATGTGGTTTTATGATTCCAATTTGATTCCTGCTATTTCGTGTGTTTGAACTCGTTGGTTGGGTTTGCTTTTGGACCAAAAAAGTAGACTCCATTGGGTTAATCAACCTCTCTTGACTTATCCTTCGAGACCTCGGAGAATTAGGTTAAGTGGTTTCTTGGACCGAGAGAAACTAGATTGTAAAACACGGTTAGTTGAGATAGGATTGGGTGACTGATATTTAGGTTGTCTGACAATCAGCCTAGGTATTGGGACTAGGAGGACCATTCTAGTTGACAATCATATTATCTGCATGTTAGGGTGTCCCAGACTTAAATCCTTACAATAGCCAAATCAATCATACTTTTATGTAACTTAATTATCCACTTGGGGATTCACTATGCCATGATAAGTGCTACTGTTTTCTTTATTATTGTTAAATCAGTTTTTATTCTGTTTTCTAGTTCTTTAGTTGTTAATTTAGTTTTCAAATCATTTTCTCAAAAACCCCCCATAGCCTTAGATTAATTAAACTAATAGGATTACCAGTCTGTTACTTGACCGTTCCCAGTGGTAGATACGATACCTGGACTTTCCTACGCTATATTGCTATTGATCAGGTACGCTTGCCTGTGAATGTGGTAATAGGTGGTTAGGCATTAGAGGTTAAAACTTGTTACGCTTTTTATAGTTAATATTTACCGCATCAAGTTTTTGGCGCCGTTGCTGGGGAACGGTAGTATTTAGACTTTTAATCTTTGTTAGTTTTGTTAATCGATCCTTGTGAGGGATTACATCCCTTGCAAGTTTTTGCTTTTTAGTTTTTCTTTATTTATTATAATTATTATTATCTCTTTGTTTCCCGCAAGTTGCCCGTAACTGTTTGTTGTGGTTTCAGTCACGGCAAATTTGTTATAGGTAATTGAGGAGCCGGAGAGGAATCGGAAAAGAAACAAAAAGAGAAGTCAGAATGGGAGACGAACAACCCATGTGGGGAGAACGATCCAAAGTGCAATTCACCCCTAGGACCGCAATCAAAATAGCGGATGGTAAAATGGTGGAAATTAACAAAGGCTTGCTTAAGATGATTGGAACCATATCATTTGATGGGGAGCGTAAAGGAAATCCATACCAGCATCTCGAGGATTTTGAAGACATCTGTGATCTACTCAATACCACGGCGGATGAGGTAAAACTTCGAGTATTTCCTCTTACTTTGACAAATAAGGCAAAAGATTGGTTTAAAAAGTTAACCCCAGGATCCATTTCGACCTGGGAAGTTTTAAAATCTGCCTTTTTGTCAAGATTCTTTCCCCTTTCCAAAGTCAATAAACTAAAAGCCGAAATTCGGCAATTTAAACAAGGGAAAGATCACCTTGCAAAAGCTTGGGAAAAATATAAGGATTTACTCTTACAACTTCCAAACCATGGTATTGATGATAGGGAGGTGATGAATATTTTTTATGCTGGATTAACTAACGAATCTAGATTGTGGTTAGACTCATCTTGTGGCGGACTTTTTCTTTATAAGACAGCTTCAGAAGCACGAAAACTTTTGGATGACTTGGAAGCACATTATTTAGACTGGTCCACCGATGAGGAAGACACCCAAAAGGAGAACGAATTGGCACAGTTAAAGGAAGTCTCCTCGCTCGATGAACCCACGATCAAATGCGCAAACAACGGAGAAACTCATCAAGTGGAAGGCTGCACAGTACCACAAGTACCTGTTCAATTAAAACCGCCTAATGGAATCATTGAGCAGCTATTTTGTCAGTTTTCATCAGGTCTTGGAGAAATAGACACGGAGCAGCACATGCGAGCTTTCGTGAACTTTATTACAGGAATACACAAGAGCACCGATCAATTTCTCCAGCAAGTCAAGGAAGCATTCCCCCGTAATGAGATAGATGAACAAGCGGAAGTGTTCACCACCACGAGAGGAGGTAAGGTTGTTGTAGGACCACCTATGCCCAAAACTAACCAAATTCCTAATTTGCAGGTCATCGAACCAGAGGTGGAATTACCGTCACCTACGACAGACGTTGCAAGGGAGGAAACAGTCAGACCAAAGGAGGTCACGACACCCCGAGTACCAGCACGAGTACCATATCCCGCTAGACTGAGAAAAGAAAAGAAGGAGGCCCAGTACCGTAAGTTCATTGAATTGATTAAACAAGTGGATATTAACGTACCACTTGTTGATTTTATTGCAGGAGTGCCAGGTCATACAAAATTCCTCAAGGAGTTAGTAGCCAGCAGAGCAAGGATGGGAACAGAAGAAATAGCATTTCTGACTGCGGAGTGTTCCGCCGTACTTTCCGACACCCCCAAAAAGGGTGATCCAGGGAGTTTCACTATCCCTTGCTATTTTGATAAAAGCATTTCGTGTAGGGCCTTAGCAGATCTAGGAGCTAGTATAAACCTCATGCCCTTGTCCTTTTACCAAAAACTTGGACTAGGAGAATTAAAGAGCACACGAATGACCATACAACTAGCCGATAGATCCGTAAAGTACCCTGTAGGAATAGCCGAGGATGTCGTAGTACGGGTGGATAAATTCGTCTTCCCTGCCGATTTTGTGATCCTGGACATAAAGGACGAGGTCAAAGTACCTCTCATCCTCGGCCGTCCATTCCTCAACACGGCCACTGCCGTAATCCACGTTGCCGAAAGAGAACTCAGTTTAGGAGTTGGCAAAGACCGAATAACCCTATCCATTGATAAAACTCTAGACTGTAACGAATCGGTAAGAGAATTGGACAATGTAGATGATTTCACCGATCCCTTCGAAATAGATATTAATGGACAGTTTTTTGAACCAGGTGAATCAGAAGAAAGCCTATCCATCGAGCTAGAACAGAAAGAAGTCATTGGAGGAGAAGAACAGGAATTCGAGGAGTTGAAGCAAGAAGATAAAGTTAGGGTAAAGACATCCTTGGAAGAACCACCGGAATTAGAGCTAAAAGATCTTCCAGATCATCTCGAATATCGCTTCCTTCAAGGTAATAATTCTCTTCCCGTGATAATTTCTGCCTTGCTAACAACCGACGAGAAAGAGAGACTCATTGCTGTTTTGTAAAGGCACAAAAAGGCGTTAGCTTGGAAAATCTCGGACATTCCCGGAATAAGCCCCTCTTTTTGTACACATAAAATTTTGATGGAAGACAACTTTAAACCATGTGTGCAAAAACAACGGAGGCTTAATCCGAAAATGCAGGAGGTTGTGAAAAAAGAGGTCATCAAACTACTTGACACTGGGATCATCTATCCTATTTCTGATAGTCCATGGGTGAGCCCTGTTCAAGTAGTTCCTAAGAAAGGAGGACTCACCGTTGTCACAAATGACAACAATGAGTTGATTCCCACTCGAACTGTTACCGGGTGGAGAGTTTGCATAGACTATAGGAAGCTGAATGATGCTACCAGAAAAGACCATTTTCCCTTGCCCTTTATAGACCAAATGCTTGAACGATTGGCGGGAAATGAGTACTACTGCTTCCTAGATGGATTCTCGGGGTATTTTCAAATCCCCATTGACCCCGAGGATCAAGAAAAGACTACCTTTACCTGTCCCTTTGGAACTTTTGCTTATAGACGCATGCCTTTTGGGTTATGCAATGCCCCTGCCACTTTTCAGCGATGTATGACAGCTATCTTTCAAGATATGATAGAGAACTATATGGAGGTATTCATGGATGATTTCTCTGTGTTTGGTAACTTTTTTGATGAATGTTTGAACAGCCTAGACAGGGTTTTAGCCAGATGCGAGGAATCTCATTTGGTTCTAAACTGGGAGAAGTGCCACTTCATGGTAAGAGAAGGTATAGTTCTTGGACACAAAATCTCGAAAGATGGTTTGGAGGTGGATAGAGCTAAGATAGATACCATATCTAAGCTCCTTCCACCTACAAACATAAAGGGGGTTCGAAGTTTTTTAGGTCATGCCGGGTTCTACAGACGATTTATAAAAGATTTTTCAAAAATAACCCAACCTCTGAATAAGCTTCTTGAAAAGGATGCACCTTTCATCTTCGATGAAAATTGCACCCATGCTTTCGAAACTTTGAAGTATCATTTGACAAACGCCCCCATCATGGTCCCACCAGACTGGAACCAACCTTTCGAGATTATGTGTGATGCAAGTGATTACGCCGTGGGTGCAGTCCTTGGGCAACGCATAAACAATCATTTTCAACCGATTTGCTATGCAAGTCGGACTCTTAACGATGCCCAAGAAAACTACACCACGACTGAAAAGGAACTCTTAGCAGTCGTTTTTGCTGTTGAAAAGTTTAGGTCTTATCTTGTATTGTCCAAAATCATTGTCTACACAGACCATTCTGCCCTTAGATACCTCTTCGCTAAGCCTGATGCTAAGCCCCGACTCATACGGTGGATACTTCTACTGCAAAAGTTTGATATAGAGGTAAGAGATAAAAGAGGCGCCGAGAATTTGGCCGCTGATCATTTATCTCGCTTGGAGAATCCAAACATGGATTCCGGGGGTGTAGAAGTCATTAGGGATAAATTCCCTGATGAAGACCTTAATGTGATTAGGACAATAGGGAAGGATACCACACCTTGGTATGCAGATTTTGCAAATTATCTCGCCGCTGGCATTCTCGTTAAAGGTATGACTCATCAACAAAAAGGTAAGTTTTTCTCCGACTTAAAGCATTATTTTTGGTTTGAACCCTATTTATTTAGAATTGGGCCGGACAGAATGCCTCGTCGTTGTATCTCAGGCCATGCTGCTTGGGACATTCTTGGAAATTGTCACAATGGCCCCACGGGAGGCCATTTTGGAGCCAACCTCACCGCCAGAAAAGTCCTTGAATCTGGATTTTATTGGCCAACGATTTTCAAGGATGCCCACACATTGGTAAGATCTTGTGATGCCTGTCAAAGGGCAGGTAATATCACAAAGAAAGATGAAATGCCCCAACAAAGCATAAACGTTAGCGAGATATTTGATGTTTGGGGAATTGACTTCATGGGTCCTTTCCCTGATTCCAAAGGCAACAAGTACATCCTCGTGGCTGTTGATTATGTCTCGAAATGGGCCGAGGCAAAAGCTTCACCCACTAATGATGCTAAAGTGGTTGTTAACTTCGTGAAATCTCTTGTTTGCAGGTATGGATGTCCAAAAGCGATCATCAGTGATAGAGGAACTCACTTCGCAAACCACCTTTTGGAAAAGACTCTACAAAGGTATGGAGTGCACCATCGGTTCTCAACCGCCTATCATCCACAAGCAAACGGACAGGCGGAAAACACCAATCGAGCATTAAAGCGAATCTTGGAAAAGACCGTGGATAACAATCCGAAGGTATGGTCACAAAAGTTAGAGGATGCATTATGGGCATATCGTACGGCATACAAGACACCAATCGGTAGCACGCCTTATCGTATGCTGTATGGGAAAGCGTGTCACCTGCCATTCGAGTTCGAGCACAAAGCACTGTGGGCGCTAAAGAAAGTTCATTTAGACGACATTGAAAGTGGAAAGGAGCGGTTGGTAAGTCTGAATGAATTGGAGGAACTCAGAGCCCTCGCATATGAGAACTCGAGGATCTACAAGGAGCAGAGGAAGAAATGGCATGATGCGCGACTAAAGGAGATAAAGGTATTCAAAGAAGGGGACAAGGTATTAATGTATCAAACTCGGTTTAAATTCTCCCCGGGAAAGTTAAAGTCCCGATGGATAGGTCCATTTACTGTGTTAAAAGCTTATCCTTCTGGATATGTGGATCTAAGGACCGAAAGAGGGCAGTTTAAGGTGAATGGCCATAGACTAAAACTTTATCATGAAGACGACTCCGTCAGAAATGGCGAAGTCTGTCTCCTCTCTGAAAAGCTTATCACCTAAGGACCGGCCCGAGTCAGGCTCGCGACTCGCTATAAAAACAAGCGCTTCTCGGGAGGCAACCCGTGTTTTTCTTATTTATTTGTGTGTTTTTTTATGTTTTCTAAGCAACTTCGCAGTACAAGGCAAGGCAGGTTCACAGCCCGAACGAGAATTGGGATTTTGGAAACAGAAACTTTTCGCGATCGCGAAATCTGTAATTTAGCGACGCGAAAGAGGCATTCGAGGTAAGTCTTCCTAACAGAAGAATTTCGCGAACGCCAAGTAATAATTCTCGCGAACGCGAAGTTGGTAAGATCTGAGAGCTGTTGTTTTTCACCAACTTCGCGACGCGAAAACTTTAATCTGGCGCCGCGAAAGTCGAGCCGAGAGGTTTTATTTCAAAATCTAAAACCCTATTTTCAGTTTCTAAAACCTCTCTTTGCTCCCACTCTGCAATTCTCTTCCTTCCCAGCGATTCCATGGCATCAAAGAGAACCCCATCTTTTCGTAATGTTCAGAACCATCCATGCTTGAATTTTGAATCGGGAAACATTCTCCGAAGTGAGAAAATGGCATTGGTTATTGCGCTAGGCCGGTTGAAGCAGCTAGATATAGAGATAGGGTCGACGGTAGACCTAAAGTTTATTGATGAGATTGGCTTTGGTGCTCGCCTCTCGAACCTCTTGAGAAGGGAATTTCGTGATCAACCGGGTACTCGACTTATGACGAATGGGCGTTCGAAAACCGTAATCGATCGGTTTTGATTTAATTCGATTCGGTTGTAATCTACTTAATACTTTAAACTGCGTGGTTGACTTGCTACTCTTTTTATTTTTTTATTTTTTGTTTGGATTGCTTAGGATTTTAATTGTTTGCTTAGTTTGGTTTATTTTATTTTGTTCTTTTTACCTTTTATTTTTCTTTTTGTTTTTAGATACAGCTGTTTATGATTCTGCATCGGGTACGATTTCTGGAATAATCTCTCTCAGATCAGAACAAGTCAAATAACCCGGGAAGTTTCTCTTTTTCCCAATTACTCCTTAATTGTTTTAACTGTTGCATTGAGGACACTGCAAATTTTAAGTGTGGGGAGGGGGTTATGTTGACTTGTCTGCTTGCTTATTGGGTACACTTTATGCTTGTGATTGTCGTTTTTCAAATTTTTGAAAGCTTTGAAGTTTGACCCCAATTTTTTTTCAAAATCTGAGATTGTTTTTGAGACTGAGTTGCTTGTTTAGGAGGACATGAGATGAGACTGTTTGAGTAGGAGAATACCTTGGAATACCGATTACCATGAGTGCCTCACCCGATTCCTTTGAGAGATTGAGCCTAATTAATTCATTTGTGTGAGGAATACCGACTTTGACCCAAGGTAGAACTTGTCACTAGAATTCTTGTCGAGACCACATAAGAGAAGTATTTATCACCATTGCACTGATAGAGGCCTTCGTTTCTAACCCTTTTAGCCTTCGTTAGATAACCTCATCATAGGGTTATTTAATTTGCCTAGCCAATTTCTGAAAAGGTGTTCACTTATAACACTTTCACCCTTGAAACCATTTTTTGAGCCTTAGCCTTTCGTTTCTTTACCCAATTCACCATATACCCTTGAGCCTAATTGTTTTATCTATCTTTTGGCCGTAACTTAAATTTGATACTTGAGATGTTTGATCCAGTTTTTCAAAAATCTGATAGTTTTTATGGGATTGATAAGAGCATGAGAGAAGAGCCAAAAGCAACATAGTTGCTGCTCTGAAAAAGAGAAAAGAAAGAAAAAAGAAAAGATGAGACTCAAAGAAAAGAAAAGAAAATATCAAAAGAGTCGAGAGAAAAAAAAAGTGAGCTTAAAAGTGTGAAAAAGAATTTGTGCCACAAATAAGCCATAGGCTTAGGCCGATTCTAAAAGAAAAAAAAAGAGAGAGATATGCTCATCCCGATAGTTTCACTGTTTGAGAATCAGATTTTGTGCTTTACTGTTTGGATCATTACAAATTGAGTTTTCAAGTTTTTGTTGCAATATCCTTAGCCACTCATATATCCTTTATCCTACCCTTAACCTTAGCCTAACATTACAACCCCTAAGTCCTCTTGACGGTTGACAACTTCTCAGTGGTGGAGATTAGATTCAGTGCCAAGCTTATGCATGAGGGAATTGGTCGAGTATTGGTGAGATCACTTTTACCCCCGAGAGATACACTTCAGATTATTATTCATACTATGTGAGGGTAAAAGGTCCACCTTGGTATTCGATTGCTTGATATGTCGTATCTTTGTGTCTGACTATGTGAGTATTCTTTGTCTTCTTGGATGATCTTGGGTGGAGATAATTTTGGTGTCATCTTTCTTATCTTTCAGTCTTTTGATTGAGGACAATCAAAGCTTAAGTGTGGGGATTTTGATAACACCAAAATTATACATGTTTTGGTGGTGCTTAATTGGTTGAATTTACCCCGTTTATCACTCGATTCTCACCTAATTACTCACGAATTGGTATGTTTGTTACTTTTGAAGGTATTGGAGAACACGGAGCTAAAAAGTGCGGAAAATAGGCGAAATTGTGCGAAAGTTGGAAAAGTACAAAACAGGAAGTTTTAGCGATCGCGAAGTGAAGGTTTTGGCGCCGCCAAGACTGATATTCGAGAAGGTTCCTGCTTTTTATCAACTTAGCGCCGCGAAGATGAAGTTTAGCGCCGCGAAATTGGCATTTGCACTCACAAGAAGATTCCAGAATTTGCCAAAAATAGAAGGAGTAGGGTTTTTAAGTGTTTCGCGCCGCGAACGCCTACTTGGCGAACGCGAAACAGCTTCCGGACCTTCTTTTAAATACTGTTCTCAGCCTTCAGTTCCATATGCATTCTTAGACAGAAAAATACAGTAAAAGGGTCAGTTGTACCAGTTGGTTAGTGGTTTGGAGGGAGAATCAAGTGTGGAGAGAGGAGACGCTGCGCCGATACGGATACTCGATTAATCATCTGTAGCTGTATGGTCGGTAGAATGTCTGTCTTTATCTATACTTATTCTGTTTTCCTAGCTATGAGTAGTGAGTAGTTTTCTATGTAGTACTTATCGTGGTAGATGAACCATGTGGATATGATTTTATGGTTTTAATGATTATTGATTTGTTTTGGTTAATTGAATGTGGTTTTATGATTCCAATTTGATTCCTGCTATTTCGTGTGTTTGAACTCGTTGGTTGGGTTTGCTTTTGGACCAAAAAAGTAGACTCCATTGGGTTAATCAACCTCTCTTGACTTATCCTTCGAGACCTCGGAGAATTAGGTTAAGTGGTTTCTTGGACCGAGAGAAACTAGATTGTAAAACACCGGTTAGTTGAGATAGGATTGGGTGACTGATATTTAGGTTGTCTGACAATCAGCCTAGGTATTGGGACTAGGAGGACCATTCTAGTTGACAATCATATTATCTGCATGTTAGGGTGTCCCAGACTTAAATCCTTACAATAGCCAAATCAATCATACTTTTATGTAACTTATTTATCCACTTGGGGATTCACTATGCCATGATAAGTGCTACTGTTTTCTTTATTATTGTTAAATCAGTTTTTATTCTGCTTTCTAGTTCTTTAGTTGTTAATTTAGTTTTCAAATCATTTTCTCAAAAACCCCCCATAGCCTTAGATTAATTAAACTAATAGGATTACCAGTCTGTTACTTGACCGTTCCCAGTGGTAGATACGATACCTGGACTTTCCTACGCTATATTGCTATCGATCAGGTACGCTTGCCTGTGAATGTGGTAATAGGTGGTTAGGCATTAGAGGTTAAAACTTGTTACGCTTTTTATAGTTAATATTTACCGCATCAGTCTCAAATGACTTTAAGTCTAACATATGCGTGTGTGCGCACACAGACATATGTATGGGTGGTTTTATTTGTAAACAACCCTAATTTATACACCTTGCAAATGGATTTAGTTGATGCGGTCAAGATTAGATTTACTTTTTTATGTTTATAAAAAAGGTAATAAATTTCATCAATTACAAATGTCGCTGAAGGGCATAATTGTCAAAACATTTGGCGCCTATTGAAAGCCATAGAAGTAGGAAATGTTCCATCTAAAAGCAATTACATTATGTAATTAAATAATGCAATCAATGAAAACCGTACAATTTGTTTACCCAATTGCATTATGTAACTAAAAAATGTGAAACATTTCTTTTAAAAGCAATAATCAGGAGAAACAGATTTCACCAAACTACACGAGGTGACAACAGATCAAACCAAAAGAAACAATTGAAATGTATTTAACCAAGAACAAATGGTTCATTCAACAAAATGAAATCATGGAACTCACAAATGAATTACAAAAAAGTACTAAAAATTAGGAAAAGAAAAACATGAAAAAATGGGAAAAATAATATATAAAATATTACTATAAAAAGATTCGTAAACGAAAGAAAAATAATTTTTATAATCATCAGAAAAATTAAAACATAATACATTCTTGAAAAACGGTCGAAATTACCGAAAAAGGTAACATAAATGTCAAAAAAATCCAATCAAGGGAACGTACATTTTTTTTTACCGAAAAAGAACTATACATTTGATTTTGTCAAAAAAAAGGGGAAGAGCAACCAGTAACTTGTACAACGGGTACTCTCTTCGCCTTTTTTTTGACAAAATCACATGTATAGTCTTTTCTTGGCAAAAAAAATGTACGTTCCCTTGATTAGGTTTTTTGGACATTTATGTTACTTTTTTCGGTAAAATCAGTGAGTGGTGGAGGCAATGGGTGGCCGTGGGTGGGTGGCGGTGGCAGGGGGTGACGGCGAGAGCGGGTGGCGGCGAGTGGGTGTCAATGGCAGCGAGGGGGTGGCGGCGAGGGGGTGGCGGCGCGTGGGTTGCGGTGGCAGCGGGTGGCGGCGAGTGGGTGGTGGTGGCAGGCAGCAGGTGGCGGTGCGTGGGTGGTGATCAATGCCGATCAACGCCGCTCAAAGGTGTGATGGTATTGACTAGACTGCTACTAGGACAGACGCGTCAGTAGGTAATGGCTGACTAGAACTGCAACTTGGACAGTTGGACAACCACACAGCATGTTACCTGCTGACTAAGCGGTTATCACGTTAATCATGTCACCTTCCTCTTTTTTTGACAAAATCAAATGCATAATTCTTTTACGATAAAAAAAATGTACGTTTTCAAATTGGATTTTTTGAATATTTATGTTGCATTTTTCGGCGATTTACCCTTAAAAATATGTCCTCCAAAATAATCAAAATTAAATAATTACCTTAACTATCTCATATTTAGCATAAAGACAATGATGCCCTTACAAATAAAACAAGGAATAGAGATTGGTTGGTTTAAGTTTGCACGATTTGTAAAAATAGGGACAGTCTGAATTTGGACGCACAGTGAACTTCGTGAATCTCTATTTAAACTATAAAAAATTGTTAAAAAACTAAATCTAATATAAATTAAAAACCTATTTCCTTCTGTGTCATATTACCTTTCTTATTTTTGAACAAGTTTTTTAAACTTTAAATTATGAATACATTCACATGTAGGCATATCCATACAATATTTACGATTTATTATAGATTAAAACTTTATAAAACTAACTTATAATTAATTAATAAATATGTTTCAATGCAAAATAAACACTAAGCCTTACTAATGTATAAAATAGTCTATAAACTATAGCCAACGATAACTTTCTTAATCACTCAAAACTATATAAATTTATGAAATAGAATCGATCGCTTATCAAAGGATGTTAGCTCAGTTGGATAGGTAACATCTCTGGATGTGTGGGATGAAAGCCACACTACCAGGGTTCGATTCTCACGAGTGACATTTCTAAGATATCCAGACTTTGGATCTGGTCTTTTAGGTCGGGTTCGGGCCCGGTATGGGAGGATCCAGTCTATTGGATCTACTTCCCTGCCGGTCGAGTTCAGCCATAGGTTGGGCCATGTCGCAACAGATTAATAGGATTGCCCAATTTGAGGCCCGATATCACTGGAGCCCGTGTGCATTAACTTGCCATTAAAAAAAAAAGAATCGATCGATCAAAACAAATAAATACATATTACATTACTTAAGTATATCTATACATCCTAGTAAAATAAGATACCTTTTGTGCTAATGTAAATTAGTCAAGGTCGAATGACAAATATAGCACGTTATTAATAAAATAATAAAATAATTTAAAATAAAATAATATACATTTGAATATTTTTAGAGGGTTTCCAAATTCTTTAACATATTTGATTATTTATTTTCCTAAGGTTATCCCACTTAGAATGTTATAATGATACAACTCTTATATTTTATACGAAAAACAACTATTGCTTTTATACACATGTACTATTAACAAGACTTTTTTTAAAACAAAAAGAACTATTGCTATTAAAACAAAATTATCTAAATTAACAAGTCTTATTTTTAATTTTTTATATTGATAACAAATAGTTAAGCAAGCTAAGATCATCTGAAAAATAGATCATCATAGTAGCTTTTTCCTACACTAACCTTTTCTTCAATAAAAAAAATGTATGGAATTGCCTTATAAATGTTTTATAAAGCATTCTTTAAAAAATTATATAGAAAAGATGATAAAATAGTTTATTTAAAGAGTTTTATCAGTTTGTTTTAATGCTATTCTTAAAAAAAAAAACAGGTTGTATAAAATTGTCTAACTATTTGAATATAAAATTGATTATCAATAACTCTAACCAATGTTATTGAGTTGGGTCGTGATCGACGAGGTGCCCTGGATCCTGAACACCCCGAAAACGTGTGTGTGTGTGTTTGTTTGCCGTTAAAAAAAACATGTTAATGGTATTTTATGCATCCTAAAGCATTGTTTAGTAAACACAAAGTAGTTTATACGCTAGTTTATTTTTTGTGTACATGTTTGGATGAACAAAAAATAGCTTATAAGCTAACTTATTTTTTGTGTACATGTTTGGATGAACAAAAATACCTTATAAGCTAGCTTTTTGACGCTTTTTATAGTTTTTTCCAATTATATCTTTATTAATATTAATTATTATACCCCAATATATTTTTTTTTGGTCATTTTGCATACCCATAAGCTAGTTTTTGCCAAATATTTGATCATTAGCTAGATTATCAGCTACTAACTAGTTTACGAGCTACCAACTAGTTTATCAGCTAGTTTGCCAAACATAACCTAACTACATTCTTTCCGAAAAAAAATATCCTGACTAATATAACGTAAATAAAACCACAAGGCTGTAGCGTACTGGTTAAGGCTTCTACCCCAGGTTTGAATCCAGGTGTTTCCAGATTGTGGTCACTCATTAACTCAGGACAACATGCTTTAGCTGTTGGTGAATCTTGGCGGGATTAGTTGGGGCAAAGCCTCAAATACCCTTCCAAAAAAAATATAACGTAACTAATACATTTATATGAAAAACATATAATTATTAGTCATAAAGAGGAAAGTTCAAATGTAAACTCGTTTTTCATTGTGACCGTAAGGATCAATAAAATCGCACCACGTGACAATCTAAATCTACGCCCAAGTTTTATTCATACTGAATATTCATGTTTTATTCAAACTTAATATTGCCACGTGACACGATACTAGTGATCTTACGTTTATAATGAAAGATTAGTGTACATTTGAACCTAACTCTAGTCATACATTATATATATATAGAGAGAGAGAGAGAGAGAGAGAGATAGAGGGGAAGGTTCATACGAAAAATATAACTTTTTAAGAAAACGCGATGAACAATCTAAACCACTGATCTCGGTCAACAAAGGCGACTTTGACCGGTCCCCGTTTAATAATCTCTACCTTCCCATGAATCGCGTCAATCCTTTGTGATCATGTCCACCGTAACCGTGAGATGAATGGTTGAGATTGCTCCTCACGTTTTCTTAAATTGACATGCTTCTGGTTTAAATCTTCTCCTATATATATATACATAAACTAAATTAAATATTTAATTAAAGAAGATTACAAATTTTTATGTATAAGATATAAAAAAGTGTTTTTGGAAATATAATATATATATGAGAGAAATGTACACGTGGTGCAGAGTAGGATTTGAGGTTGATCCATTTTGGGCCTGCTGTTGCTACTTAGGTATCACCGTCATCGTCGATGAGGATTATGTCTGTCAAATAATTCCAAAACCATTCACAAAATCAACACCACTTTCTCTCCCCGTGATACCCTCTTTCTGTTTTTCTACTTATTTTTCTTCCACTAATTTTTATTCATTTAAAATCATTTTTCAATTTTATACAATTTCTTTTTTCTTCAAATTTAATCAGGTTTATACTTTATATAAGTTTATACAAATGAAACACATTCTAAGTATTTGAATGAAAGATTGATTATCGATAACTCTAATCAATTTTATACAAAATCCCGTTCCAAAAATGCCAATATCAAAGGATGTTTTTTAACGACTTAGTCCCGAACATGTTTTGTATTATATATTTATAGATAGGGTCAGGTTTAAATGAAAACTCAAAGTTGGTTGTAAACGTGAGAATAATTGAGAGCGCCTACATGAGTACATGACATATTTATTTTGAATAATCATGTATTATTCGGAGTGAATAACACAACATTCGATGTTATTCAGACGGAATGATAAAAGCATTATGTATTATTCACACTGAATAACACTTAATGATGTATTATTCATTTTAAATAAATGATTATGTTCAAATATGAATTCAATTTTGGTTGTGAACGTGAGAACCATTAAAATCGCGCAACGTGACAATATTCATTCTGAATATCATGCATTATTCAGAGTGAATAAAGACGCCTAAGCTTTATTCACTTAGAATAGTGCATGATATTCAATGTGAATATTACCACGTGATGCGACTTTAATAGTCCTCACGTTCACGATGAAAAACGAGTTTCATTAAACTCCCCCCCCCCCCCACACACACACACTCTATAATCTATATATTTATCCAAATGAGTTTTTATAATTACTATCAATTTAGATACATGGATGTTAAAACCTTTAATTTAATTTTAGAAAAAAAGGTATTGGATTTATTTATCTAAGGGAGATGATATTACCACTGCAGCAATTTATTCTTCCAAGGCAATTTTGATGAATTTACCTTTTTACCCTTTTTTTTTACACGAGCCTATCTTACTCTCTCGTACAATTTGAAACTTGAAATATGTGTTTACAATTTTTGCCCTTATACTTACTTAATATATTTATTTTATATCTTATAGTTTGTTATATTTCATTTTGCATTTCAATAATATTAACGCATATAATCATATATTAACTAATAATACATTAAAAACTACGTTTTAATTCTAACAAGTTACACCGTTATAATTATTTCGTCGATACCTTCGAAATGAGCCTAATATTGAATATTTTTGGATTTTATTATCTCATTATAAATCATGAAATTGTTTGTTACGATCAAATTATTTTATATAATTCTTTTTTTTTCAATGAAATTATTTCACTTTGAATAATATTGAATGTTGTGTTATTCAAAGTGAATATGCCACGTGGTGCGATCTCAATGATCCTACGTTCACAATCAGATTTGAGTTTTCATTTAAACTTTTGTGTATATATATAATGGGTGGTAAAAGTTTGGGTTGCATTGGTTGTAACATTTTTGCGGATTGCATAATAAATGCCCTATATATAGTTAAATTCAAAAATATTCAATAGAAGGTATCGGCGAGAAGATTATAATTGTATAACTTGTTAAAATAAAAATGTTTCATCAAAATAATAAAACGATTTAATCAGAAAAAATACGTGAAAACATTTTAATTTTATGTGAAAAAATACATGAAAACATTTCAATTCTTTGATTTATAATGAGATAATAAAATCTAAAAATATTCAATATTGGACTTATTTCGAAGGTATCGACGAAATAGTTATAATGGTGTAACTTGTTAAAATTAAAACGTAGTTTTTTAACGTATTTTTAGTTAATATATAATTATATGTGTTAATATTATTAAAATGCAAAATGAAATATAACAAACTATAAGATATAAAGTAAATATATTAAGTAAATATAAGGATAAAAATGTATATATATATATTTCTAATTTTAATTGTATGAGAGAGGTAGGCTCTTTGTAAAAAGAAAGGGTAAAAAGGTAAATTCATAAAAATTGCCTTGGAAGAAGTAATTGTTGGAGTGGAAATATCATCTCCCTTTATTTAAAGGATATGATAAAGTGGGGTTTGTTTTGATTTAAGATTCGTTTGTTTTGTGTTGGTTCCTCCTTGAATTGAATTGAATTGAATTTGCATGATTTAAGGGTGGTGGTGGGCCCCAGGATACACGTCGATCATACGTGGCGAAAGATGATAAAACTGATGTTGCTTATCTTTCGTAGACTGGTCCCCTCCTCTCCCAACGGCCAACCGCCCCCCTCACCCCCCTCCCTATATTGCCTCCGTTTCTCTATATATCTATATTTGTAAAAACACATAATAATAACAATAATCATCATCACTTTTTTTTTTTTTTAACATTTTCAACAAACAATATTTTAGTCCTTATTTTGTTTTCCTAGTTATTAAGTATAAAAAATGCTGGGACTTTTTTTATAAAAAAGATTCTTATAAGACCATTTGTAACGACGATTCTCAAATATTATAAACTCTGATACCACATTAACGTTATATCACCTTTTTTTTACTCATACACTTCTTATTTTAAAATGGAGTACAACATTAACATACCCTAAACTAATACACATTTTATTTTTGTTTTAATATTATATATATATATATATATATAGAGAGAGAGAGAGAGAGAGTGAGTGAGTTCATACGAGAACGATGTTAATTTAAGAAAACACGAGGACGATTCTCAGCCACACATTTTCGGTTACCGTGGAAACGATCACGGAGGATTAACGCGATTCATGGAGGGTGGTGGAGATGATTAAAGGAGGATGACCCGGTCAAAACAATATTTATTGACCGGATGAGTGGTTGAGAACCGTCCTCACGTTTTCTTAAAAAGTTATGTTTCTCGCATGAACCTTTTTTTTCTTTGAGTTAAGACTAGATGTTAAACTCATATATTAATGTGGCAATATTCACCCAAAATCTATAATTCATTGCATTCATGAATAATTATATTTGATTCATGGTTATAGATTCATGAATAAATATATGCATTCAATATTTTTGGTGATAATATGGATATTGATTCATGAATGATATTCATCAGTGTAGATGTAATATGTATGATTCGTAACATGAATATGCATTCATGAATCAAACGAGTTTAATAATGATTATATATTTATGAAAAATTCTATGTACTCATTTTCTTTAGATATAATACGATTATACATGCATACTTATAGATTAATAAATAAATATTTGCATCTATATATATATATATTAAAATAAGGTTTTTGCTGATGTCATCAAAATCAAATTGAGTGATTTCATTGGTCAATTAAACAAATTCTATCAAATGATGATGTCATAATCTATTTCCATTTTTTTTCCAAAATTTACATACCTAAAATTTCTCATTAATTTATTAGTTTCTCTTTTATAATTTACATTTTGTATCCTTATAATTATTTGATTAAATTACTTATTACCCCTTAGTTTTTCAATTTTCACTTCACATTCTTATAATAATGTATATGAATTAAAACCATTTAAGTTTTTTGTTTTTATTTTTTATGAATTACACTCTTATAATCGTCTCGACGATACATTCAAAATGAATATAATATTGAATATTTTTTTAATTTATTTATATTAGTAAATATTAAGAATAGATATAAATTAAGTTGTTTACATTTTATTACAATTTTATCGTTGATATTCTTGAAATTTAAATATTCCTATTTTTTAATCTAAATTTTTTTATAGATTATTTATAAATAATAAAAGTTTATTTTATTTAAAACGCTATTGTTGACGTTCTTCAAATTTAAAGATTTCATCCTTTTAATCTTACTAATTCTATTGATCATTTATAAATACTAATTTTTTTTAAAACCCTAAAAATCAAAAATACTATATAATTTATTTTAGAATCCCTCCCGTTTTAGAATCATTCACGAAATCCAAATCTTTCAACAAAAGAATTTCAGATATTTTAACAACTATTAGAAGGCTAAAATATTTAATAATCATAAAGTAAAAGTAATTATTTTTT
The DNA here is from genome assembly GCA_030169165.1 of Centaurea solstitialis. NCBI lineage: Eukaryota > Viridiplantae > Streptophyta > Magnoliopsida > Asterales > Asteraceae > Centaurea > Centaurea solstitialis. The sequence goes on along the minus strand of CM058040.1, from coordinate 17,626,281 downwards.
CATTTAAATCGTTGATTAATTAGAATTATTTTAATAAATAATAATTCTCTACTTACTCAATTTCAAAGAAAGCTTTGTCCAAAAAAATGAAAGAAACGTAATTTAAATGTTATATATAATTTCCTAAATCGTTATGATTAAACTAAATCATTAATGTTTCTTATATCAATTAACTAAGTCATATTTATATTGTTAATTGGATATTACGTTTGGTTTGTGGTGAATTATTTATGAACTTTATAATGCAAATGTTAATTCTTATTAGAAACTAAAACAACATGTTTAAATCGTCCGTGTATTACACGGGCCATTAACTAGTTAATGAATAAAAGTATATGCATTAAAAGAATTTTGTTTTTCATTAAATTGGAATTCTTTTGTGATTAAAATCATGATAATGCAATCACTAAAAAATAAAAATTTCTTCAATTATATCTTAATTGTTAATAAAAAACTAAATTTAAAGAAAATAAAACTAGTGGTTTAAAAGTGGTTTGCATAGTTTGCATAAACAAATTGGTTTGCAATTGAAATGTCCCACTACAAGGATACTTGCACAATATAGTAAGATATATCTCAATTTTAATATTTCGTGATACCAATTTGTGATTTTGAGAACATGATAATGTTTTTAGTTTTTGAATAAAATATGAGTTTAAAGATATCATAAAATTTTGAAAAAGTTGTGATGCTAGTATCAAATTAACTATATAAAAGTTCTTATTTTTATATAATTTTTTAATTCCATTATTCTGTTGTAATCTAACTTAAGTTTGATAATGAAGTAATTTATTTTTGGTTTAATAATATAACTTTATATAGCAAATAAAAATGAGCTACTTTGTTATAACTCAATGATTTTTCCAATTATTTTTAGGTTTTTTATATTTAAAATAAGATTTTTATTCTACATATAATTATGATTATTTGCAGTTAGTTTCACCAATTAAACATTGAACTTTAATAAGTGAAATTTTAGCGATATGTATTAATAAACAGTACCTTACACAAAATCTAATTGTAATAGTGAAATTTTAGTGATATGTATTAATAAACAGTACCTTATGTATGTTGTAACGCCCCATTTTCATTTTTTTTATTATATTGACGTGCGTGACGGTTAAGTTAGAAACCTAATCGTCTGAGCAAAATATTAGGACTTAGGGGCTAAAGTGTTCAAGTTCTAAAATGTGCGGGTTAAAGAGAATGACGTATAAAGAGGGGATGGAAGCCCTAATCCCTTCATTTGTATCCAAAAAACGTTTTTAGAGCAAGAGAAGAAAGAAGGGAGATTTTCGGATTTTCGTCCAGAACTACGCAGTCGTGGGAGAACGACTCGTTCTCCCTCGTTAACCATCGGATCGTCATGAAATTTGAACAGCGGCTTCACGACTCATTGTTCTTCAATCTGACTGGAGGGATCGAGCATCGGAGGCTCCAGTAGGGAGCAGTAAATGGCCGAAGTTGGCTGTTTTTCAGGAAACCGAATTCGGTAATTTGGGGTTTTAAGCGGTGTGTGTGTGAGCGATTCTCGAAGGCAAACGACGGAGAATCAAGGGTGGGTTCGATCGCATGGTATGATTTTCTGAACCCTTGTATCGTTAGATTTTGCTAGTTACGTAGTTGAATAAGCGGTTAAGGTTTATACGTTTGTTAATGAAATTGGGATCATTGGATCACCAATTGGATGTAGCATGTTGTAGAATCAATATATATACATTGGACTGATTATTGTTGGTTATGGTTTTGGAATGTATAGGATTGTTTAACAGTGTTTAGTAGCAGTTTATGAGTCAAAAATCGAGTTTGGGATTGTGTTTTCGATCAAAATCTCAAAGAGGACGAACCAGGTCACTTACGCGGCTGGCCCTGTGACCTGAAGTTGTGGGAAAGGTCGCAAGACCCCTCCGTATGTTTTTCAGTTTTTTATTTGTGTCGTCTTCGGGTTTTGGCTATGGGTTATTGTTAAGGATGTTAGAAGATAGCTAGGCTTGAATTTTGGGGTCAGTTGGACTAGTCTAGCTACGGCTAAGACTCTCGTTTCAGTATCAAAGTTTCGGTGTTGTTTGAATGTTAATTGATGAGTACCATACTTGTGTTGCTTAGGTGATCAATCGTACCACCGTGAGGATACCGACGAGCACTTTACATGGCTACCAGGTGAGTTTTCACTATGTATGATTTATACTATCATATGTGTATGTATACGTAGTAGTGTCGTGAAAAGGGAACCACATGCCTTTGATGAGTTGTGGGGGCAGACCCGTATCCTAAGCAGGCGGGAAAAGGGAACCACATGCCCTTGATGAGTTATGGGGGCAGACCCGTATCCTAAGCAGGCGGGAAAAGGGAACCACATGCCCTTGATGAGTTGTGGGGGCAGACCCGTGTCCAAAGCTGGCGGGAATTTAATATCGATCTCATGAGAGTCGGTGTCAGTTACGTGTCGTGTGATATGTTTTACGTTGATATGATGTGGATTGACCCATCGATGTGATTATGTATCTATCATGAAAATGCATGTATGTGATGCTACGATGTTGTGATATGTATGTGTGGTACCTATTATGGGTACGTATGCATGTGATAGTGTAAGTTATATATAGCGTCTTCTCACTAAGCGTTTCGGTTACCCGTTGTTTATATTTTTCCTTTCAGGAACTAGTTCGGGTACGGGCAAAGGCAAGACCCCGGCTTGACTCCGAGACAGAAGACAGTTCCAATCGAATCTTAACGATAGTTGATATAAAACCGTTTATTTCGCTTGTTTTGATACGTTGAGTTAAATGATAATTTTATGTTTTATAAACCATACACTGATTTTTATTTAATGACCTTTGACTTTGGCATTTATTACATTTTTATTTAAAATATTTAATTAAATTAGTATTTTGGAAAGGTAGTGTTACATATGTGGTAGCTATAAAAACTTTGTTAGAGCCACAATGCACGCGTGTAAGTCACAGTGGGTTGCGAACAGGCCTCAGTAGACAGTACAACTATACACTGGTCACTGTGATCGTCACTTTATCAAGAGTTAGATGCAGTGAGATCTAACACGTGTAATTCGCAGTGGCTTGCGAACATGCCACATTGGGCAGTACAAGTATACATTGGTCACTGTGATTGTCACTTCCAAGTAATGGTTGGTAAGTTACCAGAATCGTATTCCATAGGACTGGCACAATCAAGACAATACGGTTCTCATGAGCTCATTTTTACGAGTTTCGATAAGAGAGAAAGAAAAGTTGGTTTTGGTTTTTGAAATACTTTAATTTAAGAGATTAACTTAATTAAAAAATTACTACGGTTTAAAAGGTAGGGACGTAGGAATATTTTTCCCCGGACTTTATAAGAAATATTTGGCCTAGTTGGTGATCATTGTGTTGTGGGACAGTGGACACTTTCTGTTCACGAAAGACCCGGTCCTATCTCGCACTCACACTTCCCTAGTAAAATTTGCGTATTAAAAACTCAACTATTAGGTCAGTGTCGATCCCGACGAATCCTCTCGGATTTCATAGGCTTGTGCTTAAGCAATCGCTCTAAGTGGCCTCGGTGGACACACTACGTAACTTGTCTGCTCCTTTTGGTGGGGATCTGCCCACTGTGCTGACCCAACTCTTGTTAGTGTCGTAAGAACCCTCTCGAATTCCCTAGCATCATTCAAGCTCGTGTCACGACGTCCTACCCATCTTTGAGTTAAGACTAAACGTTAGACACATTCAAGTAATTAGCTTGTTTGCATCATTGGGGCATTTTCGAACTATCAATGAACAAAATAACTTAAGTTTAAAATACGAAAACTATTCAAGCATTGTTTATAAATTCCGAGTACTTTTTCTTCCTACATCCCTAAATACTACTAGTGCATGACTAAGAAAACAGAGAAAACAAAGGTAAAAACGTTTGGAAAAGTCATACTAAAAAGTTACGAAATTTAATTAAAAACAGTAGTGTCGACAAGAGTGGGCATTGCAGTTCCAGTAGCTGATAGTACAAATTACGAACTAAAAATTAAAAACTACTTGTTGGAAAGAAAATTTACTTCTAGACTGAAAATAAAATTTACTTCTAGACTGAAAATAAAATTTAAACTAAGAAGACTTACTACTTAGAACATAAAGTTACTTCTACCTTACAAAAGAAAATAATGTTGGATTTTTTGGTTAAAAAAATGGGTTTTTTACCAAACTTTGGACACATTTAATTATATATAAATACGTTATATGTAGTTAACTCTTTGTGGGTTTGTGTTCTACTATATGAGAGCTTCGAATCGGTATGTCAAGTGTCCAAAACGGATAATGAATGAATGAGATATCGACTCTCAAAGATGAGCTCTTGGGTTGTTTTTTGAAGGAAAAAATCAAGTTAAATAACTTGTCCCACATAGGAAGGGAAGTTATTATTGGAGTGGTTTATAACTAAACCATGAAGAGAAGCTTGCAAGCTTCTACTATGGTTTTACTCCAACACCTACTCACGCGCAGGGGGGGTGCAGATTCTGGACTTCGTAGGCTAAAATCGTCGAACTTGTGTATGGCTTTGAATATATTCTCCTTGTTTTGCAATGCACGTCTCCAAACTTTGTTTGGACTATATATAGTCTTCCCATTTATTTTCTTTTTGGGCTTTTTCGACTTTTTACGAGATATTCTCGTTTTTTTAGAATGAGCACAGATGTGACCCTTCTGGCTTTATTAGGATACATATATTTTTGTTGAATAGGTTCTCGGATGTTATTGGAGTGACCACTCATGGGTTTTCTTGGAAAAAGTTTTTTTTAGGGGGTGGGCACTATGGTTTATAGTGACCACCCCGGTTTTTGGCTTATCACTTGAAGGCTACCCTTTGAGACCAACAGTGTTCGATGTATACTTGCACCGCCACTGTGTGAACATTGTGACCACTTATGGACATACATATTTTTCAACTAGCAACCTTCATTAGTGGTTTAACATGTATCCACTCATTAAGGAATAGTGTACAAATCGTTATCTCTTTAAGTTTTGATCATGCATCCTTTGACGACTTAATCACATGTTCTTTAATGTCAACGACAAGTCACAACGGTAGTGTCAGCAAATGACACACTAAACACGATAGCTCAAATAGTAACTGAGTGTTTATCCATCATCAAATCTTCATTCTAATTGGGGCCCCAGTCCTAAATTGCCCCCTGTCAACACCTTGGTGATACCAACACCTCACTCCCCTACAAGGTGATACCATTATTACCATCACCTCATCTTTTACAAGGTGATGTACCACTACGTCCCTTCCATTTTTGGTGATGACTACTGTCTCCCTCTCATTCTCAGTGAGAACGAACCAAACTCATAGCACAGTTCATGTATGGTGTTGATTCTAATCTAGAAGATCAATTATGATTTTACATAGGTTTTGTACACATTTTTTTATTAACCTAATATGTTCTTAAGGGTCTTGTATTATTATTTTTTTGTTTATGACTAGGTATGTGTTTGACAATAGTTGAAAATGAGGGTGGTGGTGGTACTAAGGTGATGGAGGTCATGAAATGGGTTATTGGTCATCGAAGACGGAAAGGCATGTTCATCAAAAAGGGGTTTATGAAATATTATCATATAAAGATATTAAAGATCATCTTATTAGAGATTGAGTTAACAATTTTAACTCAAAAACCTAATATGCAATCAAAAAATACAAAATAAAATGTATTTTAGGGGGTGTTTGGTTCATTTTAGGGAATGTGAATGAAAATGAAAATGGGAATGCAGGAAAATGAAAATAGAAATGAACATTGCATTGATGCTCCTTGGTTAACACAATATAATCAATGAAAAATTATTTCATATTAAAATATGTTCTTCCAACTTGAAAATAAAAAAGATGTTATATTTAACATCAAAAGATGGAACTACATATGCAAAAAAAGAACAAAGTAGAAATAAGATTTTCAATCCCCCCAATTTGGTCAGGAATGCAAATTAATTGATCAACATTAATAATTTAACTATATAATATCAGATCAAACAACAATTTTCATTATCATTCTCATTCATTTACCCTACGATACCCCTAACCAAGCACCATCTTAATGTACATAATACGTTTTAAGATACCAAAATCAAACCAATGATGTATACTTCACACTTTTCTGGTAAAGAGTAAAAAAATAAAGAGGGTATAATTAACGTATAGAACCGTAGAGTAGAGTAGAGGGAAGGGATTATAATTAATAAACTAATAATTAATTATTTTAATAGAATTTTAGTAATTTTATTTTTATGGGTCCATGATGTTGGTATGAAAAGGACCCCTCAACTGTCCACATGATCTTCTCCATGCCTCACCAACCGCATGACCAACCCTAATTGAGTATATTGACCTTCCAAATCATTTTTCTATTTTTATGTTTTTAATTAATTTAAATATATACAGTCAAAGAAAAATATGAGTATAAAAAAAACAAAAGAAATACATAATGTGGTTGGTTATAAATTAGTAAAAACATATAGACCAAACAAAAATGATAATTGTCATAAACTTTTTATAGATAGATATTGTCATTATAATTTTCATAATGCAATTTTGATTAACGCTATCTTGTTGAAAATGAATTCGATTGGAACATTTAACCTGTAAGATATTGTTTTAGCCTTTATAATTCATTAAAACAAATTAATTCGGCTATAGTTCAATTGTTAAATTACGTATGATAATCTAGAGGTCGTAAATCCAAATGCCACACGTTAGTAGTGTCTCCAACGAGACATTTAAATTGTGTCGACGGATGAGGGAGTATAGATGGAAAAATTGAAAGGTCAAGAATGTCGGGTACAAGGATTGAAAGGGGATTGATTGGCGGATCCCATCCCTTTTATTATTTATTCTATTATCACTGTCTCACTTTACCATGTTTAATCCCATATGGATTCGAAGGTGGGGGAGGGGGAGATTTCTATCAAGTGGATAACAACAATATTATATATTTGTGTGTGTAATTGTGTGTGTGTGGAGGCCAATAATTTGTTAATCAAAAAAATTAACGTTAACATTGCAACCAAGAATAGGTAAACGAATACCGTACTAAGATGTTGCATTTCGCACACTACTAATTGAGCAAGGATACTGCCACGACGAACGCCTCACACGTGTAAATCACAGTAGGAATGCGAACAGGCCACAAAGGGCAGTACAATCCATACTGGTCACTGTTATCGTTACTTTAAAACTTAGCTTGCGAGATCAAACACGTGTAAGTCACAATGCTCTTGCGAACAGGCCACAGTGGGCAGTACAAGTATACACTGGTCACTGTGATCGTCACTTCAAGTAATAGTCGGTAAGATACCGGAATCGTTTCCACAGGGACCGGACAATCAAGACAATACGGTTCTCATGAGCTCCTTTTTACGAGTTTCGATTAGAGAGGAAGAGATAAATTGGTTTTGGGTTTTTGAAATATTAAAAGATGAATTAAGGACTAAGTAAACGATTTTTCTAAGGTTTAAAAGATAGGGACGTAGGAATAATTTTCCCCGGACTTTATAAGAAATACTTTGCCTAGTTGGTGATCATTGTGTTGTGGGACAGTGGACACTCTCTGTTCACGAAAGACCCGGTCCTATCTCACACTCAACACTTTCTAGTAAAATCTACGGTCTCAAAACTCAATTACCAATATAGTGATGATCCCCTTGCGAATCCTCTCGGATTTCATAGGCTTGTTTCAAGCAAATCAATAAAAGTGGCCTCGGTGGGAAACTAGTTCGAGTGCTTGCGATCCTGGTGGAAATTGCCCTGACATCAATACCCAACTTCACGTTGTGTCGTAAGGACCTCTGAATCCTAGTGTCACTCAAACTCGTGTTCACGACGTCTTACTATCTCAATTCAAGACTAACTATTAAAACACATTCAAGTGATCAGCTTGTTTCATTATTAAGGCTTTAATCGAATTATAAGTGAACAAAATATTTGAGTTTTAAAACACCTAAACTATTAAAGCATTTTTCATAAACTCGGTACTTTTTTACCTACCACCCCAATACTATAGTGCATAATGAAGAAAATAGAGAAAAAAGTAAAGTAAAAACGTTAGAAAGTCAACTAATAAGATTACGAAATTTAATTAAAAAAAGCTACAGTGCACGAAATGTGAAACTGATTTTCCGTAGTCTAGAAATATAAAATACGAAATAAACTTTAAAGCTAACTTGCTCGAAAAATTAATCATGTAAGTTAGGCTGAAAATAAATTTAAACTAAAGACTTATTACTAGAAAAGAGTTTTTACTTCTACTTACAAAAATAAAAAAACTAAGTATGAAGAAAAAACTACACTAGCTAAGTTGGCATTTTTTCTTCCATGTTGAACCAAACACCAAGACTACCATTATAATAGTATGAAGTGAAAAAAAATTCATCCAAATAGTGTCTTCACATGGGTTAGGCTTGGTGAGTCCATAAGCCATACTTGGGAATATTTGTACAATACATTAATTGGTCCTTTTTCCCCCAAATTATGCAAGAATCTTGACTTCTCTTTCAACTAATATTCCACCATCCACCAAAGAACCTGCTGCCCCAAAAGTCTTCAAGATGACCAAAAAGACTCTTTAAGCTTGAATTTGCCGAATACCTCGATCAGTCCAGTGGGCACTCAAGGACTGCAGAATGATTTTTCCACTAAATACCCCAAAACGCTAATTAAAATCCAAAAATACTAATCAACTAGGAATTAGCTCAGAACATTATTTTAACAACAAAGATTGGTTTTTCGGACCAAAACGGCTATGTTACATATAATAAAAACACTAAAAAAAATAAATAACTATAAGAATTTAATGTTATCAGATACTTTTGTACTTTTTTTTAAACTTTTTATTTTTTATATAAATTGGTTAGCTTTATAAATTTTTTAGAGTTTAGAAGTATTAATTGCAGATATAGTCTTTTTCTTCCAGAAGTAGATCCAAATGGTTAATAGTTCATGTCAATTAATTTCAATTTATGCTTAACAAAAAAAATTAATCTGAGAACTAAAAAAACCAATTACTACATATTCATTGTAAATAATCACTTACCATTCATATATGAACAATATCATCGTTAATAAGTAAAACCAAATATCTCAACATTTAAATGAAGACTGAAATCACTGATATAATTGGTTGAATACTGAAAATAGTTATTTTTCTTAAACAGTAATCTCAACATTAATTAACAGCTAAGCTATAATTCAATCTCACATTCCACACATGTACAACAATTATGTCATAAATAATGCTATGATTTCCACACGTGTATAAAACCAGTTCAAATGTAAGAAAGTCCCAAATATTTGACCTGAAAAAGGACAATCTTATAGTGAATTCTATGATTTCTTTCATTTTCAAGATTATTACTTTATAAATTATGTTTACTCAGTTTTTACATATTACCCTTATTACTTTAGTGCACCATGAATTCACTAGTTTTCGTGCATGAACTTAGACTTTATACAAAGTTCACTTTCATAGTAATCCATTAATTTCATTAATTAAGGTCCAAATCAATCTATAGTTAACACTCTGATCAAGACATTAAAATTTATGGTATTATAATTATCTTTTTAAATCGACTAATTTTTCCTAATTAACTTGATTATTAGTTAAATATAAACGTTGATTAGTGGTTAATGATTAATTATAATCAAAAATTACTTTTGAAAAGTCAATTATTATTAGTATATAAATACATGCCAATACTACTCTCAAAGTCCTATACAATAAAACTTTATCTCTTATCTCTTATTTATATCAACTTTATATAAAGAATCGAATACCTACACTTTAATTGTCGTTTGTTATGTCATCATCAAATTACCATAAAGTCAAAGATATAACCTTTTTTAGTCAATACATTTTTATGATATAACATCATGTACTTGGATTAACCAATAATAATATTCCACGGTTATTAATTTTTATATGAGATGATTTAATTTTTTAAGACTTAAAAGAGCGTATTAGTTCAGTCATTTTTAAATCAATTTAATAATATAACCCAAAACTTATAAGTTATGACTTATAACAAGCTATCAAATTTTGTTTTCTTAAATAACATGATTATAAAAACCAAATTACATGTTTAGATGCATTATAAGCTACTTTATTAAAATAGTACTTGTAGTGGCGTTTTATGAGGTTTTTTATAGCTTTTTCCAATTTTACTTTTATTAATATTAGTTATTATATCTCAAGATACCCTTTTTGTTCATTTTAAATACTCATAAACTGGTTTTTGTTAGATATAACTTATTCATAAACTAGTTTATCAACTACTAGCTATCTTATTAGTCAACAGCTAACTTATCAGTTATTAGCTACTAGCTAACCTATCAGCTATCAACTACTAGCTAACTTATCAGCTAGTTTGCCAAACACAACCTAAATCCCTAATATTCTTGTTAATTCTACTTTAAAGACTCCTTCTTCTTCCTTTTCTTTGGGGTGTTAGAGACAAACAAAATGATGTTAACAAATTCATAATGTATTCAGTTGTTGAATAAGTAAAGAGGTCAAGTCCAATCTATGACAGATCGAATTTTGATTTTTGATAAGAGTATGTATATATTTAACTTCCGAACACGTTTTTATGAGGTAAGTGTCAATAGTATAACATCCAAGATTATCTAGAATTGTATGCATTATGTGAAATATTTGAACAAGGTTTTAACGATGTTAAGAGGGTCATTTACCACATCCTAACCGTGTAACGGCTTACCATGTGAGCATGACAAACTTCGAGAATCTTACTCAGTAAGATCCCGTTTACTAAACGTTTACCCGAGCAAGTGCTTACCAACAAAATTCAACACTATCACGTACTTATCAAGTAAGATTTTAGTCTACAAAAACGGTAATGTATGCAACAATTTACCCGGGAAGTGCTAACTATGGTAAGAGACAACGATCCTAATGTACCATGTAAGACTCTCATCCTTGTCTTCGCTCTTACTGGGGTAAGTTTCTTAATCCTTGTCATATGCTTTCGGTAAGGTAATAGTAATATGACTTTGTAAGCACTTACGTGGGTAAGTGTTTAGTAAATGGCCCCTAAGAGAAATGGCAATGATCGAAAATCTTAACGATATGTGAGGGTTGTGACTCTTATCTGGTTAGCACTAACAGTGTAAGCTAGAGATGCTTACCAATAATCTTACTATGTTTCTTTAATGACTTAGGTGTCGTTTGTTTTTTAAGAGGTTTGAAGCACGAAGTGTAAATTTATGTTTAAAAAAATAAGAGGTGGATGGTGCACCTTTTACTATTGGGTTAAGTACATGAGAGTGTATCCAACTTGTCACGTTTTATCATTGTATGTACTGAACTTGTAAACTTACCAATTAATGTATTGAACTTGCTAGAATTGTCATTATATGTATCAGATAACTTGTTACCTATAAATGCTGACGTGGAACAAGTTATATCTGACGTGAAATTTATTATTTTTATTTTAAAAAGAGTAAAATACAAATTTGGTACCTCAAGTTTACAAAAAGCAATTTGGTCCCTAAGGGTTAAATCTAAAACACAAGAACCAAAACTGAAAAATGAAACTCATTCATATTACCCAAAGTCGCAACCACCACCACCCTCCATCGGTGGTGGGTTTCTTCTTCGGCGACGGCTCCTGCAAGGGTGGTTGTTTGGAGGCAGTGGTGGTGGTTGTTTCGGAGGCGATGGAGGTGGTGGTGGTTGGAAGGGTGGTGGCAGTGGTGGTGATTTGGAGAAAGTAGTGGGGTGGTGGCGATGGTGGTGGTGGTTTGAAGGGTGGCGGCGGTGGGTGAAGACCAGATCTGGGTTTGTGCTTGGGGATGAAGACCAATCTGCGATGCCGTAGCCGGAAAATCGTTGCACATCTTCTCTCTCCTCTCTCTCTCTCCATCTTATTTCCATGATTTCTCCTCTCTTGGTTTTTTGCAGATCTGGATTTGTGCTTCGGGGTGAAGACCAATATGGGTTTGTGCTTGGGAATGAAGACGAAGTGATTTGGGGGGGGGGGGGGGGGAATGAAAACGATTTGGTTGTGGCCGTGGAGATGGTGGTTTGTTGCAGATCTGGATTTCAATGGAGATGGTGGTGGGTGTGGTGGTTGTTTGGTGGGTGGTGGTTGTGGGTGGTGGTTTGTGGTGGTGGTGGTGGGTGGGTGGTGGCGGTGGTGGTGGTTTGGAGGCGGTGGTGGTGGTGGTGGTAGTAGTGGTGGTTTGGAGGCAATGGTGGTGGTGGTGGTTTGAGTTTATATTAACATGGCAAAACAGGCCCTTGAACCCAATCAGTAAACTAGAGGGATGAAATTTGTAATTTACTCAAATAATAATGACTTGACATCCCGTGTGACAATTTTACCGTGTTACCTTCTAGTAGATAACCTGATACATACAATGACAAGTTTAGCAAGTTTGATACATTAAATGGTAAGTTTTCAAGTTCAATGCATACAACGATATAACGTGACAAGTTGGATACACTCCCATATACTTAACCCTTTAGTATTTAAGGATGATAGAAGGATTTCAGATATTTTCTTAAAATTAAAATAAACAATCTTATTATTATAAATCTCTTTTTCAAAATAAAAATTTTCAAAGAGATAATTTTAAAGATATAAATAGGCTCCCAAGAATCTTGCCAGATAGTGACATATATAGGATTCCACAAGAGTGTGCATTTTACCTTGACAATTTTGGAGGCCCTACAAATTCAACCTGATTTTTCAAATGTGTTGGTTATTACTAAAAGTAAAAATAATCAATGTAAGTCTGAGACTAGATTTAAATAAGAAGGAAACTAACCGTTTTTTTTTTTCCTTTTTTTAACGACAAACTAACACATGTTTTCAAGGTATTCGGGATCGAAGGGCACCGGACTAATTCCAGCAACCACGATCCAACTCAAATGAGGGTACCATTATGTGGCAAGTCCATGATCATGGATATCGCCACATGCTCTTCACGGGGTTCGAACCCGGATAGTCCGGGATACCATCCACTGACCCTCAGGATGTTACCTTACCACTGAACTAGACATGTTTTGATAGTAAACTAACCATTATATTGTTAAATTGTCACTTCTAAATCTTCTCTTATATATCTAATGACAAGAATAAAAAACGATTAGTATAACAGGGTGAAAGTAGGATCCACATAGACGAGGAGGAAGAACACGATATTAAAGAAGGACGAATTAAACTAACAATTCACATTATTAACTATATCTATATATTGGTGGTTTATTATAATAGAATCTATCCATTTGTATAATTATTATAACTCCGCCTACAAAACGTTTAATCTAGTGAATATGTGATTTTATAAATATGTTAATTGTTTTGTAACAAATTTTATTCATCTATCATGTATATTTAAATTATAATAAATGAAATTTTCATTATTTTTTATAAATATCTCAATTGATTGAGTCACATTGGTCCTAAAAAAATGTCATGATGGCAACTAGTCTCCCATATTTCGTTCCAATAGTAGCATTTTTGTCACAGAGACTGCCAAACATGTTTTTTTTTTTTTTTTTTTTTTTTTTTTTTTTTGCATTCATAATCTTTTAAGATTTGAATTATAACTTCAAGACTTTATACTTATTAAGAAGTTTTGTATATCAACATATATATTATCAAAGGTGTTAGCTCAGTTGGATAGGTAATATCATGGGGGTTCGGAGTAAATGCCACACTACCAGAGTTCGAATCCCACGGGTGACATTATGAGATATCCAGACTTTGAATCTGACTCTTTGGGTCGGGTTCGAGGCCGGTATGGGAAGATCTAGTCTATGGGATCCACTTCCCTACCGTCAGGTTCAGCCATAGGTTGGGCCAGGTCGCAGCGGATTAGTGGGATACCCATTAATACACTAACTAATAATATAAAAATGTGGTAATATATACCCATTAATACAAAGTTGTGGCATACTGGTTAAGGCTTGTGGAGGAAGTGGCTTGTTAACCATTCTACCTCAAGATCAAATCAAGACGCTTTCAGATTGTGACTGTTAGGATTAACTTAGGCATCATGTTTTAGCTGTCGATGAACCTTGCTGTGATTTAGTTGGGGCAAAGTCTCGGATATTATTCCCAAAAAAAAAACACATGTGTAAAATGTCTACCTATATGCCTTTGTTTGTTTGGAACTTTGCAAGTTGTATCATTTTATGTACTATGTAGGCGTCGAAAGAGTTGTCGACCTCGGTTGGATGTTTCTGTAGAATTGTGGTTTAAATGCCCATAAAAATAAATTTGGGCCCATATATTTGAGCCCAGTTGGCCCCTCATTTCAGAATTCAGAAATAAATAAAATAATTTATGTCTAAAGTGAAGTGGTGAATGATAAATTGATGAATTAAAGTGTTGCAGTTAGATAAATGAAATAATTAGCGAGTTTATACTTTGTATATGATTTTAAAGTTGGAACAACTAATAAGTAGATCACAAAACTTGTTAGCAAACGCATTTCTAAAAATACAAATATCATATAATCGATCCTATTCTATTCTAAGGCATGAGATCATATGAAAAATGTCATTTTTGGTGAAACGTGCTTTTAAACCGTTGATCCTTTTAATCTCATATACTCCTTCTATGAATTGCAGCTTAAAATGAGCTGATGCATCTTATTTTAGTGCATATCATCCTATGTTCGTTCATTTCTTATCCAACAGTTGATAACCACTTCTTACCAAAATTTGCACTCCTCATCGGAACCCAACCCTCCATCCCAATCTTGTATAACTATATTAAAGTTGATCAAAAACACTACAACCCGCTAGCGGCTAGACCCAACCCACTCGGCCCATTAGAAAAACAGGTTTGAATAATCATTCTTGAAAAAAAAAGGGTAGGCTCGAACTGTACCACTAAAATTGATGGACAAGCTTGGGCTGAAAAAAGAAATTCTGGCAAGCCTACCCGACCGGTTATATTACTATAGCGAATTAAAGTTTATATAAAATTAATAATTTAATATTTTTTATTAAAAAGATTTAGAAGTGGTTTTGCATTCTATTCCCTCTATTAAGTAGGGGTATTAAGAAAAGTCATTGGACCATTCAAACCGGTTGAACCAAGCCAACTCGGACCATTTTTTCGTAGTTCAAGCAGTCCGGGGTTCGCTCTAGTTTGAAAAATAGGCAAACTGGGTGGCCTGTTTTGCAGTTTGGAGGTTCTTTTGAGCCGTTTGAACTAAACTAACCACCACACACACACACACACACATATGCATTTACTTTTTTAGTGTTATGTTGAGATATTTTTTTCTACTTTTTTGTAGACTGTGTTAATTCAAAGCGAACTCAAGGCATGAAGACGTGAACTTTGAAATATTTTGATTTAATTTAAATAGGTATATAATCTAAAATACAAAAATTGTATATGTTTTTTAAGTTTAAACCTTAAATCTCATAAAAAGGCCCAATCCAACAAAATCGTCTAAATCGTGGTCCAGTTTAACCATCCTGAGCACTTGATGTCAAACCACTCGCTTTAAATATTTTATAAGCCACCAACTACGATTTGGTTTATGATCTAAGGAGTTAAACCGTTCAACCCGAACTACAAACACCCCTACGATTGAGTATCAATTGTCGCCAATATTAGGTGGCTAAATATTTTGTTAATGAGAAAAATACCAAGACTTTGAAGTATCCATATATTAATATCATTTAAGTTTATTAAATTACATATTTGGTCATTATAGTAGATCCTTCTTTATATTTTTTATTTTTGAATTACATAATTCACTTTTTTAATTTTTAATGTATTTATTTTATCAATGCATTTTGTTTTATTGATTAATTATAAACTATTGTAACTTTAATCAAAAAAATAATCAAATAATTTCATTAAACTGTTATAAGTACATAATTTTTTTTTCAAAGCTTTAAGTTAAAATTACTTAAAATTAATATTTTTATTTATTCTATCTTACTACTTATGATAAAATCTATCACAATTTATAACCCGATACGTATCCCACAATTCATATTATTAATTATATCTGTATATAGATGGTTTATTATAGGCATCTCCAACACATACAATATATTTTTTCTATAATAGAGCATCCAAACTCAAATCTCTATAAAAAAATGGATCAATCTCTAACAACTACTCTATTTTAACAATTCTAGCATTTAATATATCAATAAAATATTGTTTATCTCCCTACATATTTATTTTCAAGCTCTTTTACGGTGGAAAAATAATAAAATATTGTTTCTTTCTCTTCTATAGAGTTGTATAGATTTCTCTAAATTTAAAGATTTTTTACAATCTCTCTCTCTTTTTTTTTTCTATTGATTGAGCCACTTTGGTCCAAAAAATAAAATAAAAAATGTCACCATGGCAATTGATCTCCCATGTTATGTCAACATCACATTGTCAAACGTTTTTTTTTTTTTTCTCTTTTTTTTTACTTTCATAATCTTTTTTTAAAATTTAAAATTTGACTTTAAGCTTTATAAATTTTTGTATATCAACGTATGTGCATATTATTAATCTTTTCATCTTTATATAAATTTTATATCATTTAATATCACTAACTAATGATATAAAATAGTTAGTAATAAATACCCATTAACACATATATAATAAAATGTCTAAATATTTACCTTTCTGTTTGGAACTTTGCAAGTTGTATCATTGTATAATGTAGGCGTCGACAGAGAGTTGTCGACCTTGGTTGGATGCTTCTCTAGAATTGTGGTTTAAATGCCCATAAAAATAAAATTGGGCCCATATATTTGAGCCCAGTTGGCCCCTCATATCTGAATTCAGAACAAATAAAATAATTTGTTATCACCCTTTACTAAACCTATAGTTATCAATATCGGGATATTTATCCTAGGATCGTACGATCCTATGATCCTACTAGTGAAAAACGATCTAGATCATACCTGAAGGAGTAAAGCCACGTGCTGGTTATCTTAGTCTTTCTGTTTTTGAATAAGTCAAGTGTTAGGTGTCTTGCTGATATCTCGCTTGTTTAGTTTATCTCTTTTCTGTTTTTATCTTTGCTGATTTTTAGCTTTCTTAGTTGTATTCTCGGCTATTTAAATGCCTTCAGTTCCAGCAATAAGATCATCAATTTTGGGGTCTCTATACTCTGTTTATTCTTTCATTCTGGTATCAGAGCCCTGTTTGCGATCAATCAAGAAAAGAAAATGAGTGAAGAAAAGTTGAAGGTGCCTCATTTTGATGGATATTATGAGCACTGGAGTGAGATGATGGAGAATCTGTTGAGAGCAAAGCGATTATGGAACCTGATTGAACCCGGTTTTGAAGAACCGGCAGTCGGTGTTGCTCTTAATGAAGGACAGAAGAAGAAGCTGGAGGAAATTCGAATCAAGGATCAACAGGTCAAACATTACCTTTACCAAGCAATTGATAGGGTAACGTTTGAGCAGATCCTTGATCGACGTACTGCAAAGACCATATGGGACTCCATGAAAAAGAGATTCGAAGGAAATGAGCGCGTCAAGAAGTCACTCTTGCAGAAGCTACGCAGAGATTTCGAGGTGCTGGAGATGAAATCAAATGAAACCGTCACCGAGTACTTTGCTAGAGTTTTGACGATCTCAAACCAGATGAGAAGTAATGGAGAGTCGATGCCTGATGTCAAAATAGTAGAAAAGATTTTGAGGACGCTCACAGAGAAGTATATGTTCGTGGTGGTATCAATCGAAGAATCCAAGAATATTGAGAAGATGACGATAGATGAATTACAAAGTACACTTGTAGTTCATGAGCAGAAGTTCAAGAAACCTGACAAAGAGGAAGAGCAGGCTTTGAAGGTCAACTATGAGGAAGGCTTAAGTGCGCGAGGTCGAGGTAGATCAAGCTTTAGAGGAAGAGGACGCGGTCGAGGGAGACAATCGTTCAATAGGGCAACCACAGAATGTTACAAGTGCCACAAGCTGGGCCATTTCCAGTATGAATGCCCAGGTTGGAAGGAGGCAAACTATGCTAAACTCGACGAGGAAGATGAGATGATGCTCATGGCTAAAATTGGTGAAGCTGAGAAGGACAATGTATGGTTCTTGGATTCGGGGTGCTCAAACCATATGTGTGGCGACAAAGGAAAATTTACCAGCTTGGACCTGGGTTTCTCTCACTCTGTTAAGTTGGGAAATAATACGCGCATGGATGTAGGCGGAAAGGGACAGGTCAAGTTGATATTGAATGGTGATGTCTACGTGATAAATGAAGTGTACTACGTGCCTGAACTCAAGAACAACCTGCTAAGCATGGGACAACTACAGGAGAAGGGGCTGTCAATTCTTATACAAGATGATATGTGCAAAATTTATCACCCACAAAAAGGTCTTCTTATTCAGTGTCCTATGAGTGCTAATCGGATGTTTGCACTATTCGATCAAACCCAAGCGGAGGGCATAGGGAGGATGGATGGATGCTTGTATTCAAACTCTGAAGACCTCTCCAGGTTGTGGCACGAACGTTATGGACATCTAAGCAAGGCTGGAATGGAGATGCTCCAAAGGAAGAAGATGGTTCGTGGGATGCCCGAGTTCAAGGTCAGCAACAACATGTGTACCGATTGCCTTGTCGGTAAGCAAGACAGGAATTCTATTCCAAAGCAGAGCACATGGAGAGCAAAGGACATATTAGAGTTGATACACTCTGATATATGCGGCCCCATCTCTCCTACTTCAAATAGTGGAAAGAGGTACATTTTATGCTTCATAGATGATTATAGTCGAAAGGCCTGGATTTATTTGCTCGTTGAGAAATCAGAAGCATTTGTATGTTTCAAAAATTTTAAAAAGAAAGTTGAGAAAGAAACAGGGAAGTCAATCAAGGCACTCCGGACAGATCGAGGAGGAGAATTTACGTCGGACTCGTTTAGAGATTTTTGTAGAGAACATGGAATTAGCAGGCAGTTGACGACAGCCTACACGCCTCAACAAAATGGCGTGGCAGAACGGAGAAATCGAACCGTGATGAACATGGTGCGATCAATGTTAGCTGCTAAGAAGATGCCGAGAGTTTTCTGGGCAGAGGCTGCTGTCTGGACGTTTTATATTCTCAACAGATGTCCAACCAAGGCGCTAATGGACGTCACACCTCAAGAAGCATGGTGTGGTACCAAACCCAGTGTGGAGCACTTCAAAGTATGGGGAAGTATAGCACATGTTCATGTACCCGGCGAGAAACGGAGTAAACTTGATGATAAAAGCGTCACTTGCATCTTGGTGGGCTTAAGTGAAGAGTCAAAGGGTTACAGACTTCTCAACCCACAAACAAAGAAAATTATCACAAGCAAAGACGTGAGATTTGAAGAAGACAAGCTATGGGAATGGGGAGCAGACCAAGGAAAGAAGAATGAGCCTGAGATGACATGGGGTGATGATGAACAGCAAGAAGAGAATGCTGTTGATGAAGATATTTGTGATGATGAAGAAGTTTATGAAGACGATAATCAGGGCGAAACTGAAGAAAGCAGGGTTGTTGGAGTCGAAAGTTCAGGAGCAAGGGAGGGCCGACCAAGAAGAACTCCACGTTACTTGAGTGATTATGTCACCGGTAATGAACCACTTGAAGAAGACGAGCTGAACATGGTGGAAATCTATAACCAAGATCCGACAACCTATGAAGAAGCAGTAAAAAGCAAGAAGTGGAGAGCCGCCATGGATGCAGAAATTGAAGCAATTGAACGGAACCTGACATGGGAACTAGCTGTGTTACCGATTGACACCAAATGCATTGGTGTAAAATGGATCTTTAAAACAAAGCTGAATGAACGTGGAGAAGTCGTCAAATACAAAGCCCGGTTGGTAGCTAAAGGCTACTCTCAAGAGCATGGAGTGGATTACATGGAGGTCTATGCTCCTGTCGCTAGAATGGACACGATCAGAATGGTGATAGCATTGGCTGCTCAAAAGGGATGGAGTATTTTTCAAATGGACGTGAAGTCCGCGTTCTTGTATGGAACTTTGCAAGAAGATGTGTACATACAGCAGCCGCAAGGGTATGTCGTCAAGGGAAGCGAGCATAAAGTCTATAAGCTCCGTAAGGCTCTATACGGACTAAAACAAGCTCCGAGAGCTTGGTTTAGCCGTATTGAAACTTACTTCATTAAAGAAGGCTTCGAGAAAAGCAAAAATGAGCAGACATTGTTCATAAAGAAGAACTCAAAAGGTAATATTTTAATCATCAGTATTTACGTTGATGATCTCATATATACTGGTGATGACGTTGTAATGATGCAAGAGTTCAAAGAATCTATGCAAAAGGAGTTTGAGATGTCTGATCTAGGTAAGATGAGGTTCTTTCTTGGCATTGAAGTGTTGCAGACAGCTCAAGGCATACATATTTCTCAACAGAAGTATGCCATTGAGATACTAAGAAGGTTCGACATGGAAGATTGCAATGCTGTGATTAACCCGATAGTTCCTGGTTGCAAGTTGAAGTCTGATGAAGGAGAAAGATTTGATGAGACTCTCTTCAAGCAAATCGTAGGAAGTCTCATGTATATCACTACTACTCGTCCCGACATACAGTTTGTAGTGAACTTAATAAGTCGATTCATGGCAAAACCCACTGAAGTGCACTATCTGGCTGCAAAAAGGGTGCTGAGATATTTAAAGGGCACAACTGATTTTGGGATCTGGTACAAAAGTGGTGGAGAAGGATCATTGGAAGTGTTCACGGACAGCGATTTTGCAGGAGACATTGACAGTAGAAAGAGCACTTCTGGTTACGTGTTCCTATGGAACAATGGAGCTATAACGTGGTCATCGAAGAAGCAAGACATTGTTGCTCTTTCTTCCACCGAAGCCGAATATGTTGCAGCTGCAATATGTGCCTGTCAAGTAATTTGGGTCCGGGGAGTCCTTGAAGAATTGGGTCTGGAGATTAACAAGAGCACCGTCATAAAATGTGATAACACTTCCACCATCAAGTTATCAAAAAATCCGGTGTTCCATGGAAGGTGCAAACATATCGGAGTTCGTTTCCATTTCTTGCGTGATCTTGTTAAGGATGAAGTAGTTCAACTGGAGCATTGTGGTTCAAGTGAACAAGTAGCAGACATTCTTACGAAGCCTCTGAACCGTGAAGTTTTTCTGAAGTTAAGGGAGAAACTTGGAGTCTGCTCAATTGAAGGCAAACTAGCTGAGGGATCTCAGTCAAGTTTGAGGGAGGGTATGAAGGAGTAAAGCCACGTGCTGGTTATCTTAGTCTTTCTGTTTTTGAATAAGTCAAGTGTTAGGTGTCTTGCTGATATCTCGCTTGTTTAGTTTATCTCTTTTCTGTTTTTATCTTTGCTGATTTTTAGCTTTCTTAGTTGTATTCTCGGCTATTTAAATGCCTTCAGTTCCAGCAATAAGATCATCAATTTTGGGGTCTCTATACTCTGTTTATTCTTTCAATACCGGGATCATAAATATGATAAGATTACAGTGGGATCGTAGGATCATTTATAGGATCGCGATCCTGATCGTAGAATCGTACGAAAGAGAAGAAAATTATGAAAAATATACTGAAGTTAAAAGTTTGGACCTTAAAAAGTTGAAGTTTGAAGTATCAATCTTTCATGAAATGCTATTGGGGAGATATCCGTTGCAAACCACCTAGATTGTGCAAACTATACAAACCTAATCTTAACCATTGATTTTCTATTTATTTCCATTGATTTTGTGTATCCCTAATTTTTAGGCAGTTTTTTTAAAATGTGGTTGAGAGAATTTAGGAACCTAATTAATCTACACCATTGATCATGTAAATGTATGGTTGAGATTGGTTTGTATAGTTTGCACAATCTAGGTGGTTTGTAACGGATACGACCCCTTTATTTATGATAAAAATTTATAGCACATAAAAAAATAAAATAAAAAATTAGTAACTTATGGTCGGATCTTACGATCCCGATCTCGGTTTTATGATATGATCCCGATCTCATTTTGGTGCATCTCATCCTAACGTTTGACCATTTCTCATCCAACTGTTGATAACCACTTCTCACCAAATTTTGCACTTCTCATCGAAACCCAACCCTCCCATCACAATCTTGTATAACTATGCTAGAGTTGATCAGAAACAGTACAACCCGCTAGCGGCTAGACCCATCCCACTCGGCTCATTAAAAAAACAGTTTGAACAGTCATTCTTGAAAAAGAAAAAAAAAAAAGATTGAGCTCGAACTGTACCACTAAAATTGATGGACAAGCTTGGGCTGAAAAAAGGAATTCTAGCAAGCCCGTTCGACCGGTTATGTTACTACGGTTGATTAAACTTTACATATAATTAATAATTTAATATTTTTATTAAAAAGATTTAGATGTGGTTTTTCATTCTATTCCCTCTATTGAGTATGGGTATTCAGAAAAGTTGTTTGACCATTCAAACCTCCTGAACCAAGCCAACTCGGACCTATTTTTGCGGTTTAAGCGGTCTGGCAGTTCGGTCTAGTTTGAAATTTTGCAATTTGGAGTACACACATATTCTATATGCATTTACTTTTTTTAGTGTTATGTTGCGATTTTTTTTTGTAGACTGCGTTAATTCAAACAAACTCAAGGCATGAAGAGTTGAAGACGTGAACTTTGAAATATTTTGATTTTGTAAAAATAGATGTATAATCTAAAATTCAAAAAAAGGTATATGTTTTTTAAGCTTAAACCTTAAAGGTCATAAAAAGACCCAATCGGGCCAAACCGTCTAAACCGCGGTCCAATTTAACCAGCCTGAGCAATTGATGTCAAACCGCTCAGTTTATAAATTTTATAAGCCACCAACTACAGCTTAGTTTGTGGTCTAAGGAATTAAACTGTTCAACCCGAACCACGAACACCCCTACAATTGAGTATCAATTGTCACCAATATTAGGTGGCTTAATATTTTGTTAATGAAAAAAAAAACTTTGAAAGTATCCATATATCAATATCATTTAAGTTTTATTTTATGTTCAAAAGAAGTTTCATAATTTATATGATTTGCATAGCTTAAAATTTTATAAAAGTTCTATTTTTCAATGTAATAAAACTCAAACCTGGGCAAGTCTAACATTTTATTAGGTGGATACAAAAAAGTCCATAATCCCATAAAAAGGGCTTGAAATTGCTATACTAGGGCCTTTTGACAAAAGAAGATTCTAACCTAACTCACAAATAATCATCATCTCGAAGCTATAGAAACTAGCCTCATTAATCGTAGAGGCTGTAAGTAGAATTTCCATATTTAGCCAATTAAGAGTTAAACAAACATCCAAGTCTTAATAGAATGTGCCAAAACAAACACAATTAATACATACCAAATGCTTTTAGTAAGGTCTTTTTTTATAATTAAATCACTTCCAAGGGTCAGTACAACATACCAAATGAACCTCCTCCTAGGAGATAAATTTGTAACAAGTGTTGCTGCCACCCACTACAAGATATGCATATGCACCAAGTCTCTCTGAATGAACACCAAATATTTATGTTGTAGTGTTACATATGAGGACAACACATCCATCCATATTAATTAAATAAATTCAAAGTTATAAATCATCTCTCATCTCCTTCATGTAGTAGTTATAGCAACACAAACTTTACAATGACAAATTTGGGAAAACCCAACTATCCAACTACTTCATTCAGATTCATACATAACACCTTGTTATTCGATAACATAGTTAGGTGCCACCGCAAGAATCCTGTTGTTTCGTGAAGAAGTTCGTGGCCCTTCTGCTCCTGCCTCGGCCTCTTCTTCATCCACTACGATCAAATGCCCCTCCCTTCTTACCAAACTCTGCTCCATCCATTCCCATTCCAACGTTTATATACATATATATACACACACAACACAGAGTAGTCAGAGTAGAGTTACAATATACCTCTATGATGGCTTTGATCTTGGTGACTTCAGCCTTTGCTTCTTCCATTGAGTTGTAGTTGTTCTTCTCGTTCTGCTGACCCACGTACCATTGTATCAAATCCCTTTGCCTCATTCCAGCTAGCCCACTCCCTTCATTTTCATTAACCAAAACCAACTTTTAATAATTCATTTACTTACACTTACTTTTATTATTAAACCTATTGTGAACGTGAGAACAAACGAGAGCGCGCACGTGGCATAATATTCATGTATTATTTAAACTGAATAACACTGCATTCAGTTTGAATAATACATGAATATTCAGACTGAATATGCCACATCGCGCGATTTTAGTGGTTCTCATGTTCATAATGAAAGATGGTTCACATTTGAACTTTCTTCTATACCTATATATATATATATATTATATATGATTCAAATTAAATTCTGTACCTTCTCGTCTAACCGTTTCCTCATGCTGTCTAAGACGCATCACAAGAGCTTGAGTCACCCGCTGAAAGTATTCATCTGTAATAACAAGTTTCTTCCCTCCTCCTTCACCATTTTCTGCAACCACCACACAAATTCACTTTCAATCCTTATCTTCATAAAAAGTACAACAAAAACACAACTCCAAACATCAACCAACCTGGATGCCCCGCATTACTTGTGTCTGCATCTGCTTCGGTTGGCTGAGCTTCCCCATTTCCATCAATCTCACCATCTTCTTCTTGATTCTCTTCTTGAAATTCAGTCAAATCAATCTCACTTGACTCCACCTGCAGAACTCCATACATAATTAGAACAGCTTTACAACAAACTTTACATACATGATACACTATCAACATACAAAACTTGCCTGATTACTGAAGTTTTCAAAAGTCTTGTTGCTAGACGAACATGGCGTGGGTGAACCTGAAATACATACATCACCACAATTTAGACCAAGTTCACCATGCAAATCTTCAACAAGAAAAATGTTATAATGAGTTCTTTTGCCACCTCATCATCCAGGTGACATCGAGCAATTGCCTCTGACAGTCGGATTAATGCTTCCAATTGCCTCACTGTCATACGATATGCCACTCTACTGCCTGGAGCTGTATCACCTCTACGCAGAGCAACATAAGAATCCACCAAAATTTGTCTCGCCTCTACAGTTAGCTGCATTCATTCAGATCCTGTTAGATGATGATGATGATGATGCAATTGGGCAAAAAGTAAGTATACATAAAAACAAAATTGAACCTTTGGCTTTTTAGATTTGGCAATTGCAATGTAACGCTTCAACTGTGCAGTGCTGAATGTGGGAGCAATCGCTTCTTCACGTTTCTGATGCACCCTCACAATGTGAGAGGCAATATGGTAATCTGTTGTATCATCGGGGTCATCAATCATGACATAAACCAAGTCAAACCTTGAAAGAATGGCTGGAGGAAGAGCAACGTTGTACTGCAAATTATATCAAAATTTGTTAATGTAACCCCAACTTGTACATAATTCAGATAACAGACCGACCATCAAAAATTTCAAGAAGAAGCTAAATCTCCCACCTTCAATGGTTTAGACTTGTCGTAACGGCCTCCTGTGGGATTGGCAGCAGCCAATATTGATGTTCTTGCATTCAGTGTTGCTTGTATTCCTGCTTTTGTGATACTAATTGTTTGTTGTTCCATGGCTTCATGTATTGCAACCTTTTAAGTTCACTTTAATATCAGATGGTGGTACATTTTGGTAACCAAAAAGTAACATTCGAGGATCCAAAGTTGAGATGATTACCTGATCTCTTACATCCATTTTGTCAAATTCATCAATACAACATACCCCATTGTCTGCAAGCATAAGTGCACCAGCCTGTAAACATAAAAACAATTTGCTAAATATATCTGGATATTTACAAATAGTGTCCAAAAAGATTCAATAAATTATCAGAAAAAAATGCAGCAAACAGAAAACATAAGCTTGATGGCTATTTCCACAATAAAAAGCTATCAAAGAGAAATGCAGCAAACAAAGAAGCATCAAGCAGATGTGCTCCCTCACTTAAACCTGTGATTCCTCTCATTACATTTCATCATGTAGTTTATGAAATTGATTTCCAAACTTCAAATAGCAGGCATTGATTCCGCTACTAGACTTGGTATGACAATGTGCTTCAATATCAATAAACTACTCAATGCTTTAATCAGAACCCTTTAATTCTAAGCAATGTTTTTAGAAGACACCATTAGAGATGGTTGTCTTTTTCAGGTTTGTAGCTTTTGTGATTTACCACAGTTCTAGTAGATCCACCAGTTGCACGATAACAAATGACCATTTGCACCAACCTGTGCATAAAATGGTAGCAAGATCGACTTCTTTACAAATTCATTCCTAGAATTTTATGGAGCAAGCTAACAAGTAGTCAGCCTGAGGCTTGGTGATTACATAGATGCCTACTCTTGAAAATAAATAGATCACTTCTACTACTGATACAAATTGCATTAAGATACTAAAAATGGCTCATCAATGTGCCATGGAAAATAGAATAGTTAATAAAAGTGTAATGCAGCTGGAATTTCATGACAAGTTACTTTATTTTCTGATGTGAAAGAAACTTCAACTAAATTTTATATAGGTGATAAGAACACCTAGTTAATCATCAACCAACCATTTCATAGAAGCAACATTAAGTACCCACCAAATCATAAGTCATAAACATATAAAGTATAAACCATGAGTAATAGATTTCAGCATATTTTCCTTCTTTTGAAACCTGACCACCTTCTCACAACCGCATCAACATTTGCAACTATGAAAGTAAAAGAGTCAACTAGTAATAAAAATTAGTTTTGCTAGTCTAATAGAAGGGTACCTCAATACAAAACTCTCCAGTTTCTGGTTCTTTTGCAACAGTGGCCGTCAATCCAGCAGCAGACGAAGATTTCCCGGATGTGTAAACGGATCTTGGAACTAAGCTTGTTGTGTACCTACAGAAGAAAATTAAATGTGAAAAACTGGCTCTTTATATATGCTGGTGTTGGATACAGGAGCTGCAAAGGAGGCATACTTGAGAAATTGAGATTTAGCACAACTGGGATCCCCAACAATGCAAACGTTAATGTCTCCACGGAGATTGATTCCTTCATGAGTGAACTTGTGGACTCCACCCAAGAGCATTAGCAGGATTGCTCTTTTGATGTCTTGATGACCAAAAACAGTAGGACAGACACTGTCAACAAGCTTGTTGAAGAAGTCGGGTGTATTTCTCATTTGTTTAACCTCAGCTAACTCCTCTGACTACAATAATATAAGAAACATACAATTAGTGAATTTCATTACAATAATTCTAATGAAAGGGAACTGCCTTCTAAATTTATAAAGCACAGACCAGAAGCAACAGAAAGAAATTCACAAGTGCACCAGGAGATTGAAGAAATGTAATGACCTAAAGGCAATGTAATACACTTGCCCAATAACCTCCAAATCAAATTAGAAAGTAATAGATGAAAATATGCAATTAGCAGCCTATTACTAAGGACTTAAAATGATTACTAATTATAACTCCTAACCAATGTGAAAAAGGTAATAGAACACCAACCGAGAACTGTGGATTGTCATCATCCTCAGCATCCCTCTTCCTATTTCGTATGTCTGAGTCCCTTCTGCCATCACAAATCTGAATAGAGGATCACAGTTATAACCCAACAAAATACAACATGATCTTAAGGCAGACAATCCAAAAACCAATATATACATCCTCTAGCATATCGAATTGACAAAAAAATGGTGGGAAACCATAAAATATCAAAGTACACGCAAGTACAGAGTTAAATAGCAAACCTGTACTGAATTGGCAATAAAGGCAAGGCGATAAGAAAGGTCTCTAACTCCCAATGCACGAAGACCTTTGACACCTTCTTGGGCAGTGCCACTGCCACTGCGTTGACCACCTTCTCTACGACATTCAGCTCTCTCCCCAGGAGATGCGAGTGCCAAAATGTCCGGTATGACAACCACAGTGCCTGTAAAGATAACCCTGCAAAGGATAAACAACAAATTTTATTTCTTGCATAAACAAGGATGACCATCATGTAGTGCTGTTTACAGTTAAACAATTACATACGTGTCACCGGCCCTAGCCTGCTCAACAATGTCATGTCGAAGAATGACATCTAATGATCTCGGAAGGGATCCCGCAGGTATTTCCTTTGATGTTTCTTGCATCCTGACTCTCTGCCAATCTGCAAATTTGCTTTCTTGTCGAAGAAGTGTCCATCTTCCTTTCTTTGAACACATAGCATTCATGCATATCATGGGCTATGTACACAAAAGCAATCAAAACCAGTAAGCACAATTTTGTACATAGAATGAATGAAACTTGAAAATCCAATTTGTCCAACAATACTACAAAAAAATACAAACCTCAGTGTATTTATACTGTTGCTCAACATTTTTAATGATGGTTGCACACTCCAAGCACTTGAAAGTCCCCTGAAGGAGTTCTGGCCTAACCTCACTTGTCCGAGTCACCACTCCGGTTACCGATACTAGCCTACCTATCTCAGATGTGCTCAATTCCCTCAATCTGTTACATCCCCATATAAAATTTTTGAAATCTTGAAAGAAAAAAGGTACCAGCAGTAGTATTAAAAAGTTTAGTTCCTGAAAATGTATCCAAGTTGTCACCTTTTGCTATTGTATCTACTAAACTAAAAAATCTACCATTTGGTGTATTAGAGTTCTAAAACCTAGCAAATAATATACAAATTTACTTTTTCATCCGGTAGCCAGTATTTTGTATGTTTTATTGAGTTCAATTCAAGCTCATTGAAAATTTGTACATTATTTGGTAAGTTTAGATTTTTAAGTTCAGTACATACAATAGCAAAATGTGACAACTTGGGGACATTTTCAGAAACTAAACCCTAAGTATAAATTGACAAACCCAAAAACATGTAATTTACCTTTTTATGATAGGTAGATTGTAAAATGCAATGTTTATATCCTTATTAGGGTTGTCATCAGTTATGAAAGTAGGTTTCTGCCCCATCACAAATCTCTTACAGGCGTTCTTCAGGTATGACTCAAACCTAAAAGTTGTATATCACACAATTCCCCAATTTCAGCATACTATATGTAAAAAAAAAAAACATATAAATGCAAAAATAAGTTAGAAAGCTGACCTCAAATATTCGTCAGAAATGGCTTTCTGGAGAACATCGTTGAAGCGCATGACATGAGAGAAGTCGATAAACATGGTGTTGGACTCGTTAGGTCTCATGGCTTCGATTTCCGATTCGTAGAAAGGTTCTCTGGAATTCGCATCTAATCTAAAGCTGTTAATAGCAATTAAACCGAAAGAACAAAATTAGGTCAAACTAGAATGAAAAAGTGTATCAATTGATTTAGGATTGTAGAAAGAAAACAGAAACCCTAGTACCTCTTGAGGAACTCCAAGAAGATGTTTTCGACCTTGGCTGCTTTCTCGTCGGTGAAGTAGACGCCTCCGAATGAATCCATCTTGGATGTGAACTGCGGTTAGCTCTGAGTTTTTTGCAGAGAGAAATGGAGGAATTTGGGTGGTAGTGTAGGATGTAGATGATGGATCTGTGTGGCCAAGTGTATGCAAGATATATTTTGGCGGGAAAATAAGCAAAGGCGTTGAAGGGTTTCCCGCCACCTCTCTCTCTCTCTCTCTCTCTCTCTCAAGTCTCAACCATGGGCTGGGCTGGGCTGGGCTTGGCCGGGCCATACACTTACTTTCTTAAACCCAATTGAGTAAAAGTATAAAATATAAAATGATAATCGGACAAATTATTATAAAAAAGAAAACATATGATTTAAAAGTTAAACTAAGGTTCTAAATGGCGTGGCGGAGAGAGATTTGCCTCAAGCCTTATGAGATACGGCGAGGCCATGACGTTTTTCAAGGCGTGACTTAAGACGGTAAATCTGTATATTATATATATATATATATATAGTGTGTATATAGATGTCCTTGTATTTCAATGTACTGAACAATAATAATTAAAATTCATTTAAAACTATAAACAAAAGAAGATTGCATGCATTGATTATTTGATAAAATATACAAAGCTTATAAACTATAAATTATATATTAAAAATAAAAATAAAAAACTATTCTCACCTTATAACCCTCCGTAACGCGCCACACTGCAAGCCAAACCTCAGAATCACGTCACGGGCCTTAACGTGGCAGCAAGGCTATGCTTCGCCATAACACGTTTTTTAGAACATTGAGTTAAATTGATATATATATATATATATATATTAATTAGTTAAAGGATAATTTATCTTGATAATAAAATGGATAATAAATATATATATCTCAAAATTAAGTGTAAAATTCAAAAATTTAACACTTAGGTTTAAAAATAGTTGAAACTTGAAATAAACAAAATAAAAATGTTTACACTTATCTTAAGATGAAGAAAATAAGTTATTACACACACATATATATATATATATATATATAGTTATAATGGGAGTTATGATGAAAAAGAGTAAAAATAGGTTTTTATCCATTCAATTGGTAGGATAAAAGTTAAAAGTGTTAACGGTTCAGATTAATTTTTCATGTTTCTCACATTAAACTCAACTTTCACACGATTCTTTGACAAATTAATTTTTTAATTTAATAATTATATATAAGTTTATGAAAAAGGGCAGAAAGACGGACAACAAAGTTGAAACAATCCATCGAGGCCCATAAGGACACTGTTGGAGCTTGGAAGTTGGAAGCTCACATGAACATAGAATAGGCCCAATTTTCATGCAAAAATAGTTAAAGGTTGTTTATCAAATTTTTATCGGGTAATGTTTACGATAAGAAATTAATTACCTTATCGTATAATATTTTTGTTGTGAAAATGGATTGTTGGTAAGCATGTGCTCGTTAAGATCTTATCGGGTAAGAGTTGTTTCCTACATTTACCAGATAAGAGTCTTGGTCCTTAGCCTCCTTACCTTAACTCTTACCGAGTAAATTTTTTGGCTTTGGACGTACTTAAGGACCGTTTATTTAACACTTACTTGATTAGTGCCTACCGGGTGAATTTATCTTACGGGATGAACATGACAAGAACTAAAATCTTACTCCGTAAGCACTTACTGTATAAATTGTTGCATACTATACCGTTTTGAGACACTAAAATATTGTTTGATATGGTAAGCGCTTACCAGGTAAGTGTTTATAAGGTAAATGATATTTGTAATCCCATATACTGATCATTAAATTTTTAGTAAACGGCATATAGTGATTTCATTTAATCAAACTTCATTTCTTGTTTCACGACCTTTGTGTTCGTTAAGAATCAGCAAACCAATGGAGAATGTATAATTTTATACATATGGGGTTGACCTGAAACAAATAGGCCAGTTGGGTCACACCCATCACTTAAGTTTGTGCACACAAGTAACATATGTTGACTCATTTGTTTAATTAATTTGTAGGACTTAAAACATGGTAATCACTACTTATAAGATCATGCCATCCACCTTGTCATATAACCAACTCCCTCAACTAGATCCATTCCCTAACTGTATATACTATAAATGCATCCCTTCATCATCCTCAATTATTTACCCAAATCTTTCTAAAGATTTACTCTTAAATTTGACATTATGTCGTCGACCGAGATGATGAACGATTACGTACAAAACGAGAGACAGATTTCAGTCGATCCAATTTCCATGAAAGAATTCGTCGAATATCCACCTTCGGGGCCACAAAAGCCTCGACTCGCCAATAAGCCGGTGCCATCATTACCAAAAAGAACAAGTTTCTTAGCACTAGCCTCCCAAGTTCGGCTTGTTCGTCTCCTCGTGGGATCATTCCAAAGACAAAAATTGTCAATGACCAACAACTCGAAACTTCACTACCACACCAACACTCAGTGGCTCTCTCTCGTCTTCTTTGGCTTCGTGAGAACCACTTGCAACGAAGCAAATCTTGTGGCGAAGGGAGGCCGTCAGGAGCATATGATGAGTTTGACATCTGTCGTACTGCCAGCAAAACTAACACTAACAGTGTCAGTGTCAGTGCTGGCAATACTCCCAGAGGTCAAACCACATCAGATGGTGATGGATATAGAAGAATCACCGAAACAAAGAAACGTCACGAGGATGATTTCAAATGCGGAGCTCTTTGCTTGTTCTTGCCGGGGTTCGGCAAGGGCAAGCCTGTGAGAAGCAAAAGATACGGACGGGAAGAAATAGGGCACGTCATCTCACAACGCGTGTCTCTTGAGAAATTCGAATGTGGATCTTGGAGGTCATCAGGGATCCTAAACATTGATGGTGGAGGGAGCGGCCGCTCGTCGAACCACTACTTTGATCTCCCGTTGGAGTTGATACAGTCGAGTGGGAACGACGCCAGTTTGCCGGTGAGTTCGGCCTTCGTGTTCGACAAGGATGTGAAAGGAGTTTTGAAAAAAGAAAGAAAATCGAACGATTGTCGTAGCCGTCACGTACGGTTTTCGACATCTTCGCCGACCACGTCACCGAATTCGTGTATCACACCCCGCATGCGCAAGGCTCGAGACGACTTCAATATATTTTTAGAAGCTCAAAATGCTTAACTAAAACCGAATAATTAACATACCGAGATATATCTGTTACATAAACCATACTTTGTGATCATGTTTGATATAATTAACCTTTGATTTTTGTGTCATGAGTCGGACCGATGTACTAATATCTTCGTGGATCAAGACAATGGATTCAAGTTTGTTACGAGCAATATCGGGTTTACTATGTAAAACTATATACTTATATATTTAAATAACCGTAGGTGTTCGAACAGATTATTATAAGCCAACCATGTACGATGTAACGTAGTCACGAAAATTTGGGCCTAAAAAATTACATACTCTTGTGAGCAACTTCATGTTGGAAAACGTTTGATTTTGTACTAGGAAATATTGATGCAAATATATAGAAATGGTATTTTCAATTAATATAGTGCATGATTTTGAAGTTTTGATGATTGATAAAATAAAGGAGATATCTTACTTGTTAATATTTTTATAATATAAATATATTTTTGAATCATTTACCAAATATTTCCTAAGTGTTTATCAATAATGTAACGCCCCAAATCCTTAAGTTATATCAGTTTAGTTTACTATTATATTTATTAGTTTTTAATTAGTTAATTAGAGTTTTAAGAAAGTTGATTTAAATTAGGATTGATAAGTGGGCTTGGATTAAGTTACGGGCTTAGCCTTTGGGGAAGTAGTTCGGCCCGGGTTTATAAATACCCCAAACTTTCTAATTAATTCCTCACAAATTTATTTTTTCTAACTTGGAGAGAAAGAAAGAGAGAGAGAAACCGATAGAGAAGAGAGAGATCGGGAAGGAGAGAAAGAGATCGAAGTGGAGAAGAGGTTGATCGAGGGTTTGGATTCATGTTTCGATCGTGTAAGGTATGGTTTCTAACTTGTTTTTAATCGTTCCGTAAAACTAGGGTTTGAATGAGTTGTGTTTCGAGGTTGTTTATTGTGGGTTTTTCGATGTAAATCGCATCTAGGACTGAGTATTGTTGGGGTTTTGCTTTGAAATCGATTATAATGAATTTGGGGTTTTTTCGAAATTCCCGTCAGGATTGCGCAGTCGTGGGAGATCGGTTCGTTCTCCCTCGTTAACCGTCGGATCGTCGTGAAATTTGGACAGCGACTTTACGACTCATTTTTAATCGTTGGAGATTTAAGCGAATTCGGTAATTTGGGGATTTAAGCGGTGTGTGTAAGCGATTCTCGAAGGAAAATGGCGGAGAATCAAGTGTGGTTTGTTAATATATCTCAAGGTATGAATTCTAAACCCCTTTTTAATCGTTGGATGGTGTAGTCATCACGATTTGGGTCAAGTATGAGAGTTAGGGTTAAGTTTTTGGGGGGTAATTGCATGAACACCGATTTAGGTGTATTTGATTAGTGTTTTGGTGTAATTAATGTCAAGTAATTAATGTCATGTGATTGTGTATAATCCATTAGTGTGGATGTAGCCCACGAAGTCATTTTGACCCAAAATCCCAACACAGTTTAACAAAACAGTTACCCACGTGGGTCCACACCTTTATAAATCTCGTTTAAGCGGTAAATTATGTAAGACTGTATTTATAATCATTGTAATTCAAGTCATCTCAAGATCTCTTATACGGTTATTTTATTAAAATTCATTCGATAAACGCACCCGGTAACAAACTCGACAATCGTTTGATTAGAGATAACTTTATGGAACACTTAACGTTTTGGAAAACATTGTTTTGGCACATACGCCATTTTGCAAAACAACTTGGAAATATTCACGTGACAAGACGGTCACATTGTATAAAACACTACAAAGTTGGTAGGCTGCCTATTCGCCAAAGACAACCACTTACACTCCTCCTACGTTACCATCGGTGTTTCGCAATCATCTACGCGATCTCATCAAAAGTGTAAGTCCTTTGTATTGTACTAGATAACACATTCCAACTCTTACATTGATAGGTTCATATCTTAGGCTGGATCTTATACTTCTACCCTCGGTATTGCCTAAGGTATCTCCACAAGTTCTTACCCCCATACTATTCAAGGTATGGGTCTTTCTCGACTAACCGCTCGACATCTGGTCAGTTACGAGTTGCCCTCTTTAATCCTCAATATTCGATCTCAGGTTAAAACCATTCGATTTCCTCTTACGGTCCTCCTCCTTAAATCTAGATAATTTGACACGACTACTGAAAGAGAGAGGCTTTCTAGAATCTAGACTTGTTTACAAATCAACCAATCAACTCAGTAAATTAAACAGATTCTATCACATGAAGGAATATTCCTATTCCTAATGATCACTCTCTTCACGTTTAAGTCGATTTTAAGCCTAGCTCATCATAGTCTACTTGCATGACATACTATATGATCTCTTGTTAACGCCTTCACAATTAAGCTGTATCTATCTCCCACACTTCCAATATCCACACGATCTACCGGAGTAAACATTTTCCGGAACATGCCTTCCAATCCTACATAGTGACTCTTATCACTAATCCAAACTCGAGTCAACGCACTCAACCCGCTTTTACATCAATCATCGCAACATGAGCTTCAAATAAAGACTTATCATAACTAGGGGTCCTTTATGACCGAGCAACTATCCTATCATAAGGAAATCAAGAAAAGTAAGAATAGACTACCATATGTATCTGTTGGGTTTTTGTGGGTATCCTCGGATCAAACTGACTCGAGGATTATCTCAGATTTATCGAACCTCGCTGGTTTGATATATCTCATAGGTTAATCAAACTGATAAAACCTACGCGATCAAAAACACGCTGTTTTTGATCTTATTCGTGCGGAAGCGATAAAAGCTAAAAACCCATTAAAGCCTAATGATCTTTAATCGTTTATAGTTCTAAACCTAATAGTTTAGGTTAGGTCAATTTACCTGGATTGCTTGAGACTTAGTCCACCGGTGATCGACCAACGAACGTTCTTCTAGTTGAACTTTTATGAAACCCGAACAACCGAAGCTGGAATCCGACCTGGGGGGGGGGGGGTCGGCGCCGATGGAGAGAGAGAGAGGGAGAGAGAGGAAACTGAAAAACTGATTTTTGCTTAAAGCTTAGATTTTTCCTTAACCCATAAGCCTTATTTATATGGAGGAAAAACACAGTTTGTATAAGATTCAGTTTCCTTTTATAATTATCTCTAATCCTTTTTCCTTTTAATTAGCTGGAAAAGAATTTGCATACGATAATTATGATTATATATATTTATCTAATATATACATAAAACCGTATTAATTAACTATTATATATTTATTTATCTAATAAATATATAATATCCTAATTAATTAATGACCCTCCAACTTTACCCAACTGATTTATAATATACTATTATAAATCCTAACTCTCCATTTCTGGGTTTCATGTAACTTGTTCGACTTATAGGTCCTCACAGGTGTGACCCTCAAGTGTCTTGTAACATTGGATGTGTAATCACTTGGTTTGTCAACTCTACACATAATTCCTAACAGACTCCCACTTGTGCAAGTTGGCAATACCACCTTTGATTATACTGACCTAAGGAGGCCCCTAGACAGGCACTTAGGCTGACCAGGTTACAAGAACTCTTATACCCAGACTGGTGATATAAACATTCCGTGAGGAACT
This sequence comes from Centaurea solstitialis, assembly GCA_030169165.1. Lineage (NCBI taxonomy): Eukaryota > Viridiplantae > Streptophyta > Magnoliopsida > Asterales > Asteraceae > Centaurea > Centaurea solstitialis. The sequence goes on along the minus strand of CM058040.1, from coordinate 17,590,272 downwards.
GGTATCTATGAAACTACTGTTCATTGATTGGGTATATCTTGGCTTTTCCCTTTGCATCGCGATATTTCATCTGTGAGTATGAGCTTGGAAAGTGTCAACTCTAAATACTCAAGATTCTGTTCTCTTGATTATCTGACTTTCACTGATAGGTAAACGACAAAGAACTAATCAGTTCGTTTGGGCATGGCCATGCACTTCATCAGTATACTTAGTCAGTCAAGATGGGCCCAGAAATATCTCTCTTCTGAGAAGAGGTGCAAATCCCATCTTGCATATCTGCCTTTGACACCACGGCTTCCGCTGAATCTAGTTACACCCTTTATAGCCACCCTTTTACGGCGTAGCGGTTGAGTGCACTAAGAATTCAGTAGTCCTCATGATATCAAATCAGATACCTCAGGTGATAGGGACAACCACTGTGAGATTTACTTATGACTATTTCCAAGAAGTAATCTCAACCGCGGATCACGTCCGATATTTGCTACTCTATCAAATATCTGTGCAACTTTTAGTCTACAACACTTGTAGCTGTTACTCATCAACTGATCATAACTACCTAAAAGTTCACAATGACTTTAACACCTTATCATGTTCCCACAATGATAAGTCGTCACGGACAAATTTTGAATGAAAGATCGGAGACTGATTTCATTCCTGGATTTATTAAAACATGCAAAAAATGTGAAAGTAATAAAGAAATCAATTTTGTATAGTCCACATTACACGCTGTAATGATAACAAAATCAAATATCTTTTTTTTAATAACTTTCATAACATCTATTTAACGTTTGTTAGATACTGGTCTAAAATAAAGTATCACCTATCTTTAGTTTAAACCCTTTGATTAAAGTTTACCATTTTAATCAAAGTGATAACCAAAAATACAAGTCTGTTAGTACGATTCACTTGTATCTGCTAATTATTATTTTGCAAACACCTTATAAAAACAATAACTAGACTTTTTATATTCCATGAACTTGGAGACCTGGACTAACTTCCAGTTCCTGAATATGTAATACTGCAACTTTTCTTAGTTGCTGTGTAGATGAATGATTTCTACCTGAAATCAGATTCCATTTGCAATACTGGCAAATCTACTGGAAACCTATATTTTAATCCAACACTTTAATTATTGATTTCTAAGGTTAGTCATGACCTTTGTTTCATGGGTCCTGAAACCTTTATCCTTTTTAACTAAAAGGGTAAATTATATCTTATGAATTCTTATCCTACCTGGATTATGAATTCCGAGATATATCAATAATTGTATCTTTTATTCCTTATCTGAGACTAGATAGAGAATAAATTGGGCTCCCACTTGCTTATATAAAAACTAACTATTACTCAGAATTTTACTATTGACTTAGTCAAAACTTTGATTAGTCAATTCTAATTTTAAGTAATGAGCTTTGAGAATTCCCTTTTTATGAAACTTAACTGGATTTGGTCAAATCCTAATTCCCGATCTTGGAATCTTTCTAGTTTCATAAATACTGTTATTAACGCTATCCTGAATTCTCTTTTAGAACATTTGAATAACAAAACTTGATCAAATTTGATTATTTAATTCTGAGAATTTCTTTTATAAAACTTAACTGGATTTGTTAAAATCCTAATTCCAGAACTTGGAATCTTTCTAGTTTTATAAATACTGTTATTAACGCTATCTGAGTTAATATCTTAAATTCTCCTTTTAAATTTTGATCATAAAACAATTATTCATAAATGTTTTAATCTCAAAACACATTCCTGTAGAATCTCGTGTGTTTTGATAGTTTTTATACAAATCTCTTCAATTTAATAGATTTTATTGAAGTAACTATAACAGGCAATAACTAGGATCATACAAACACTAAGCACAATCAGATATTTCAATGTCAAGACAATAACTTTTGAAAATAAAACCATCGAATTATAAAATATAATTATTCAGACATTGTTTAAAACATAAATCCCCAAAAACAACTGTTTTAAAATTATAAATTCAAAATGTCTTGACTTAAATCATCTTGTACTTTGATCCTCAGCAACCTCTGGGCATTTCACTTCTGACCTCCTGCAATAATCATTTTGCTCTAGGTATCAGTATACTTGTAAATCAACAAGTAAGAAGTGACAAGTCAAAGCAATCATAAATTTTCTGAGGTTTACATACCTACTTCATGACGCTTAGGGCAGTTTTGCCTCCAATGACCGATCTCATTGCATATGAAGCAGCGATTCTCGGTCCTAGCTTTGTTTGGCTTAACCTTCTTGCCCTTGCCCTTGCCTTTGCCTTTCTTGGGTGCACTCTGGATGGCCTGGACTGGTCCTTTTCCTTTACTGGTGCTAGCTTGCCCATTCTTCTTTTTAACCCCTCCGTCTTTCACCATCAAGACATCCTTGGTCTTGTTCTTGTTCCCCATATTCAGTTCAGCTGTCTTTAGCATGGAGTGCAACTCTGCTATAGTTTTCTCCATGTTATTCATATTGTAATTGACTACGAAGGGCCTGTAGTCTTCTGACAGTGAATTGAGTATGGTGTCTGTTGCTAGCTGCAACGGAACAGGATGACCAAGCCTCTCCAGATGATCTAAGTGCCGTTTCATTTTCATGACATGGTCACTTACTGATGTCCCTCTTACCATTTTGCACTCATTGAATGCTTTGGTGGCATCGTAGCGTTCTGTACGAGCCTGAGTCTGAAACATGTCCCTCAGCTGGCGGATCATGTCGTAAGCATTTGTATTTATGAGCCCTGCTTGCAGATCTGGGCTCATGGTTGCTAGCATCAGACAGGCGACATCAAGGAGATCATCTGAGTGCTTCTTGTGGGCATTTCTGGCAGCAGCCGGAGCGTTTGCCGGAGGTGCCTCCCCAAGTGGCTCTTCAAGCACATACCACTTTCTCTCATGTCTGAGCACAATCATCAGATTGCGCTCCCAGTCGAGAAAGTTAGAGCCGGTCAACTTATCCTTCTCTAGGATAGAGCGGAGGGAAAGATTGTTAGTGCTGGTAACAGTGCTTGCCATCTACACAAAATAAAACTTTTGGTCTTAGCAACTGTAAATAGACTAATTTCCAATAAAATATCAATAAACCCTTAAATGATCAATTTATTGGACTAGGATCCTTATTTCATACGTCCTGATGTGCGTAATGTTCTTGCTCCACCAGACCCGTATTTATTTCGGTAGGTAAGGACTTTTACCAATCATGTCTAGCTGACATGACTCCTAGATCTTTTCGGGACCATGGCAACTACCTGTGCATGTTTTAGTCCCTCTAAGTGCTTTTTGGCCCGGTACCACCCGGTGAACATTATAGTACCAAAACAGATCTCACCATTTTGGGGACCTGATCACTATACTCTGGCCGGTACCACCCGAGATAATTCGCAGAGTTATGTAACCCCTTCAGCTTCAGTTTGAACACAGACGTTGAATGTGTGATCACTTACAACGCCTATGTACTTTACGCCGAAGGTGCCCCTAAATGGGTTGCACTACTGATCTATGATTTTCGGGGTTTTGAAAAACTTTACTTCCAGGATTTTGGAAAAACTGATTGTTATAAAGGCTACTTATGTTTTAAACTAACTGTTTCAAACATACATGTAATTTTAAAACCAACTGTTCTAAAATCACTTGCTAATTAAAACTAACTGTTTTAATAGCACACCTAGTTGATTAAAACTAACTGTTTTTATCAACTTTGCCTTTTATATAAAACAATCATCTATAGGTTTTAAAACAAAAACTATCGTTTTGAAAAGTTTAACGAAACTAAAACCTATATTCCTTTTGTGATATAAACTAGTTTTAAAGTAACAACTCTATTTAAAACTATTAACATGCAAGATATCACAAATAATTAATCAACCATGCAATTTAAACAATAATTAATCACATAGTACCTAATTATAGTTTTTGCCAACGTTTCCTAGGGACCAATAATGACCTATTCTACTCGCGTAGCTCCCACTGGCCTCGCCATGTTTTGTTAGTACTCCGGTAGGATGAAGAATCTTAGTAGCTCCCACTGGCCTCGTCATCCCCGAAAGAATAAAACAAATATCTATCCTAAGGTCATTATTACACAAGAGGTTGCAAATGGCACGCAGGCCTCCCCGCAAATATGTCAAGGGTCTAGGTTGGCAAAACACTATAATAGATATAGATACAAACCCAAACTGAGATGCATATATAGAACTTAAGCAATCACGCAATTTTATATGCAATATAACAAAAGCAATCTTATAATTACGAGTAATAAACTGGATCCGTTAAAATTATTTTGTTTCAAATGTCGCAAAACTTGGTTTCACAACTGATTCGAAAAACAAAACTGTCTTACAAAACAGAAAATGGTTTTTACGTAAAATTGAGGTTTAAATCCTATTTTACTAAACTAAAACCATTTTACCCAAAAATTAACCTTTTATCAGGAAATTATTTCAAAAAGGTTTTATCGACCCAATTTATAAAATACTGACTTATTCGAAAAACAGATAAAATTTTAATTTCCATAAAAGATTAACTGGTTTGAATAAGTTTTATTAGATAGAAAATAATTTCGGATAAGAAAAACTTTAAAACCAAGACAATTTCTTTTTGGGCCATAACCTGGTCCAAGGAACTGGGCCTTGGGCCTAATAAACGAACTAGGCCTAGACAAACGAAAATCCCTAGGTACAATCCATGGTCAAGAATCAACGTTTACCACCACGCTGGTGGTTTGTTCGTCGAACGGCCGTTGCGTAATTATTATCACTGATCAGCAACGATAGTAACGCTACTACCGCCACCAATCGACCCAATTGATCACCACCATTTGTTGCAACCACCATCCACCACCGCGGGAGCGGCTTCTGGTGGTTGTGGTTTTGGCCACGCTCCAACCACGGCTTATCATCAGAACCGCCGGCCACCACCATGTTGGTGGTTTGGCCTTGGCGTCAACCGTGGTTCGATATGGGTTCGGCCACCACCACCAATCGGGTGGCGTGACCTACGGTCATCGTTTAGCACCACCATCCACCACCACGATTGTGGCTTCTGGTGGTGGTGTGGATTTGATTTCACCGCCGTTACTCGGCGGTTACCACCGCCTTGGCGTGGTCTTAGGGCAGCCGGCGGTTGGCCTGGTGGTTCAGGGTTTAATATGATGATAACGGCCAAAGCCGCTACCACCCGGGTTGTCGTTCTCGGCGAGGATATAGCCGCTACTACCACCGCTTATCGCCTGCCACCATGACCATGTGTTTTGGCCGGCGGTTGCCAATAGACGCCGTTACCACCACGGTGGTTTTCCTTTGATCGAATCGGCACCGCCGTTTGGCGGCTGTGTTTTTCAATCGACACCACTGCCACCACAATTGGTGGGGCGGTGGTGGTTTCCGTTCAAGGCCGACGCCGCCACCACCACGCTGGTGGTGCAGCTGCGGTCTAGCCGCGATCGAGTCATGCGATTCGGTCATCACCACCCCGCCCATCGGCGGTTCTGATTAACACCACTGCCACCGTCGCCGCTTCCGGCTTCGGTGGCTCAATTGAATTCGAGAGTCAATCGCCGCCGCCGCCTGGCATGGCCGTAAGGCAGCCGGCGGCTTGGCAGGCGTTTTGTGGTGTTCCGACGATGTCAACGGCCTTAAGCCGCTGTCACTACCGTACCATCAACGCTACCACCGCCACCAAATCGTGGTGCGGTGGTCGATTATTACGACGCCGCTGCCACCGTGTGGTTAGCCGGAGGAAACACGAAATCGCCGCCACCACCTCTCTGGTGGTTTGGCCAGGCGATTGATCATGGCAACCAACCGCACCCACCACGCTGGTGGTGCGGTGGTGGTGTCACAACCGCAGCCATCACCAACCTGGTGATGGTTTTTCCGGGTTTCCGTATGAATAACAATTTGATACAAAAATCTAAAATTTTATGTAAATAAATAAACTCAATAAAATTCAGATTTTTAAACTTGATATGCAAGAAACAATAATATTTAACGGATCACGCAAAAATAGATAAATTGATAAACTGAAACGATTTTAACAATGGCTCTGATACCACTGTTGGGTTTTTGTGGGTATCCTCGGATCAAACTGACTCGAGGATTATCTCAGATCTATCGAACCTCGCTGGTTTGATATATCTCATAGGTTAATCAAACTGATAAAACCTACGCGATCAAAAACACGCTGTTTTCGATCTTATTCGTGCGGAAGCGATAAAAGCTAAAAACCCATTAAAGCCTAATGATCTTTAATCGTTTATAGTTCTAAACCTAATAGTTTAGGTTAGGTCAATTTACCTGGATTGCTTGAGACTTAGTCCACCGGTGATCGACCAACGAACGTTCTTCTAGTTGAACTTTTATGAAACCCGAACAACCGAAGCTGGAATCCGACCTGGGGGGGGGGGGGTCGGCGCCGATGGAGAGAGAGAGAGGGAGAGAGAGGAAACTGAAAAACTGATTTTTGCTTAAAGCTTAGATTTTTCCTTAACCCATAAGCCTTATTTATATGGAGGAAAAACACAGTTTGTATAAGATTCAGTTTCCTTTTATAATTATCTCTAATCCTTTTTCCTTTTAATCAGCTGGAAAAGAATTTGCATACGATAATTATGATTATAATATATTTATCTAATATATACATAAAACCGTATTAATTAACTATTATATATTTATTTATCTAATAAATATATAATATCCTAATTAATTAATGACCCTCCAACTTTACCCAACTGATTTATAATATACTATTATAAATCCTAACTCTCCATTTCTGGGTTTCATGTAACTTGTTCGACTTATAGGTCCTCACAGGTGTGACCCTTAAGTGTCTTGTAACATTGGATGTGTAATCACTTGGTTTGTCAACTCTGCACATAATTCCTAACAGTATCAACATTTATCAATCACTACATCGATAGTGACCAAGAATACCCAAATGACGATACATTCATAACTCAGTAGCTAAGTGATTTATGAATAGACCGTACACGAGATTCACTGCCTCTATTGACGCAAATTCTCGATCCATGTATTCCGTATCCCTAACGCTCTCCCCACCTAAGACTTTACCCATGGTAGGTGACATGTCCATTAGTGGACTAAGTTTAAGTCTAGGTACACTACGGTCAATACCTAGTTCGCTTAAACTAAAGCTCTGATACCAACTTGTAACACCCTAAAAATCAGAGTGAACAAAAACTTTCATTTAACGAAAGGTGGTACATGTAATGTAACGCCATAGCGCGAGCTCATCCCAAAAACAGGGGTATATGTAGTGTATAATTACAATGTTTGTAATTGAATAAAGAAATACAATAACCAACTAGTCTAGATCCTATTAGGAAAAAGACTACAAAAGGGTTATTGTTCTACGGTCAATCTCGCGGTCTTAGAAGACCGGTCTCTCCAACGTCCCCCATGCTCACTCTACGCCCGAGACCTACTTGGGAACGACATCCCTAGTACCTGAGAGACACATCGACACCAAACAAGTGTTAGGCTAAAGGAGCCTAGTGAGTTGTACCAATAATACTATGCATGTAAAGTATATTAACACATGAGAGATATACAAGATCATACTAACAACAAAAGTAGCATGTTAAACCGGTTTATTATTTATCTTCGGAAACAATGGGAGCGACCCATTTCCACCAACCAATGCCCCTACACTCGTTACTTCCCAACACCTCGATGCCATTTCAACTATGACACCTTCAGAGGCCCGCGCACCTCGGAGCCACCCGAGAGCCGACGACATAGGTGCGTACCTGTTTCAGTACCTCCCAAGACTGTTGGGTGTGGACACATTGCGTTGGATCGTCCATGTTATTTACATTTAATCAACTTCGATGCCATTTCTATCATGACACCTTCGGAGGCATATATGTACTGTCTAGAAAGACTCATACAATCATCTCAACCTTTCATAGGTATCAATCGAGGGTCTCAAGCCCTTCATTCATTTCATATAAGCCAACATGTTCGGGAGTCAACTCCTTCGCATCATTCCATGGCATACATAATAATACGTATTTCTCATAAATACATTCATCATATAATCACATGGATTCAACTCACACTTTAGTAGCATACGATTATCTACTTCATGTATACAATAATTCGAATCAACCATTCATACAAGTACTCATTATCATATATTTCATAGCAAATACGTAACCTAAAAATTTAGGCATTTCATCCAATTCACATTCTTTTGCACCAACTAAGGATAACATGTAAATCAAACAAGATGATGAGCTCTCAGTTTTAACAAAACGATTTTTAATAACTCACCTCGAGGCTCGTAAAGCCAAAAACCCCAATTTTCACCAAGAACCCTAGCTTAAAGCTTGAGTGAACACCTAAACTGATAAGGAGTTAATACATTGGATTAGTTCCATAACTACATCATACAACACTAGATCTATACTTTAAAACCATATAGAGAACTCACCTTGAGGGTTTGTAACCAAAACCCCCAAATCCAAGATTTTGGTCAAAATGTGGGAAAACCTAAAATCAAGTAAATCGGAACTCTAGGTTAGTTTGTAACTCCTAACACATAGGTTAAAACAACCCAACAAGGTTTAGATAAGCTCACCTAGTAGGATCTTGAACAAACCCTAGAAATGGAGAAGCACAAAAATCCAACAATGGAGGCTTTGAAGGTGAGAGGTGAAGAAGATGAAGGTGGAGGAGATCTAGCTTTCAAGTCTTGTTATATTGAGTATCAAACCAACAATGGGATCTTGAAGATCTTGGAAAATGGATAAAATCGCAATTTGAACCAAAGAAAACGGAGTTGAGATGAGAAAGTTATGTTAAAATGAAGAAAGAGGCTATTTAACCCGACAGTCGCTAGCGGCCGCTAGGCTTTTACTCTAGCGGCCGCTAGATCCCCTAGCGGTCGCTAACTAATTTTCTGAGACAACAGAACCAAGAAAAAACTCCCTCTAGCAGCCGCTAGACCAAAACCTTAGCGGCCGCTAGCATGCTGCACTTTTCAGGACGAAAACTGTTTTGGTCATAACTTCTTCGTTATAGCTCCGATTTCGATTCCGGAAGAACCGTTGGATTCGTATTTCAATTTCCCATCCAACAAGACCATAAAATCTAGGTTTTGATCAAAAGTCCTATTTTTCATATTTTCTTAAAAGATAAGTTTTACACAGATCCGGATTCGCATTTGTCCAAAAATCACGTGAGTCGGGTATTTGTTGTGTAATTGATTATTGATATGTTGATATGATGGTTGTATGTGATTGATGTCTGTTATGGTATATGAACATGTTATGTGGTAATGTATACGTAGTGCTAGCTCACTAAGCTTTATGCTTAACCCTTCCGTTGTTTCCCTTTTTCCAGGTTCGGGTTCAGGGGTGGATAAGGGCAAGGCCCCGATGTGATGCTAGCGGCGAGATGGTTCCAACAGTTTTAGTTGATAATTGGATTTATTTTTAAACATATGTTATTTTATGGGTTTTTAAGTACTAGATTTTATTTATTTATGCAACTAAAGACTTGATTTCTTTTAATTTAATCAAAATGGAGTTTAAAATCTAACGGTGTTACAAATAAGAGTCATTACGTTCATTTATTTATTAGATAACATTTTTTGTCATCAAATAAGTGGTTGGTAAATGTCTCTTAACCTCTATGAACAATTTTTTATAAGTAGGATTGAGCTAACATGACCGGTCACAGGTCCAAAACCTCAATAAAGTACAAAGATATGTTTTGCCGGAAAAACCCTCTATAAACTACAACAAAGTCAAAAATCTTTGCCAAAAAATAAAATAAATTTCCAACAGGTAGTAACAAATCCAGAAATTCAGATGATTGGAGACATACTTAAGGTTAAAAAATTCTAATGCTAAATTCCATCCAAGTCAAAACGGTTTTGGTTTTATTCATTTTTTAAACTAATCAATTCATCTTTTTGATAACTTTTTAGTATTTCATTTAAAACGAATAACACATTATACTATTATTTTTAGTTATATTACTTCTATATGAATTTGTTGCATTTATTGGTGGTCGGAGACTCTAACTGGGAACAGTTGGGGAACAAACTCATATTCTGATTTTTGTTGTAGTATATTTTTAAAATAGGAACCAAAACAAAATATGTTAGGATTTTTGTTGGAATTGATCTTGAAAAGATTATAACACAAAAAGCAATCATCCAAAACTTTCCTATTCGTTAGTTTCTCTATCTTGAAAAACCCGAGCATGCAATTTATTGATTTAGTTTGACTTTTCGGTTGTTCTTTCATAATCACTGTCTTCCTTTTAGAAGCAACTCAATAATACATTCATAACACGACTAATGCGTTTACAAAGTCATAACAACTTTTTCTTATTCCTTTTCTACAAAGCATGTTTCCAAAATCCTTCACATCCGATTTTGATTTTCGTGGGCTATATTTCATACTCGAAACCCGCTCAGGAATCCATCTAAGAATGTATATTGCTATTGTTTATCTTGCAAGCTATGATTTTGGAATATATATTTGGTCATTTTATTAATACATAAATTGTTATTTGTGTTTTTGTTAATGTTCATTTAGATTGACAATTTGGTAATAAAAAAAACACTATAGAACTTATTAGGGGTAAATTGGTCATTTAATCAGTTCAGCTCTGTCAGTGCAGCTTTGTCATATCTTATCAAATGCTAAACTGTTGTTTTGTTCTGTTATGCCATGTTATGTCTATGTACCAAACATAACCTAATTGCATAATAACTATATTACGATCCAAAAACTAAATTTAAAAAATAAGTTTTATTTTGTCACTAAAAACATGAAAATACTAATGTTTTCATCTCCAAATCAAATGCTAAAATAGGAAAAACTATAGAAGCTAAAAAGTCAAGCCTTCAAATCTGAAAGCCAAAAAAAGTAGCTCTTTAAAATTTTTAATTAATATTTTATTCAATTTTTTTTAATTTTTTTAATTTTTTTAATTATTTAGTGTTTTTGGAAAATGCAAAATTTTTAAAAATATATAATATGAAAAGTATCAAATTCAAACTAAGTAGTTATAATTTATAATTTAGTTATTTTGTGTTTGTTAATTGTATTTAGATGAATAATTTATTTTATTAAAAATAAAAATTAGTAAAAACTAAAATATGAATAAGCAATCCCAATGGGACAGCCTATCGGTTAAGGCTTGGTGTTGGGGAAACACCCATCCAAGTTCGAATCCGGAGGTGAGCAACCAGAGGCCACTGAGTATTAATCCCTATGAAGCATGCTTTAGCTCTCGGTAAAAATTACCAAAGATGTAGTCTGGGCCAATTCAGGTGAACCTTATAAAAAAAATATAAATAAGCATAAGATGTTTAACAAAGTGAAATTTCATTAGGAAAAAACTAAAAACCATAATATTGACTATAGTATTGTGCAAAGACAATAAAATAAAATTGAATCCAATAACGTAGATTTATAAATTATAATATAGAAATACAAAGACACAAATTTATAAAAAGTTTGGATAATCATTTCTGGCTTCGCCAAGATAATCGAAATGTTGACTAAATTTTTTATGGAGTTTAGAGATCCTTCGCGTTAATCTTGAACTCGTTGGCTTTGATGTCCGACATCTTCTTCTCTAGTTTCTTGATATTGAAATGCTCGATATCGAGATGTCGATATTGAGATCATGTCCTTGGTTATCATCATTAAATTCTTCTTGTCCTTGGTTATCGTGGATAGAATTTTGATCTGTAAATAAAATTTTGTTTTCTTCAAGCACTTTATCCATTCAAATTCTTCAATTTTTGAAACTCAATATGTTTGAGTTGGATTTCGTTTTTTTGTTGTTGAATTTCAATATTCTTTGTCAATGCTAAAAACACATTATTAGTGGTATCCATCATCTTTCGCATATGTCTTTTCATTTTGATGATTTTGTTTTGCTTTCTTCACACCGATAGGTCCATGAGTTACCGAAATATCTATTTCCTCATTATGCATAATATATATGTTATAGAAAACGAGCGTGGTGTTAATGCAACAACTGAATAATGATTTGAAGTGCCAACTCCAGAAGTTGAGATGTTGTGTGATAACAATGTTCGAATTTAAGAGTTTATTGCTCGACATAAAAAGATCAAAAAGATAAGGAAGAATGTTCACATTGAACTTCGAAATGCAGTAATTGAACATCTGTGGAACGAGTATATTAACTCGGAAAGTTAGTGTAATTTAATTTGCTTTTGGAAGCATGTTATTTTCTAGAATTGAACTATTGTAATTTAATTGCTTTGTAACATCATCTATATATATATATTAAAGAAAAGTTTTTGCTGATGTTATGATTATGAAATTGAGCCATTTGATTGGCTAATGAAAAAAGAATCATCAAATGATGATGTCATCAATTATTCTTATTATTTTAATACCATAATTATCTTTATAATTTACATTTTTTATTCTTAGAATTATTTGATTAAATTATTTTTTATCCATTAGTTTCTCATCTTTCACTTTATATTCTTATCATTTTAAGATAATAATATATATTAATTAAAATGTATTAAAATTTTTGTTTTTTTCTTTTTAATAAATTATACCATTATAATGGTTTCGACAATACCTTCAAAATGAGTTCAATATTGAATATTTTTTTAATTTAACTACATTATTAAAATTAGATATAAATTAATTTGTTTCGATATTATTACAATTCTATTCTTGATATTGTTGAAATTTAAAGATTTTATCTTTTTAACCTAAGTATTTCTATAGATTATTTATAAGTAATTAAAATTTATTTTATTTAAAACTCCATTGTTGATATTCTTGAAATTTAAAGATTATATCTTTTTAATCTAACTATTTTTATAGATTATTTATAAATAATTAATTTTTTATTTAAAATTCTACAAATAAAAAGCATTACATATTTTATTTTTGAATCCATCCAGTTATAAAAATAGATATAAGTTAATTTGTTTAGATTTTATTACAATTCTATTCTTCATATTCTTGAAACTTAAATATTTCATCTTTTTAACCTAATTATTTTTATATATTATTTATAAGTAATGAAATATTATTTTATTTAAAACTCAATTGCTAATATTCTTGAAATTTAAAGATTCTATGTTTTTAATCTAACTATTTTTGTAGATTATTTACAAATAATTATATTTTATTTTATTTAAAATCCTACAAATCAAAACACTACACATATTTTATTTCTGAATCCCTCCAGTTTTAAAATCATTCACGAAATTCAAATCTTTTGACAAAAGAATAATAAATTTTCAATTTTTAAAATTTTAACAGCTATTAGATAACTAGAATATCTATTGTAATAAGCAATTATAATGGCAATTGTCGTATAATATATAATTTATATAAGTATTTAAATGGTAATGACAATTGTCATGTAAATGTCTATTCTTATTAAAAATTAAAATAACATGTTTCAAATGTCCGTATAATATACGGGTCATTAACTAGTATTAATTAAATAAAAGTCTAGAATTTTAATTTTAACTTTGTTTCATTAAATAAATTATCTTAAAGTTTAAGTGATAACTGTATATTGATTACAAAAGTTAATTATGTATTGTAATTATCTTTTGTGTTTCAATAACAATAAATACATAATATTATTTTATTATCGTTAAGCAAGCTAGAAAAAAACCTTTAAAATGGGAAGCGGAAGTGGAAGGTAGAAGTGGAGAGGAAGAGGGGACGATGCAACTTAGGAAAAGATGGTTGGATTTGGAAAGGAAAAAAAGATAGAACTGGTTATATAAATAAAAGGCCAAACTCGATTGGTTTTCATAAGGTGGTGAAAATAAGAGGTTGTTTCACATGGTAATAAAATATAGGGAGAGGAAGAACAACTTAAGGGGCTTGAACGTAAAGGGAGAGGTTGTTACCTGTTTTTTTTTCTTTCCCAACTCGATCACAAAAGAAGAAACGCTATTATTGTTTTTCCTTTTACTGTGTTCGACCAATCGTAGTCGATAATTGAGTTAAAAACGAAAAACTTGTACCCTAGCAAATGGTCCAACCATAATTTTTATGTGTACTATTAGCGGTAGTGGTCCTATATGATAGAGTAGGTAATGCTCAAAGTGTATAAAACTTAATTACCTATAAAAATGAGTTGAGTTTCTATAAAACAAGTAAAATAGACGTAAACATTTACGATATTTTAAATTATGTTTTATCGATTAAATGTATGATATAATCATGTATTTTAACAAGTTTTTATTATAACATTATACTTTTATTTTTCCTTCTTACGTTGATATATTTTCAAATTAATATTTATCAAGTTATTATACTTTAAAAGGTTTAAGAAGTGTTTGAAAATGTTAAAGACATTCTTGAACCAGGAAAATAAGAAGCGTACTTTATATTTTGTTATTTGTTTAAGAAAATGAGTTAGCTTATTATTTACAAATATATTCAATTCATTGAGTTTTTTTTTTTTTTTTTTTTTTTTTTAATTTTGTTCATTTGTTACAATAATAAAATGGTTTTTAAAGCATAATGTATATCGCTAACATTTTTAAAGAAGTAAATTATGTATTTTTAAAACATTAATAAATGAGAAGTGTTTCTTTTTTCTACAAACAAAATATTTAACTTATAAAAAAGATATTAGATTTTTTTATAAATATGATACTCAAAAGTATTTTAGTATGCATCATACAATTTAATAAGAGAGAAAAAAAATTATGAGTTTTTTCAAAGATACATGAAAAACATATTCTGGTTAAGATATAAATTATCGAGAGGGAAAGTGAGAAAACTATTTAAAATTTTTTGAAAAGTCTTCTTTTACTTATGTCGCAGAAAGGGGCTTGTCCTTAAGGCCGTTAGTTGAAAAGGAGGGGTCCGGTACAAAAGGAATGGATGTGGGGATCTCCTCTGTGTACTTGAGATGTAAGAACTGACATTCAAAAGTGCCCCGAAAACAATGCGAGTTAGATCTAGGTTTGTATCAATTGCCAACTTGTCATAGCGAGTTAATGACCAAAAATGTAATTATTTTAAGATAGGGACGAGATTTATTACTGAAATAGTCATGGGATTTGTGAAATAATACAACTAACATCCAATTAAATACTTAGAAGAAAACTTCTTATCATTGCCTTTAAGGCTATGTTTGGCAAACTAGCTGATAAGTTAACTTATGACTGATAAGGTAGCTGGTGACTGATAAGGTAGCTGATGACTGATAAGGTAGCTGATAATAAGTTACGTTTGGCAAAAACTAGCTGATAAGGTAGCTTATGACTGTAAAAGGACAAAAAAAGACATGCTTGAAAATTAGTGGTGTAAGACTTAGCAAGGGTATATTTGGAATAAAAAAATAAAAAGTCTCATAAGTCACCAAAAGGTTGGTGAGAGTAGCTTTTCAAAAAGCTAACTTATAAGTTAACTTATAAGCTAACTTATGGTCATCCAAACATGTACCTGACTTATAAGGTGACTTATAAGCTAACTTATAAGTCACCTTATTTTTACCAAACAATGCCTAAATACTCATATCTTATGTATATCATTTACAATATTTGATATTCCATATGATAACATCTCAACCTTGCATTAACAAAGAATTTTTATTATATCAAGGTCTCACATCTTATTATCATTGGATTTATTGTTTAGATAATTGTTTAAATCAAACTTCAGATTTGCAATCCTCAACCTGAATCTGATCAACTATATTAACATGGTTAATTAGTCACAAAAGGAACCAACAATTTATTTTGGAATCTCATGTTTGAACTTCATAGATATTCTATAGTTGAATCCGATCATTAACTTATATTTTGAAATAGAAAAGATAGGACATTACTTTGTAATTGTCTTGTAACTATTTGGATTGATCTAAAAACATAAAGTCTTCAACAAAAATGAAGACTAGTTGAAGTGAGGTCAAGATCGTTAACAAAGTTGATTGATTTGTCATTTAGCCGAAAGAAGATCGATATAATATAAAGTCAACTAGTAGTATAACAAATACTACAATTGACAAACCAAATTTTGAAATGCAAACTTGTCCGA
This sequence comes from Centaurea solstitialis, assembly GCA_030169165.1. Lineage (NCBI taxonomy): Eukaryota > Viridiplantae > Streptophyta > Magnoliopsida > Asterales > Asteraceae > Centaurea > Centaurea solstitialis. Next base: position 17,574,231 of record CM058040.1, on the reverse strand, counting down.
GAAGGTTTCGTTCACCAACTCTCCCAAACTCTCCTTCTAGTGTAATAACCGAGATTTAAAACAAAAATTTCTATTTAGTTAAGTTAGTGAACTTGGGATCTAATTTGTTAAGTAACTTTTGGTTGAGGATTAATAATGTCATGGTTGGAAACTATTTGGGCTTAGGCCACTTTGGGTAAAGAATTAAGAGTCCATGGGCTTACACCCATGGTATATATGAATAAGAGGGATTAGTAGGGTTTTTGCCATTTACGGCAAAAATCATCTTCCCCGATTAGTGTGTGCATGCGTATTTTGGAGAAGGAAGGAAACCAGAGATAAACTATTCATCGTCATCATCCATTGTTAGCTCTTCTTTTGGGGTAAGATTTCATAATCTTTGGTTATAGATTTGCCTTAATGTATTAGGAAACCGTCATAGAATTGATTTTGAGTGATTGATCGAATGTTTGAGCTATTTTCGGGTTGTTTTCAAAGAACACTGGTACCCCTAGGTTTTCCCCGAAAATCCGACTCGGGATATACCAGGAATCCGACTCGGACTTTACCCATAAATCTTACTCGAATTATCTTCGAAATCCGACTTGGATTTGTACCCAAAATCCGACTCGGATTGTTATCCATAATCCGACTTGGACTTGGTCTGTAAATCCGAGTTTCGATAATCCGACTCAGATTTGGTCTGTGAACCCGAGTGGGTCCACCGTTCTTGTGGCATGGATATTCTCGTGTCTTGTTCTCCATTTCAAACTTTTCGGCATGAATAGTGTTTTGAGATAAATAGTGTTTTCGAGAAAATCTGAGAAGACGCAATGTCAATTTTGGTCGGCATATAGGTTGACAGCGTAAGCTTAAGGTTGATGTGAGTTGGTGTCATTCCTACACTTGCTGATTCGATAAGAGTGCGACGATTGTGAGCTTGGACTAGAACCAGGTAAGTTCCCTTGCCAAACCTTTAACTGAAAATATTTTGCTGAAACAATTTTTATTAAGATGTGAAATTGACGAATTGTTGAGTAGTATTTATGAGCATGCTTATATTATAATGTTTTATGTCGACTGATTATGGTGGGTAGCAAAGTGGACACTGGGTATCTTGGGACGGTGTGTGTACCTTGGGAGTTCGATTTGGGGAGTCTGTGGTTGGCTTCGATCTAACGTCACGAGGTGACGGTTTTTCTTTGTTCACAATGCACTACTGGGTGTTGTTTTAAATGTTATATAATTGGGTCAGCGGACCACTTTTGTGATAAAACTGTTTTTGAAGGAATTTACTAGACCTTACGGTCTAACCCTTGCTTTCCAAATATTTTAAACCTTTTTAGGGGAAGCACTCGGTATAGGAAGTAGGAAAGGAAAGGAGAAGGTGCACGTCTAGTCGTGCGGCCTGTCGGTTTTATAGATGGTCATCTTAGCTTATATTAATATCTCAGTTGTGGAGAGATTTGTTCCGCTGACACTATTAGACTACCTTTTATTGATGTATTAGACCTACAGGTCAAATTTTGATATTAAATATTATTTTCCGCTACGTTAGATCACTAGGATGTTATTATTGTATTATGAGATTTGAGATGTTACAATGTCTAACATGTCAGACAAAGTAAGTTCTAAAGTACTATTTTATTGTTATCATATTCTTTTTATTGTTCCCCCTGCTTACGATAAGACGAGATGGGTTAACAAATATTCACATCAATCACAAAGAATGAAATGAAAAGTGCGAGCATTAATCAACAAGTTAAACAAAGACACAGTTTAAAGTTGAAAGATAACATTTAATGCAATGGTGGGTATAAATAGTCACCATTACCATTTGTTGCTGCTTACCCATTTTGAAAAACTTATTACTAGTAGTTTATTATGCAAAACCATTGTCACCATCTAAATGACTCTTTTGGTACTTAAGATATGGAATTCTTAACTCTTTTAGTGCTAGCAAATATGTCACTATTGAGATTGTTTATGACCAATTCTTACATTCCTAGCTCTTGCAACACATCTGCAGTTCTTTGTTTTAATGCAAAGTCTAGAATAGAAAATTGAAAATTTGTTGTTTTGTATCCAATCATTCCTTCTATAAATAAGTCGTGTGTAAATCATTATATTCTATGACAACACAACTAATATTTCTTTTGTAAACATATTAATTAAATATTTAAATTTTAAAACAATGGCAAGTGAACCCAATCAAATTTGAGTTGCACCTCAAAGTTTAATTTTGATTTTAACTTAATTAAGTGTTTTAAAAGTCATCAGCACATGTGTTAGAACTGTTACGATTACAGTTTGATGTCAAAGAGCTTGTAGTCCAACGACATTTGGTGTTTAGTAAGGTGTTCCCTTTCTTTGTGGTTATCGGTTCAAGTTCCGTCGTGGACATTGATGTAGTTTTAGGAGTAGGTTTAGTGGGTGGCTGTGTCTGCTGCTGTTAAAAAAATACAATTTAATACTCAGTTTATAGTTTTGAATTATACATTAATGACCTAAAAGCTAAGTTTAAAAATCAATTAACTCGTTTACTGGCTGAAACTCAAATGTTGTGATTATATTTGTTTTAACATACGGAAATGTTCTACTTAAATAAGTGTATATATAATATATGTATGTCCTAACTCAACTAAGAAGATTTATTAGAGCTTTATTGAGTTTAATCAAATATGATATTACAGAGTCTCCTCATTAATTTAACGAACTTTTATTTTTGTGTTCAGAGTCAATTCCAACTCAAATTAAAAAGAACAAAATACTTGAATAGTTAACACTTACATAGTTATACCTAGAAATGCATAAAAAGCCCAAACCATCGTCTACCAAGCTAGGCCTAAGTCGAAATCTTAGGGTAGACTCATGCTTAAGAACTGTCCCAGAATGTCTACTTAAAAAAGATACAATTAAGACCAAAATTTTTTAACCCTAAACGCCTACTTTCATTTTTACCGACTGAAATTGGTATCGAGAACCAAAGTTTAAAAAAGTTTGATGCTTCTACATTTCTACTTATACTTGTCTATAGTCTATAGTATGAATTATTAATATGTTAAATTCAATAATAGAAACAATGGTTTTAAAACATGATTAATACTAATAAAATTATTTGTGGGCACATGGGATGCAAGTAACCCAATCATTTTTTTTGGTTGGGGGTCCATTCTATTCTATATGACCATTGTTATTCTGTGAACATGGTGATGAGCAGTCCTTCCTCCAAAAGCAACACCATTTATTATTTTATTATTTATTGTTTTTCTATTTATTATTTATTTACTAGCATTTATTATATATTTTTTGCTTAATTATTTGGTGGGGTTGCGTGCCCTTTACACATGCTTTTTTTCCCTCGAACTTCTTTACTGTTTATTCAATTATCAAACACTAACTTTATCTTGTGTTTCTCAAAGACTTGATTTTTTTCAATAATAAAACATTTTTCTAAAAAAAAAAAAAACATTTTCGGAATAAAATATAGGATAAATTATGGATTTGGTCTCTACGATTTATTTATTCCAATTTAGCTCCAAAGTTTGTATTTGTAATGTATTTGGTCCTTGTCATTAACCCTCCTCCGTTAAGTGAGGGAGATTTTGGTCCATTCACTAATTGTTTCATTTTTCTCATTTAAATACATAATTTATTTATTAATTACCCCTCTCTCTCCTAAATCTCATATATATCTCTCTCTCGAATAGATTCTGGTCATCACTGCCACTTTTTCGGCTGATGCCACCACCATGGCAACGGCAGCCACTACCTACTTCGACAAAAACCACCACCATAACCGCCATCTCTCTCTCTCTATGTGTTGTATGCTTACCACTCCGATAACAATCACCACCTCCAACAGCCACCACCATCATTGTCGCCGTTGAAACTGGGGGAAGGGAGCACCACCATTCAACACGCTTTGGTCTAGATAACAAGGATCCATGGGTGTTCTTTTCATTAGACACTTAGAAGGGTCAGCTTTGAGGGTTTTTCCTCGGAAAACCATATGTTTCATCGCCTGCCGTTGTACGCTGCCATCGCCGAAGAACCAGGGCATGGTGGTAATGGTTCAGGTTGCCATCGACTTCCCCATCTCGTTCCCTATCTTCCCTTCTCTCTCCGCCATCACCCTCTCCACCACCCTCTTTGCACCCTCCTCCCTCCTCTATAATCGATTCCCCTGCACCCTCTATCCTCCTTAGAATATCTTTATTTTTCTTATTTTTTTGCTAACCATCGATGTGTTTGTTATGTTTGATCTAGTGGATGGTGGTTTAGATTATGTTAATGGAGGTTATGAAAGGTGGTTGGTGGCGGTTCTAATGATGGTAAGGTGCAGTTCTGATGGTGGTGGGTGTGGTTGATTTCTTTCCTGCTTTAGATGTGTGTTTAGGTTTAGATTTGTGTCTAGGCTTGTTTTTTATTTTGTTTTAGGTTGGTTTGGTGTTTATTTTGTATGTTTTATGATGTATTGGGGACAAAAGATGATCGAATATGGATATGATTGAAAAAGATGATCGGAGATGGATATGACTAGGGATGGAAATGGGGCAGGGTAATGCATCCCTCGACCCTGATCCACGTTTAAACCCCCCGTCCCCGCCCCGAAAAATCCCCAACGGGATCGGGGGAAAGGAATCCCCGGCGAGTTTGGAGAACCCATTGGGTACCTGTTTAGTAACAAATACAATTAAGGCATCGTTTGGTAAAAATAAGGTAGCTTTATAAGTCACCTTATAAGTCAGTTACATGTTTGAATGGACCATAAGCTGACTTATAAGTTAGCTTATAAGCTAACTTTTTGAAACGCTACTTTGAGTAGCGTTTTGGTGACTTATTGTAATTATGACACTTATTATCTTTTTTATTCCAAATATACCCTTCTACTTTCTACTTTACTAATTTTAAAGTATGTCTTTTTTTGTCCTTTTACTGTCATAAGCTACATTATCAGCTAGTTTTTGCCAAACGTAACTTATTCATCAGCTATGTTATTAGTCACCAGTTACCTTATCAGTCACCAGCTATCTTATCAGTCATAAGCTACCTAATCAGCTAGTTTACCAAACATAGCCTAAAGACAATGTATTTTAATATTAACATTATATCAAATTATCGCTATATTAATTATCTATAATAACAATTATATATATATATATATATATATATTTGTCATTTTAATAATAAATATATTGATGTATATTTATTTATGCACACAACATATACATATATTAAATACAATAAAAAAACTTAATCGAGGTTTGGTTAGGGGCGGATAATGTCATCCCCGATACGGATATGAAAATAAATCCCGGTCAACCCGTTACCTGACAAACAGGGGAATTCCACCCCACCCCACCCCCCGTTAGGTCGGGTACCAGTCCCCCCCTCCCTACGAGTAAAATTTCTATCTCTAGATATGACATGAGAAGCTGATCGGAGTTTTTATTTATTTGAGTGAGCAAAAGACAAAAAGGAGAAAGACCAATATGCACCTCACTTAACAGAGAAAAGTTAACTATAGTTAGTGTTAGAGACCAAATACGACGAACATACAAACTCTGAGGGATAAATTGGAATAAATAAATTGTGGGGATCAAATCTTATATATTTTTAAAATCACGGGACCAAATCCATAACTTACCCTAAATTATATAGAAGTGTTTTTTTTTTTTAGGTTTGCTACTTTATTTGACATACAAAATATTTATTAATTATTATAGCTTTCACACAAGAAATATCTTTAAAAATCCATTTATTTTTTATTATATTTCATCTATAGAACATTGTAGAAATTTACTTATGAAATACCTATTAATACTTGTTATTTTCTAGTTTCATTTATAAACATTGTAAAAATTCTACGGTAATCAAAGTTTATACACGAAATGATATTATGAACTTTACACAAAAACCATTGTTTTACTTATGAACTCTGATAAAGTATTAAAATAATTAGAGTTCATAAATGAAACAACACTATAAAATTCAAACAAACATATAATCAAGGAATGAAAGGATTTTTTGGTTTCTAAATAAATTCACAATCACTTTATAACACATGAATAAAACCCAAAAAATCAAATTCTGACAAAAATTGAATACAAATCATAATGCATTTGATACGGTTACGAGACACATTATAAGTTTATAAACAAAAAGATCATGTTTTTATGTTTATGAAGAAAAAGGTGTATTATATGTTTGTGGAGAAAATAGTAGTATATTAAATTTTATATTTGAAATTTCTTTCTATAAACACAAAAATAGTACTTGTGAATATATGAAGTCAAAATAAGAATAATCAAATAGAACATTTCATTTAATGCAATTTGTTGATAATTTCATAAGAAAATAAAAATGCTTGAATTGAATACTAACAACCATAAGGCTTTGTCATATATTGATGAATTATTGGAGATGGCCTTTTCAGTCGGCAAACAATCAACTCTATATACAAACAAATGTATATCATTGATTTAAATTAGTCTCCAAGTCATGGCAAAGTTCCATGTGTGGTCATTTTGATTACGATTTGACCAAGTTTCTAACATTACTATTTTGAAATATGATATCTTCGATTGATTTTTTTTTTTTTTTGGGAAAGGTTCATCTATACTTTGGCCAGACTCATCTTGGCAGTTTTTACGAGAGCTAAACATGCTCCCTGGGATTACATCGTGGCCTGGTTGTCAACCCGGATTCGAACTTGGGTGGGTTTTTCCAACACAAGCTTTACGTTAGGCTGCCATTGGGGTTTCGATTAAATCTTAGTTTAAATAAATCTTCAATGAAGGTATCATTTTGTTGATCAAATCTTAGCTATTTATTGAATATTTGTTGATCAATCTTTAGCCATTTATTAACTTTTATTCTAAAATGTAGTATTTTATGAAACAACATCAGAGATTAGTGTGACCCCGTAATAAGAACATCAAATAGGAAGGCCAAAAAAACATGTTTTAACTATACTTCTTGTTAACATCATTACTTAAAACGGATACTTTTTCGAAGTTTTATTATTTTACGTAAAATTTGTAACATGTTGACTAAGTTGAATTTTTTTTTTCACGAATTATGAAATATATATATATATATATATATATATATATATATGGAGTATCAAACAAGAATACAGAATATATTATTTAAAAGAACACAAGAATCAATAAAATCATATATGATTCATGCATCAAAAATTATATTGATCATCGTTCATGCGACTCTGCTAGTCACATCCAGAGTCATCTACTCATCTGTGTGGCTTCTTTTGAAAGTCAGTGCAAAATTATATCTAATTTCGTTTGAACACGACTCATATCTCTCTCTCTCTCCCCCTCTCCCTCTCCATTAAGAACCTAAAATTGATTAGAACTAGAAACCATTCATAGTGCACAATGTCCTTAATCAGGATAAAAATATCATCATAAGCAAACACTCATGATGAATATCTTACAAGAATAATGATGAATAACACATCCTATTTTTTTTTGGAAGGGTGTCCAGGCCAAAACCCGACTAATCCTTGGCAATTTTATGGGGCTCGAATCTGCTGTGGGACGCTATAACCCACCGAACGATAACCAATCCACCACAGCACTGGAAGACATAACACATCCTATATTCTTAATGCATATACCATGTTTTTGGGGTGTAAGTAATCCTACAGATCCTAATCAAATTTAGATTTCTAAGAGCATCTCCAACAGGTTTGCTATAATTTTTCTAAAATAGCAAATGAAATGTCAAAATCTCTAAAATCATATTTTTCTATCTCCAACAGCTTTTCTATTATAGAGATTTTATCATCATTTATATTACTAAAATTATATTTACATTTATTATTCCAATGAACTTTTTAAAAAAATTTAAACAATCAAATTATTCTATTGGTGTAAAGTATTAAAATAATATTTCTCTCTCTACTTTTGAGGATTTTAGAGAAATCTCTATATTTAGAGATTTCTCCAAATTTTAATTTTAGAGAATGGGATAGCAATCCTGTGGAGCATTTTAGCAAACAAACTCCACTTTTTTCTATTTAGCAAACTGTTGAGATGCTCTAAGGAAGCATCTCTGTGCACAAATACATTCCCCCCCTATATATATATATATATATGATTGGTTTTGGTGTGAAAAAGAAAGTTATGGTAAGAATTTTAGAAGAGATTTGTACTCTTATATTAGTTTTAATTGAAGATTAATATCATTAAGTAGCGTAATTTATGGGTGAGTATAGATTAAATTTGGTCACTTGTATTTAAAGGTAGGAATTAGGTTAGAGATGAAAATACAATATATTGCAAACTATAGGTACATAAATTGTAATTCTAAAACTGTAAGGGCAAAAGTAAAAATTAGAGAAATCATAGGGACTGAAACTGAAAATTAAAAGGAAAATGGCACATCCTATTCGTTTGGCTTTTTAACTTTTTTACGCTTAAAAAAACCCTGCAACTTTTGGCATTCCCAACGGAATTTTCCAAAGTCAAAAAGAAAAGCACTTTTACTAAAGAGACCTTCATACTCCATTAATCGAGTATGTTTCATATCTACGTTTTAATATATCTTTTATTTTATTTTTATTTAATGGAAAATTGTTTTCTAAAACTTTTAATTTGTATTGTAAGAACATTAACGTTTCGAATATCTTCTTTAACCAAATTAAGAACATGTTACGTTCTCTTATTTGTGTAAAAATATATCATGTTAAAATAAAACAAATAGGTTTCCAAAAATAAATTAAAAAATATATTTGGTTGGTATAGCTTATTATTATATGTTATTAAACCATATAATTAAAATATATTCCAAAAAAATATTATAATAAGACAAACGATAACCTCGTCCTGCAAAACTCCTTTCTATCTATTCCAATAACATTTTAATTAATCTATTTTAAGAATGTTTTTACATCAAATCCATAAAATATTACTTTTGTATATTTATCTGAAGGGAATTGTTTATACATCAATTTACTAAAGATAAGATTAATGCATTAAAAATTGATATAAATACATTGAAAATATAGAAGAGTGGTCTTTAATTTTGATGTATATGTATGAAACAATTCATTTTTAATTATATAGCAAATAAAATGGTGCATTTAACCTTCCTTCTAAATTTACACAAAACATGGCATTTTTTTTTCAAAGAAAGTAAATTTTATATAAAAAGAATCAAGATGAAGTTAATCAATTAAATAGATAATACAAACAAAAACTATATAATAAAAAAAGTGTGATTCTCTTTTCCTATATGCACCCATTCATCCACCTATTTATATTATCATATTATTATATTATGATCATATTTATAAAACAAAAAATCAATAGAGACGTTAAGCATGGGCGTCATTGATGGGTCTTCAGCAAAACATCACCAATCATTTTCAGCTCAAATCTCTTCACCGCTCCGGCGGCCTCCCTCATCGTGGTGTCCACCATGTACGGCGTTCCGGCCACATACAACTCAGTCGTGTTCACCAACTGCCGACACGGCTCCCGCCTCTCCGAGATCGTCCCGTGATAATGATAATACATGATCTTCCCTTCCGTCTTATGTAACGTTTTTCCCTTGATGTTTTGCGACATGTGTACCCCCGTCGCGAAAACGTTCCGGGGTTGGATTGCGTATTTTCTGTCTCTTCTGATTCCTCTTTTCGTATCTCTGTACACCAACTTTTCGATCCCCCATTTCCTGAAAATAATTAATGTTAAAGAAAACTATCGTTATTACGAAAGAATCCAATAGTCATTATGGTCGAGAAAACGTTAAACAAATAACCACCAACCGAGGTCGCATTCTCGGGACCCAACTGAAACAATTTTTAACAAACACCACATGAATAAATGGGCATAATGCCAAAAACCACCATACCAAACCGACACAATTGCATGTTTAAGCTAACCAACTCTAAATCAATCACCCGAAAAAGTTATGGAAAGCAAAATGACCTAATTTCGGCATACAAACAGAGTGATTGGCATATCAATCTACAATGCTAGGATTTTTGGGAAGTATTTCGATTTAGGCATTGTTTGGTAAAACAAAGTAGCTTATAAATAGTTACTTTGTGTATGTTTTGATGGACAAAAAATGTAAGGCTACCTTTTATAAGCTAGCTTTTTTGAGCTTTTTGTAGCTTTTCCAATTATACCCTTATTAAAAATTATTATTATATCCCAATATACCTTTTTGATCCTTTTATATATCCATAACTAGTTTTTGTAAACACAATTTGTTATAAGCTACGTTATCAGCAAAGCTAGCTTATCAGCTAGTTTGCCAAACATAGCTGAGAGTTGATGCAAATGGTGCAATTGAATATTGGATTAATGGGTTGGGTTCATACGAGTGTTTTCCGTTTTTGTAAGATTATAAAATACCGCTGATTATAGATATAAAATAACACTGAAATATCAAAGCAAAACACGCTTTCAATTATATATAATCAACTAAACCTTCTTAAGCACAAAGACACTTTACTATGAGGATGAAGGTTCATTACTATGAAGATGAAGGTGCATTGTTATTTTTATACTCGTATGGGTCCTACATAAATAAATAAAAATGACATAAAGCCAAAAACCACCCTACCACGACCAACCCAATTGCATGTTTAATATTTTTACCAACTCTAAACCAATCACCCAAAAAGCATACAAGCATAATTATGGCATATCAATCAATAATGCTAAGATTTAGGGAAAATATTCCATCTAAAATAATGCAAATGGGTAATCGAATATTGCTTTTAAAAAAAACACACCAATTAAGTTTAATTAAAATCAATAATTTTCACCGATATAAAAACACATTTTTCTATATAAAAAATTCAGTGTTATTTTTATTATTTTACAGGTCCCCACTAAAACATACTAATGTTGCATTATTAACCCATGTGAAATGTGAGCTGTCAAACAATGGTCAGGAACCAATTCATGGTTGCAAATTTGCAATCGGTAATGGGTCAAATTCAAACCAAGATTCCAAAAAACAATTAAACCAACATTTAATTAAAAAATAATGCTGTAATTAATTCAATCAATTAATTAATTCATACCTGTAAATTTTTCCAGCATTATCATCGAGGTAGCACAGTTTGTTAGACATGGTCCGTTGCTCGATGGTGAACTGTGTGTATTCCAACAAAGAATCCGTAACGGTCTTAATGGTGGCTTTTTTGGAACGAATATGAACTCATCCACATCGAAGAAAAACATCCATTTCGTCGTAAATCGGTATCGATGTAAACAATCGTTCACGATCAAAAATTTGGTTGTGGTAGTACCCGTCGAACCTCTCCTCCTCTCGTACGTCCTGTAGCGTAACGTAACCCTTCTCGATCCACGGCTGCAGGACCTCCCGCACTTCCGGGTGGACCCCGCCCGCATCGTGGATCACGAAATGGGATTTTTCTCCAAACATTTTTACGTGGTACGCGACCCACTCGCGTACACGCTGCGGGCTCAGCCCGCCGTACAGCGGCGACCCGCAGTACAGGTAGTCGTACTGCGCGGCCGCTGGTAGAGGGGACTGGTCGAAGCTCCCGGGAGCTTCGACCAGCGCGTCGATGGTGTCGGTCAGGTTGAGGTTCGAGTCGCCTCCGCCTGCGGTGGAGGCGTGGAGGAACAATGTTCCTCCTGCACCGTCGTGGCCGACCGGGGTCGGGAAGGTGCAGTTGACCACCACGACGGTGTAGACTCGGCCGTAGCCCCAGTCGGGGAGGATCTTGTAACCCGGAGACGGTTACATTCCGGTGATCCTCTGTGGCGTTATGCGGGACCCACTCGCAGACGTATGTCGGCTTCGAGAAGACTTGTAACGGCTTTGACGACAGTCCGATGACGGCGAAGGTGTCGGCGCCGCCTCGGTACGCCGACATCAGGATGAAGTTGTAGGCGGCGGAGCCATAGCCGTTAAGTTCCTCTTAATTAAGCCACCTTGGAGGACAACATCTTCCAATTTGTTATTAACCGGCGGTGGTGGTGGGGTGGCGATGGCGGTGGGGTGGTGAGGAGGTGGAGGGCGGCGGAGGAGGCGGAGGGAAGGCGGCGCAGCCGCTGAGATCTCTGAAAGAAGAAGGGAAGAATTGGAAGAGGGTAATAAGAGAACATAAGAAAAGAAGTGCTGATAATAAGAGCTTAAGCTCAGCAGCACAATTCCAAACAACTCCAATAAACATCTTCTTCTCTTTGTGAGGATTTGGGATCTGAATTTGGTCATTATCTTTCACCATTTTCAGAGAATTGAAAGAAGATGATGAAAATGATAATGAAAATTAAAAAGAGGGAAGAAGAGTATTAGGCAAGCACCATTACCAGAAAGAAGAGAGCAGAGAGAAAAAGGTGAAAGTGTGTGTTTATTTGAGGGAGGGGCAATGGAATGGGATGGATGGATGGGTAGCAAGAAATAAAAGGGAGGTATTAATATTAATAATTGTATGTATATTAACACCTTTTCTTTTATGTTTGTATTATTTTATTTTGGTTTTATAATAAGTAATGATTGAAGTTAATTTTGTGGTATGTGTTTGACAGTAAACACACATTGCCAGCGTGTTTGTATGTGTTTTTGGGTTGGGGAATCTAAAAAGATGTCCATACCCTTGGGGGGTGCATGTTACTTTTTACCAAAATTGTGATGCCAACTCTTTTTTATGGTAAAATTGGGTTTCTGTGTTTGAAAAATTGTACCTTGTTTACATAAATCCCATATCACATCCAAAAAAATAGAGAATCTAAGTTTTTTAAGATATAATCTAAAATATGGGGTGTTTAAAACATTTTTTTATGGGAGTTGATCACCTTAGAATCTTGTTACAAAGGGTTGGTATCATTAGAGGTGATGGTGATTGTAAGCAATAATAAGTCTCTAATGATGCAGTTTCAAAATATAGTTAAAAACATTGGTGGAACGGGGAGAATATACGAAGGAGAAGCATTTTGAATTCATAATGATCGAGGGGGTTGATTAATTATCAACCACAGTACTCAACATTCTCAATTGATGTCCACTCAATGTACTTCTCCTTTTACCTTTTTATGTAGAAGTCGTGACATGTTGCATTGATGTACTTCTTGAGCAAGTACAAGCTTTGTCAGTTGTCACACAGTTTGAGTGTACGCAATGCGTTAAGGTGAATAATAAAATCAAATTTATACTTATTCATAGTATAGTAGATCAGTCGTGGATGTTTATATCTGACCATGAAGATACGATAATGTCTATCTTAACAATAAAAAGTTGATTGGCTAATGCTTGTCTTAATGACATTCTCAATCTTATTTTTAGGATCAAAGTCTTCGAGGACAACATAGGCATTAGGTAAAATGATCGAATGCTATTTAACTACTCTGTCACAAACACCATCTAGCATGTATCAAGCTTAATTGATTATATGCCCATCCATGTGTTAGATTGTTTTAAAAAAAATAATACTCAGAGCTTTGCAAAACACCCCGGTGAAAAAAAAAAGGTTTATACCTCGTCTTCTAATAAAATATCGAATTAATGGGGCTTATTTTTAGCATAAACCCAAATTTCCCATGTCTTTTCTTAGAAAAGGTCAAAATTGCAATACTTCTCATTTTAGAAAAGTGATTTTGAAATGTCTTCATTTTGAGAAATCAATATGCGAGTCAACTTTTCTTTTGTTCATATTTTAAACAATTTGTATTTTGAAAAGGCTATCAAACGAGAGGGAATAGGGGAAGAGGAAGGAGGAGGTCTAGGTCCTTGTGTTCGGGGCTAAAGGGTGGTTAGCATTGGCGATGGAGGGTTGTCATGGTGTTTGGGAAGAAGAAGAATGCGAAGATGGTGTTAGTGGTTGTCTAACATAGTAATAGGGAGGAGTGGGTTACTGGGTTTGGACGGAAGAAAATGGCATGGGTTAGGTTTCGGATTTATTTTTCGTGTTTCGTGTTTTTGTATTTCTGTTAATTTCATTTTGTCATTTTATTTGCATTTTTAATTAAATAGGTAAATGGTCAAAAATGCCACCTTCACTTAATTGAATTTTCTAATAGACTTGGTAGGAGGAACTTGGTCGTAACTAAATGTAAATCACTAGGACTTGGCTTGTAGTATATTGATTACTGAGTACCACCGAGATCAAGAATACAATTAATTGAGTTTAAGAATTGCAACACAATTTTAACCATAAGGATCAAATCTATAATGTATTCATTTATTCCGGTTCTGGTTCTCATTTTTGTGGAGCCGCTAACCGCCTAGTACCTCCCGGAACCGGTTAGGCTATATATATGTATATATTTATATGTTAATAAAGGTAATTTTATATATATGATTATTATGTTTAATAGACTAAATCTAAAATTATTATTTTACCTTTTACATTACGCATCAACTTACGACCACTTTTTCACTCGACTTATTTATTCTCTTTTTCGATATTTTTATATCGTATTTAACATTTCAAGTTGTGTTTTTTTTTGTTATTTTCATTTTCAAAAATTGTCGTAATTATTTATATAGTTTTTATCGGATAAGTTTTCATGTTTTACTATTTATTTCGTTACGTTGTGACTATGTAATAACTAATAGTTTCTTTTTTATAACATAAAATATTAAAAAAAAACATTTAAAAAATTAAACACCGGGTACCCGGTTTCGGAATCGGAACCGGCGGTTCCGGGACCGGTTCCCAAATATGAAGAACCGGTGCAACCGGTTCCGGTTCCTTCATTCTAGGAACCGCCGGTTCCGGTTCCGGTTCCATGAATTTTGGCCGGGTACCCGGTTTTGCTCACCCCTAATTCTAAATATACGTATTTGTATTATTATCAAGGTTCTAAATAGCGTGGGACGTAACATGATAGCAAGGCCAACTCTCAAATATTGGAAGCTATGACGAGATCATGCGTTTTTCTACGCATCACTTAAGACGAAAAATCTCTGCATAATATTATATACATGAACATATGTTTTCCTACTATCACTCTATGAATTAATGATAAGAAACAATTTAAACTAAGTTATATATTAAAAAAAATAACAAATGTAACATTAAAAGATAAGATAAATCAAATAGCATGTTACAAAAACCGAACATTATACCATGGCGATATGGCGTGCCTCAGGCATAGTAGAATGAGACATAAGTCTTGAGCCATGGCATGTCATAGCTGCTTTGCGGCAAACTTTTTCAAAAAATGGTTATTATGTCTAGTGATTTAAAATTTTATTTAAAATACTTATAATGTAATATATCTTTAAAGGGTAAAATATGATTTAATCTCTAAACCTTTTTAATTAATGTTTTTGTTGGTCCATTTCAACAAGATTCAGGGGTAGAGAAGAAGAAAACAACAAGAATCGATAGCAAAAGAAGGTGTTCTTAATTTATTCGAGAGCTCTCACGGTTACAAGAAACACACACTAAGAACTCAAAAGTCGACTCTCATATGATGTTTCTCTTCTCTCGACTACGAACTATCTAAATCCTAACCCCAAGACCCTTTATATATAGGTGTCCACGGTTACACAAAGCTTGCTCTATAAGCTGAGTAGCACAAAGCTTGCTGTATAAGCTAAGTAGCACAAAGCTTGGTCTATAAGCTAAGTAGCACAAAGCTTGCTCTATAAGCTAAATAATACAAGTAAGCACAAATCTTGGTTTATAAAACTTTCACTAATTAGGACAATTTGGTCCTAACAATCTCCCCCTAAAGTTTTATAAAGGAAGCATCTCCGGTCTTCTCCCCCTTGCGTTCTTTAGAAAACTTTGGCGATGTTCGGCAATACTCTGATCTCCAAGCTCCCCCTCGACTGCAGCTCTTTGTCTTCAGTTTCAACTTAAATGTCGCGTGTTGAGTAGGAATTTAGCATAAAAGCTGAGCTTGGATCACCAAAACATCATATGGAATGAAAACCTGGGAGAAGTTGTTTCTTGATAGGCTTTATTTCTTTGACCCTCAACTGTTCAGAGGATTAGCCGATTTCCTGAATTCTTTCAAAATATCAAGTAACCAGATCCAGATCTATTCTTCTTAGTTAGATGGATGACGACCGTCACTCAAAATTCTAGATCGCAACCGAGCCTCCACAACGGTAAAATGGTTAGGAATTAAGCACATAACAATAGTACCAATCACCGAAGGTGACATCCAAAGGAAAAACTCAACTCTCACTCCTAAGAGGAGTAATTCCATCGAGGAAAAACTCCAGAATAATGTTGCAGAGCGTCAGGCTTCTGAGTAATCTAACCAAATATAAAATCTGATCGCCGTCATTCTGAAATCGTTACAAATCCGGCATGAGAAGAAATTCATGAATAGTGAGAGGAAATCTTGGGTTGGAAACGTAAAATTGTTGTGTATTCCATGTGTAGCAACAAATGGCGGAATTATACCACACATGCTTTCCAGAGATATGTCATTGAAGTAGGTTAAAAGGTTTCTGAAAAGTAGGTAAGGTTCAAGTCCCGATTCGGGAAAATATGAGTCCCGATTCGGAAGTTGTTCAATTCACCGATTCGGGATTATATTAATCCCAATTCGGTGAATGAGTTGAAGATCTTAGGCTGATGCGGGGTTTCCAAAAGGTCTGATTCGGGGAATAAGTTTTCCAAATCGGGAAACAAAGTTTCCAATTCGGAAAAGAAATAATCCAAAACAGGAGTTAATGAAAGTTCCGATTCGGGAGTCAAGTCTTCCGAATCGGGATGCTAATATCCAATTCGGGAAACAAGATTCCGATTCGGGAGTCCGAGTTCCGATTCGGGAAACCCAAACAGCCAACTTACCCAGAACATTTTCGCACAACAAAATAGCTGAATCTGCTGAAAAATCGTTCAAATCGAATGATTTGTTTGGCTCTGATACCACCTGTTGGTCCGTTTCAACAAGATTCAGGGGTAGAGAAGAATAAAACAACAAGAATCGATAGCAAAAGAAGGTGTTCTTAATTTATTCGAGAGCTCTCACAGTTACAAGAAACACACACTAAGAACTCAAAAGTCGACTCTCATATGATGCTTCTCTTCTCTCGACTACCAGCTATCTAAATCCTAACCCCAAGACCCTTTATATATAGGTGTCCACGGTTACACAAAGCTTGCTCTATAAGCTGAGTAGCACAAAGCTTGCTGTATAAGCTAAGTAGCACAAAGCTTGCTCTATAAGCTAAATAATACAATTAAGCACAAAGCTTGCTTTATAAAACTTTTACTAATTAGGACAATTTGGTCCTAACAGTTTTAATCCCCAAACTTGCTATAATGAATGTTTTAATCCTTAAAGTTGTTATAATTAGTTGTTTTAGCCAGACTTGCTACAACATGTTACTACATTTTAAAAAATCACTTTAGTCCTAAACTTATGAATAAAAATATGATTTAACCTTTAAACTTTTATTTAAAATTGGTTTAACCCCTAAACTTTTTAATAATTGTTATAATCCTTAAACTTGTTTAACCTAGTTATTTTTATTCCTAACATAATCTAATACAACATTTTACTAGCTAAACCCATTACCATCTATTCACGATAGGAAAAATCCTGTATCCGTTCGTCTCCAGTCCAATCCAGCTTGCAATTTAGTCAAATCGATTTTCCTCTTTGTCGATAATCTCTTTTAATAGTTGCCGGTATGTATCTCAATTTTTTTTAACGACAAAGATTTTATTGCAAAACCAACACAAAGTTACAAAGGGAACCACAAGAAACAAAGAAACACAAACAAGCCAACAACATCTAGGCTGCCAAGCAGCCGAAGACCCAACAACAATTCAAAACAGCACAGCTAACAACGACACTCACGCAACAGAAAGGAACCAAGTATAACGAGAAGAAACCTTCAGAAACTAGGTAAGGCTGCCACGAGTTTGCGAGAATTAAACAGCCATAATCAACCCAACCCAGTTTTGAACGCCCCTTCACACTCACGACCGCTCCTCTTTACGCCACCTGAACTGTATAGCGAGATATGAAACCAGCCGCATGAAAATATCGATCTCTTTCCTCGAACAATACACAGCTTCCTCTTGAGACTTCATCCGATTCTGCGACAGACCCCAGCCACCACTGTTACAGCTTCGAACTTTACAGACCGTGGTTTCACTCGAGTTCGATAATTACCTTCCATACGGGTCCGTATCTCAATTTGTTTTCATTTCTGTCATTTTCCTATCGTATTGGAGAACATTTCATTTGATCAAGTGAGGGATATCAAGATCAAGAAATACAATTTAGATATATTTAAGATCATGTGTTTTGGAAGTACTTCAAGGTAGGGTTAAACATTTATTAGATATAAAAAATAATTAGGTTAAATAAGTTTAGGTGTTTAATAAAATACTATAAAATTTTTAAGAATTATAACATTTATTAAGAAGGTTTAGGGTTAAACCATTTTTAGTAAAAAGTTTAAGGGTTAAATCACATTTTATCCATAAGTTTAGAGACTAAAATGATTTTCAAATTTGTAGTAATCTGCTATACTAGGTCAAGTGACTAAAACAGTTAATTATAACAAGTTTAAAAATTAAAACATTCATTAAAAAATTTAGGAATTAAATTATTTTTAAATACAAATTTTAAAGGTAAAATCATATTTTACCCTTCTTTAAATTAGAAAGATTAATGTTTATTAACTGAAATTTAATTTAATAGATTAATGTTATTAGCTGAATTTTTCGTTTTCATTTAGAGGAGGCTACGGGCTACCTATAAGAGGGAACATACACATTAAATAGACCATTAAATAAATCTATATATATATAAAAGGAGGATGTTGGATGTATGATGTGGCATTCTATCTATTGAGTATTTGCCCAAAAGAATTTTCTCCTTTTTTTGAGTTTTTTAAATATCAATTAAGCTAAAGACTATTCTACCCTTAAATATAAATTCCATGTTTTATTATAAGAAGGACAATTTGGTAATTTAACTTAACAATTAAATTGTCTTTAACTTTCATATTATTTAACTTTTAAAAACATTTACTCTACCCTTTTCAACTTCTCATACCCTTATACTATTTGATAATTTTACTTATAATTTAATTAGCCTTAACTTCCACATTACTTAAATTTTTAAAGACATTTATTTTAGCCTCTTCATGTTCACATTTATTAATTGAAAGAAAACCTACAACATAATCATCTATAAATTACAACCTATACTCCACCAAAATGTAATTAACAACTTTTTGTTCTATGTTATACTATTGTGTTCCTATTTTGTTTGTTGCTTCTATTTTTTATAATTCATATCCCATCAACATTGTTGCTCAATCTTCGTATAACTTCAAGGTAGGTTAACACTTTTTATGATTATTTTATGATTTTCGTAAGTTATATATTGTTTATGTGTACATATATGCATGTCAATCAATATTATTATATTTTTCTATAAATTCGTATAACTTCAAGGTAGGTTAACACTTTTTATGATTATTTTATGATTTTCGTAAGTTATATATTGTTTATGTGTACATATATGCATGTCAATCAATATTATTATATTTTTCTATAAAAAATTTCCATATAATTTTTATACGTTTTTGTGTATATTTTGTATTGTTTTTATAAAAGTTTTTTGTTTTTCTATTTTTGAAACTTATTCCAATTGTTATATTTGTTCTCCTTCATGCTTCCTAATTGATATTTATGTACTATAACATTTTTCCATCAAAATTCAAATAATGTTTTTGATTTGTGTATATTATAATCGATTGTTAATAAGTTTTTGAGTTTTATTTGGAATTTCTTCACAATTGTTATTTTTTTCTCTTTCATGTTTTCCACTTGATATTTTATGTTGTACGAGTGTTTTATGTAGGGTTTTTTCTCAATTTGTTTTGCTTATATTGTTGTAGTTTCCTAGAAAAGAAATTGTTGACAACAATCAAACTCCAAATAATAACATTTGGTTTTTTTAGTCTTTATTTAGTTGTGATTCTTTTCTAAATCTTTTATGTTTTCACAAGAGTGTTATGTAAATAATATGACTAAGATCATAAGATAATATTGACGTAATTAATCATCATCTTAAATTTTTTATTTAACTTATAAATTTTTTTATTGTAAAAAAGACACATATAATAATTAATGTATTCAAGTACATCTCATGTGAATAGAAGTATATATATATATATATATATTATGATGTAAAATAAAAGAATAAAAAAATTTATGGTATATATTGATATGCATTATATATATTCCAATAACTTTAAATATTTAATTTTCAATTAATATACAAAGTCTGAACCAACTTATTATTATTACTATTTAATATTTTATTAAAAATAATAAAAATATAAAATAACATTTAACTAATATATATAAATAAAATCAAAATTAATGTATAGTTAAATATTTATTGTTATCCAGCTCTTTAATAAGTGGAATATTTGATATATATATATATATTATTGTTAAATAAAATTTATATATAATTAAGTATTTATTACTAACTCTCTCATTAATATCTTAATGGATACTTATTATATTTAATATCATTAATTAAACAAATACATACAATTAGAAACAATTAGTAGAATCAATAGATATAGTTAAAATTATAATCAAAAGTAAAATATATCATAATCAACTAGCAATATGTTTTGTCAAAAAAAAAAAAAAAAAAACTAGCAATATGAAAAACGAAAGATAGAAACATATACAGAGGTGAGTTCAAATTTTAAATTAAATTAAACAAATATATAAAATTTGCAAAAATAACTTGCTACTATTATTAATATATAATTTTTTCAGTTTCGTCTCGAAACAATAACTCACTACAATTAATGTATATAGTTATTCCAATTTTATCTGAAATGAAAGAATGTAAAAAAATGGAATTAGAATTGATATAAAACCTCTTATTTTTTCAAGATTAACCTAAACACTAATTTATTAAAAAACAACCTTAACATGAAAACATTAACAACTCAATTATATTCACATATAATTATTTGAGTCAATTACAACGCACAACGATATAGAATTTATTAGTTATTACTTTATTATATATATATATATATATTAGAACTTAAAAGAAACAACTAAAGATGATGAGGTAACTTCACATCAAGTCTAATATCGATTTTTTAATTAACTTAATATATGATATGTGATCATCGACTCATTTAACGATAATACTTTATAAAAACTTTATCAACACCGCGCAACGCGCGGTGTCGAACACTAGTTTTAATGTAAAACAGTTTCTATGTTGAACAAAATTTACCTGTAAATATATTTTCTTAAACGTATATATGAATGCTCTCTACACACCATTAAAACACAATAACCAATTATATATTAGTTAACTCCATTTTTGAAAATTTGTTTCCTAAAAAAGCTGAATCAAAAGAAATCTAATGAACTATTACATTTTAAATCATTTAGTTTGTAAACTATTCTTTTGTATGATTTTTTATTTTATTTTAAATGATTAAGATCTTAAATTATTTTTTCAATGAAAAAATTATTAAAGAAATTTATTTTAAATTATTAAGTCTCCAATAGTTTATTTACTTTAAAAAATTCTTTATTACTTTTTTATTAAAATATACACTGCATTTAGTATCCAATTAAATTTTTGAAAACTTTCAAATGATACTATTGATAAAATATTAAAATAAGAGTAAACTACAAATTTGGTCCTTGAAGTTTACCAAAACCAATAGAACTTGTCCTTGAACTTCGAAAAAATACACTAAATGTCCTCAAGGTTCGTGTTTTGCTTTGAATTTGGTCTCTGCTCACTAACTCTGTTAAAAAATCAGTTAAGTGAGGGTTGCATTTGAATAAATGAAAGAACAAGGATCAAGCTGTAACTCTCAATCTATCTATCTATCTATTTATCTCTCTCTCTCTCTCTCTCTCTCTCTCATTTAACCAAACCACAACCACCACAGCCACCACCACCCACCCACAACCATCAAGCACCAGCACCACCCACACAAGTCTTTGAAAACACATCGAACGATTTTATAGGTCTTTAATTTACCTTAAAGATTCCCCCAACAGAAAAATTCCTAGATACGCCACTGAACACCACCAACACCACACTCACCACCAAACAACCACCATCGAGAGAGAGAGAGAGAGAGAGAGAGAGAGAGAGAGAGTCGACACCTCACCGTTCCCAGCATCGGCAACTGCTCCACCGATGATTGACGCCTCACGTTTTCTGCTTCACTGCTCCACTACTCCACTTCTCCACTGCTTTGGCCTCTTCCCCTTTCCCCCACTGGCGACGGACGCATCTTCCCTTTTTCCCCAAACCCAAAATCGGCCTCTTCCCCATTTTCCCAAACCCTAAATCGACTTCTTCCCCCTTTTTCCCAAACCCTAAATCAACGGTATGTGCAGCTCCGACCCTCTCCGTGTGTGTATGTCGTGTGTGTGTATGTGACGACCCTCTTCCCCCAGATCAGGTGACGGTGTGTGTGTGCAGGTGTTTGGTGTTGGGTGTGGTGGTGGCAGTAGTTTGGTGGTGGTGGGTGTGGTGGTGGTTAGGGATGGCAAAAAATCCCGAACCCGACAGGGAAACCCGAACCCCGACTATGTTTGGGTCGAGTCAGGTTGCACTATTTTGGGCAGGGTTGGGTACGGGGTATTTTCGGGGATTTCTTCGGGTTCGGGTTCGAGGACGAGGCAAGGTATCCCCGCCCCGATATATATTAATTAATATAAAATAAAATATTATATATAATATATAACATAAAACTATAAATATATATATTTATGTTGTTTATTTAACAACAAACTTGTTTAAATTAAGTAGTAACTAATATCAAGTTAATTTTTATATCATTTTGGATTTTATTTTTAAAGATCAGTTCGGGTTCGGAGATAGGGATTCCCCATCGGGTTGGGGACGGGAACCGGACATAAAAAATCCCAGACGGGGAACGGGTCGGTGACGAGCATGTATTTTAGTTTCGAGGACAGGGACGGGGGATGCAAAACCTGCCTCGTTGCCATTCCTAGTGGTGGTGGTGGTAGTGGGTACATGAAGATTAGAGAGAGAGTTACAACTTGATCCTTATTATTTCATTTATTCAAAGCACCTTTTATTTAACTGAGTTTTTAACAAAGTTAGTGAGCAAGGATCAAATCCAAAGTGAAACACGAACCTTGTAAACGTTCAGTGTACTTTTTGAAGTTCAGGGGCAAGTTCCGTTGATTTTGGTAAACCTCAAGGACCAAATTTATAGTTACTCTTAAAATAATATTTCCCTTCTCTTTGTTTAAAGAGATTTCTTTATATTCAAAATTTACTTTAAAATTGCTATTTTCAAGAAAATGAGTAACAAAAAATATTTTCATAAATAGGGGAAGTATCCGTTGCAAACCAGGTAGATTGTACAAACTCTACAAACCTAATCTTAACCATTGATTTTCCATTTATTTCAATTGATTTTGTGTATCTCCTAATTTTTAGGTAGTCTTTTTCAAATGTGGTTGAGAGAATTTAGGAACTTAATTAATCTACACCATTGATCATGTATATGTATGGTTGAGATTGGTTTATATAGTTTGTACAAACTATCCGGTTTGTAATGGATACGACCCCTTAAAATAAAAGAGTTTTAGAATTATTTTATTTGAAAAAAATAGTTCAATACTAAATCATTTCAACATCAAAAATCCAATGATCGTTTTGATTTATAAAATAATTAAAACCTTAATCATTTAAAATAAGATACTTTAATTTCTTTTAAAAGTTTTTAAATAACATTTAGTATAATATCCATGAATAAATTACAAAAATATTATAATAAAAAGTTATAAAATTAAAGTATTGATGAATGGAGAGAAAGAAATTGATAGAAGGCTGCCACGTGGACGAAGCTGGAGAGTCAGCATTTCAGCCGACACGGCCTCAATTTTTGCTTGCTATATATTTAATATATTTTTAATAAATAAATATTTTCCATTCATCAACCGAAATTGACTGCTTACGTCGACCGACGACGACTCTATATTCACATACATAATACGTTCTATTTTTCACATCTCTTCGTATTTTCATTTTAAATCCTCAAAATATCTATGCTTTGCTAATTGCTATTACGTTACGTTTTGTTACATGAGAGTAACTCTGACCACAATTATTACGTACGTGTAAAATTGAACCCTGAATAGATGAGATATATTTAAGGGTGGAACCGAAACTAATTTGTGTGGAGGCAAACTCTAAACAATAATGTTAATTCTAAAAAAATAGTTTTTTTATACACAAAAACCTCCAAAATGTTAACAATAATCGTAACTTTAAAGTAGTATTTTTTTATACAAAATAAAACTCCAAAATATTGACCCGAACAATGGCCATTAATTGTAGATCTAAATACTTAACCTAGGATCTCTTCGGCAATTGACCACGTCGAGTGGCATCTTTCTGAAACCTTTTCACTATAAGTTCATTGTCAATGCCCTGAAGTACTTCTTTCTCAATATATGCAACCACACAATCATTCATTCGCTTATCTTCCATTTTATTGTGTAATAGAGTCTTCACAACATTCGTTGCTGAAAATGATCTTTCAACCGAAGCTGTTGACATGGGTAATACCAAAACTAACTTGATCAACTTATAAACCAAAGGATAAACATGTTTCTTCTTCTCGACTAGCTTTGCTACTTGCTTGCTCCTTTCTTTCGTGTGAAGCTAAAGAGACGTGAGTAGATGAACTTCCAAATGGGCCTTTAAATTTCCATTCATGGTGATTATCTGATTTTCAAATGATAAACAAAATTTTATTTTATTTAAAAATATTTAAGGGAGCAATTACCTAAATAATAGTAATATATATAATTTTGTTAAAAATATTTAAAATGTTAAGGGCAGTAACTGCTTCTCCCCTGGATATACCAACACATCCATCAGAGCCTTAATTACTACGCCATAACCTTTGTGGTTATCAATATTTTTCATTTGTAAATATTTATCAATTTTTTGTTATGTTGCACATCTTATTCCATATTTATTGCACTGATGACAAATACACATTAGTACGACTTTTATTTGATACTTATTGATTCATATATGAAGAACTTCCGTCAACAAATCTTTCTCTTTTAGGCAGACACATGCTAGAAATAATCATCATGATTCGAAATATGTAGATGAACCTTTTCATATGATAAAAGTTATTGATCAAGTATTGCTACTATAACTTATAAATGTGCATGCTTTGATCATACTTTTTGGATGCAACAAATTTATTGTTTTTATTCATATATATTAAAATATTAAAATTGTATCGTTATCATATTAAATGCGTTTCAATTATAAATTGCATTGTATGTAGGACACGTACGGTCATGCTTTTTCTTGACCACAAAATAAACTTCACATTTGTCCTTGAAATTTGAATGCTAACTAACAACATAAGCAAGCATACCCAATATATCAATTAGAAATAAGGTCTCAGAATAATTAGCTTATATATATATATATATATCTTTAATGGTAGATAGTTATTTGTTTTTGTAAAAGGTGATGATATATCATCACAATTTTTTGAACTTTGAAAATTCTGAAAAGATTTTCACGAGTCTAAAATGGTGCACTTTTAACCATCAAGCAAAATAAATCTAATTATCGTATTACTTTGCTGACTATTTGTAGCTATATGTCAGGTTGAGTTTCTATGAGAAGTTTAGGTTCACCTTTAGCATGAGATATTTGAGAAATGGTCATTAGCCGCTCGATTTTCATGGTGCACATCAGGATGAGATGACCGAGATAAAATACATGGAGACACATTGGACTAATTCCATTCTAAATGCAACTCATGGGAGGGCAAGAAATTATAATAGGTCAAGGTTTCAGATCCACTTTTAACATTCTCATTGTGAACTCTACTTCTCACACGATCATTCGCCTTATCGCCCATACATATGTAGATTTATATATAGTGAGACAATTTATATATGAATCATTGAATAATTGCATATGAAAAGACATATGTGAATTCATGTGAATAATAAAGGTAACTTCATTAACAAAAACTAGATATTGATACTATGAAAATGCTACTATGTAAATTGTATTCATTTAAAGATGCATATATATATATATATATATTAATTCATATAAATAATTTGTAACATAATTCATATATTAATTATTATTATTTAGAATCGAAGGGCTACCGGCCGAAGCTTGGAGTGATAGCACAATTCACAACATAGCCTCTGAGTTCGGAGAGGTGGTGGAGGTGGATACCCCTAGGTTTGATGGTAGCATGAACAATATTGGTGGAGCTTTAATCCTTTCAAATAAATGGGAAGAAATCAATGTTACTGTTCAAGTGAAAGTAGTTGAGAAATTGTGTCAAGTCAAGGTCTTTGAAGCACACAATAGGGCAATTTTCTTTTCTAGCTTCACGGAAGGTAAATCAACGCCATCGGAATCTGATGAAGGTGGGGATGAAGACTTGTTCGGCGAAGGAGTTAGCGATACCTTCTCTGTGGCCTCTCCCATTGTTTCTAATCGGAAATCCAGCGATGGTGCTCGGAGCAATGTCGGCATCGGGACTGATGAAGCCCCTTCGAGAATCGGGCAATCGGTTGATTTTCCCGATTTTGAGAATGCGGCGATTCCAGAAACAAGGGAGAGACTTTCTGTTCGGGCTATGGCCCACCTTCAAAATGAGCAGGCCCAGGTAAGAGTTAGTGGAGAGGCCCAAATTAATAATGTTTTGCGTGGGTCGGGCCAGAATGACAATTCTCATGCCTTTTCTGCTTCACGTGGAAGTAAGAAAAAGGGTTTAGCTTTCTTTGGTCAATCTCAGTCGCAAGTAGGAAGGAATGAGTCATCTTCTTCCTTTGGAAGCAAAGATGCACCACAAGTCAAGATCTTCGGCAAACAGGTCGGAGTTGTGTTTGAAGATGCGTCCGAAGGGTGCTAGCTCTCAGTCTTTTTCGGGTTTTCTATTTGTTCACCAATGTTATTGCTCTCCTTAAATTGTTGCGGTTTGAATTCACAAGGCAAGCTTGATGCCATTCGCTCGATGATAAAAAAAGAGAAATGTTCCCTCATAGCTATTCAAGAAACTAATTGTGAGTTTATCTCTGATCTGGTTATTAAAAGGTTGTGGGGCAGGGAGCTTTCGGTTTTACTGTTGGTAATTCAATTGGGGCTTCAGGAGGTACTCTTTTGGTTTGGGATGCAAATATTTTTAGTCTAGAAGAGGAGATTAAGGGGAATGGTTTCTGCTGCGCCATAGGCGTTTGGGTAGGTGTGGATAGGAAAATCGACTTTATTAATGTGTATGCCCCCAAACGACTTCTGCAAAAGTGGTTTTGTGGTCTTCTATCTCAAACTTAGTCATGGGATCAGACTACATATGGATTGTTATGGGCGATTTTAACGCAATCAGGTGTCGTGAAGAAAGAATTGGGGCAAGTTTTGATCCGTATGATGCTTCGGCTTTTAATAGTTTTATACTCTCTTCGGGTCTGCA
The DNA here is from genome assembly GCA_030169165.1 of Centaurea solstitialis. Lineage (NCBI taxonomy): Eukaryota > Viridiplantae > Streptophyta > Magnoliopsida > Asterales > Asteraceae > Centaurea > Centaurea solstitialis. The sequence continues at coordinate 17,546,790 of CM058040.1, read as the reverse complement.
CGATCTACAGTTGTGTGGTCGTAGATTCACCAGATTTAGCAAAGACGACAAGAGTTTGAGCAAACTGGACCGGTTCTTGGTGAACTCCAATTTCGTTTCCATTTGGAAGGACGCACAGGTGCTGGTGTTACCTCGAACGTTATCAGATCATTGCCCGATCCTCTTACGAACAGGGGAAATCAACTTTGGACCAAAACCTTTCAAGATATTTAACCATTGGCTCTCCTCGGAAGATTTCTCAAAGGTTGTTATTGCATCCTGGAGTAGCACCTCCACTCGGGGTTCGGCGGATGTGAGGCTGAAAGCTAAACTGAAAAAATTAAAAGAAGACATACGAGCCTGGGCTAAGAAGAATAAAGAATTTAGTTTGGATAAAAGGTGAAACTGAAAAAGTTTTTAAAAGGGTGGGATTTGAAAGCAGAAGCAAAAGCTTTATCCGATGAAGATTGTCGAAAAAGGGAGGACGCTATTTTTGATTTAGAACAAATAGAGGCAAATGAGAGATCCGAGCTCATGCAAAAAGCGAGAATAACTTGGGCAATTGATGGTGATGAGAACTCCAAGTTCTTTCATGCCATGGTTAACCATAAATGGCGTAATAGGAGCTTAAAAGGCTTGCTTAATGAAGGCACGTGGGTCACGGACCCCATGTTAATTAAGAAGGCGGCTTATGAGCATTTTGCTTCTAGATTTTTAGAACCTATTCCATCTCATCGCCCGAAATTCATAAATTCCAGGTTCAAGCGGTTATCGGCAGAAGATGTCTCTTTTCTGGAAGCTCCTTTCTCGCTTGATGAGATAAAGGATGCAGTTTGGTCGTGCGATGGTTCAAAGGCCCCGGGGCCTGATGGCATGAATTTTAAGTTCATTAAAAAGTTCTGGCATCTTTTTAGCTCGGTTTTCTACGACTTTGCATCTCACTTTTGGGATAAGGGTGTGTTGAACAAGGGATGTAATGCCTCTTTCATCGCTTTAGTGCCAAAAAATTGGATCCCTTGGAGTTAGGGGATTTCAGACCAATCAGTTTGTTGGGATGTCAATATAAGGTCTTAGCTAAGATGTTAGCGAGTAGACTCTCAAAGGTTATCGAGAAGATTATTAGTGCCAATCAAACGACCTTTATCAAGGGCCGTCAAATTCTGGATGGTTGCCTCGTTGCTAATGAAATCGTTTCTTTTGCCTCGAAAAATAAAATGGAGTTAATGGTGTTAAAAGTTGATTTCGAAAAAGCTTTTGATTCCGTTAATTGGAATTTTCTCTTGTCTATCATGAAGCAAATGGGTTTCGGGGACAGATGGTGTAGCTGGATAAGTGGATGCTTGAAATCTGCGTCGGTTTCGGTTCTTATCAACGGGTCCCCGACTTGCGAATTTAGCATGAGTCGTGGGTTGCGGCAAGGGGATCCCCTTTCCCCTCTTCTTTTCTTGATTGTAGGTGAAGCCTTGCAAGTGATGACGGTGGAGGCCTGTGAAAAAGGGCTGTATAAGGGGCTGCATTTAAAAGAAAAAAACCGGAACTTATCTTTACTTCAATACGCAGATGATGCTCTTTTTTTCGGAAAATGGTCAAGAAAAAATCTCCACAATCTTCTGCTTATTCTTAAATGTTTCAACGAGGTTTCTGGTCTTCGTATAAACGTCTCAAAAAACACCTTGTTTGGGATTAACGTGGCGGAAAATAGAGTTGCAAAAGCTGCCGAAAGCATCGATTGCCGATTCTCAAAATTGCCTTTTATGTACTTAGGAATTCCGGTTGGAAATAGTATGAATCGCAAGAGCGCTTGGAAGGATATTGTAAGTAAATTCGAAAAGAAATTGGCAAGGTGGAAGATGAGCTTGCTTTCAATAGGAGGAAGACTAACGCTTATTAATTCTGTGTTATCTTCTCTTCCGCTTTATTATTTTGCGCTTTTCAAAGCTCCGACCGGAATAATTAAGAAGTTGGAGTCTTTAAGAAGAAAGTTCTTTTGGGGAATGAAGGATGATGAAAGGAAGATTTCTTGGGTCTCCTGGAAGAAAGCTATGGCTCCTAAAGAAGCTGGTGGTCTAGGTGTTCCAAGTCTGATGGTAAAAAACACATCTTTACCGGCAAAATGGTATTGGAGGTTCCTAAAAGAAAAAGATTGTGTTTGGAGAGATGTTATTTCGGAGTTTTATGGAGAAAATGGTGGCTTTCTAGATAGACAAGTCAATTACAAGAAGGGAGTGTGGACATCGATTGTGAGCTGTTCAAATTTGAACTCTCTTAATCTTGATTTTTGTAATTCCTTTATTAAACAGGTTGCAGACGGTTCGGAGTCTAGCTTCTGGCATGATAAAGCTGTGGGACATGGAATTTCTCTTTGCGAGAGGTTTCCTCGGCTCTATTCCTTGAAGTTAACGAGAAGGGCGACTTTCAAAGAAAGATGGAGTTGGGTTAATGGAGCCTGGCAAGGGACGTGGGAGTGGAGAACAATATTACGAGGGAGATCTTTGGAGGAATTCAACAACCTGGTAAATTTGTTGCTGTCCTCTGACTTTAAAATTTCTGGCACAGATACTTGGCGTTGGACTTGGGACAACAAAGGTTTTTTTCGGTTGCTAAATTATCCGATTTGGTTCTCGAGAAAACTTACTCGACCAATCCAAGTGTTAAACCTTTTTGGTCAAATTTCGTTCCCAAGAAGGTGAACATTTTTTACTGGAGGTTGGTGAATAAGGCCATTCCGACGGGTTAAATTTGTTACATAGGGGAGTTCCGATCACCTCTTCCGTTTGCGTTTTTTGTGAGGGACATGAGGAATCTGAGGACCATTGCCTCTTTAAATGTCATCTGGTCGAGCCCATTTGGAAAAAAATTTGGCTTGGTGGGGAAAGAACGGTCCGCGGCCATTCTCCGTTGACTCTTTTAGTGATTTGGTTCATGACCGGTCTAAAAAAGACTTGCTAAATCGGGCTTTCAAATCGGTCTGTGGGGTGACAGCTTGGGCAATTTGGAGATGGAGGAACAAGGTAGCACAATACCCGATTCCTGATAGAGAAACAGGGGGTGAAGATGAAGAGCATGGATATTTTTCCGGGGATCCAACGTGTTACGGCTTTGTGGTTTGATAGTCGTTGCTCTTCCTGTTCTATTAATTTTGATAGCTGGTGTATTAGCCCTTTTACGGCTCTTGTTTAAACTTTGTGCTTTCTCTAGCTTGTCGCTAGCGTGCTAATAAAGTCTTTGGTTCCTTGGCGGGGGTGATGGCTTTGCCGAAGCTCTTTGCCTTGGTTCCTTTCTTGCCTTTCAAAAAAAAAATTATTATTATTTAGACTCAGATTTTACAAAAATTTCAATGATTCAAGTATCAATATTTTCTTTTATTATATTTGTACTATATTGGTTTTAATATAAATTTGAAAATGGGTATCGGATTCGGGTCGGTTGGAGCGTATATATAGTATATAATAAAATAACTACATCAAAAATATTCAATATTTGGCTCATTTCGATCGTATGGACGATACAAATATAATGACATAATTTGTTAATTTAAATGTCTATATATTGAAAATTATTTGATTACATTCTCTTTAAAAGAATATCAACGTTTAAAATTAAGTAAAAAACTTGTAATTTTATTGAGTATAAAAGTCTATACTGAAATAGCTGTTATATTTTGTTTTTATCTTTTCTTAGAGGAGTTTTTTAATTATAAAATAATCTTATAAACTATAAATACATTGAATTATTGATTTCAAAGATTCTATAAACATTATTGCATTAGAATATGTGGGTCTCCAACAAAGTAATGAAATCACTTATTAGCCTCCCTTAATTAATTGAAAACAAAATCCAAATTTGACACCGGATTAGGGGGTTTTACAAATACTAGAGTTCTAGGCTTCTAGCAAACCGTAATAACAAAATATTCATTCACTCTATATATGAATTTGATATTATTTTTTTTAACGACAAACAAAAACGTTAAAATGAAACAAAAACACAAATAGAAGCCTAGAACTAAAACAAAACCCACCAAAACAACAAAGAGCCACAACCAGACTTACCCAACCTCTGATCATAATCGAAAGCTATCAAAAGGCAAATATCAACGGTACACATTACCCAGAAGATCATGCATGATACCAACCACCATCTTTTAACCCAAGTAGACATCATCCATTTAAGGAAAATGAGTAGAATTTAAGATAAGACCCACCAATCACAACAACATATGAAAGTGTCCATAAGGCAATCAAAATGGTCCTATGCAATAGAGCCTTGAGGACGCCTTTCAACCGGGTGTGTAAACATTATGAGTGATTAGATACGTTGAATGCTCTAAGCTAATCTCATGCCGAGGATATCATTAACAAATAAATATACATAAACTATTTAATAAAAAGTAATAATTATAATAATTTTTAAGTTCAAATGTTGAATAGTTTCAATATTAATATTAGAGAAATTAAAGAAAGATAACAACATATAGGTATGGTTGGAAACTAGAGAATTTTTTTAGAAATATGTTTGTTTGTAAAATTCATGACATATTGTTCGTTTGTCAAAATAAAGTGTGTGATACATATTGGAAAGCTTCAATGTGTCTTAAACATCTCCGTGATGTAGTATGATATCTTTTGTAAGTGGATCAGAATCACCATTATTTGAAAGTTCATTGGATGTTGGACAAAAACTACACACCAATTTTAGGGTGCTTACATGTTGAGTGATTAGGTTGAAGCATTTAACAATCCAACCCTGTAAAATCCAAATATCTAAATTATACATTTTTTTTTGTGATAGGAAAATACTTCTTTTTGTCCCAACGGGAATCAAGAGTGTTTCGTATCAAAAAGTCAAGTTTTTGAGCTTCAGGGGAATGACGCGAATGTGCCAATGGGCACAATCATGTGGCATTCTTGCCTTGGAAAGAACAACTTTTGGTACATCTCGCACGATAGTGCCTGGGAGAGTGCCATTGGCACAATCACATGGTAATCTCACCGTAAAGGTGCAGAGGCTTAAATGTTGATGTTTTCCAACATTTCTCATTTCACACCATTCACCTTTCTCTCCTCTGGTTTTCTCTACATCATCTTCAAACCCTAGAGCCTTTTAAGGCTTATCTTGGAGAATTTTAAGTCTCCATCCACCATCTAAACATGAATCCTTGCGGTAGAAGTGTCAAGTGTTGGGAATTTTGGCTAGAATAAAAAAAAAAGTCTTGGAAGTTTGTCCCACATCGGTGGAACAATGAAAGGTGGAAGGGACTTCAAGCCTATAAAAGGAGGTCCAAGGCTTTGGTTTCAAAGCATCACAATAAAATACACTTTAAGTATTTTATTCTTTCTTTCTTGTTCTCTTGTTATAGAGTGTAGAAAGTTGTGAGTTAAATCTTTGAGAGTGTGGGTGTTATTGGGTGAGGCTTGAGAGTTTAGAGCTGTGTGATTGTAACAATTTTTCACATAGTAGATTTTCTCTCTGGAGGCCCGTGGTTTTTCTCCGGTTTTGGAGTTTCCACGTAAGTTCTTGTCTTCGTCTTTGTCTTTTATTTTTTTTTCTATATTTGTTCATTGCCTTGGGTTGTTGGGTAAATATTGAGGCCAATTTCCCAACAATTGGTATTAGAGCTCCGGGTTGGAGGAGGTCTCGGTTAGAGGATTCTTAGTATGCTCTGTGGTCGCAGCTTTGTCTGAGCTTCCACATCAGAAAAGAATTTTTCTTGGTTAGTTGTATACGGTAGAATTGTGTGTGGTAAGAGTACGTGCAGAATTTCTGGGTGTGCTACTCAGGCTAAAGGCACTGTTCTAGTATACAATATTGTTTTTGAGTCGTCGATACGATGTCAAAGTATTCAAGTGCAATGAGGTTCGATGTAGAAAAATTTGACGGAAGGATCAATTTTGGCTTGTGGCAAGTTCAAGTCAAGGACGTATTGATTCAATCCGGGTTGCATAAGGCATTGAAGGGAAAACCAGTTTCCAGCGGTGAATCAAGCAGTACCAGTAAAGGCGAGGAAGAATGGGAAGATCTGGATTTGAGAGCGGCAAGTACTATTCGTCTATGTCTAGCAAAGAATGTTCTTGCAAACGTGCATGGGATATCAACGGCTAAGGAGCTTTGGGAGAAGCTTGAGCAGTTGTACCAGGGCAAAGGCATCTCAAATCGGTTGTATCTCAAGGAACAGTTTCATACTCTACGTATGGATGGAAGTACAAAAATTTCAGATCATCTCAGTGTTCTTAACAATGTTGTTTCAGAACTGGAGGCCATCGGAGTTAAGGTAGAAGATGAAGATAAAGCGTTGAGGCTTATATTATCTTTGCCATCTTCTTATGAGCACATGAAACCTATTCTGATGTATGGGAAAGAGACTCTGAAGTTTGCAGATGTTACTAGCAAACTCCTATCTGAGGAGAAAAGATTGGAAGGTAGCAGCATGACTTCATCAGAAGGTACGGTTTTGGTGGCTAGGCACGGGAAGAAGAAGAACTCCGGGAAGGTCACATGCTGGAAGTGCGGAGAGTCTGGGCATGTCAAGAGCAATTGTCCAGGTGGAGTCGGCTCGGCGAAAGGCTCCAAATCAGATGCTGACAATGTCTCCATTCTCATGGGGGACGATGAGTTCTGTTGAGATACGGGAGAAAACATCCCCATGGTATGCCCGCTTTACCATGGAAAATGGATGTGTTCATGTTAGCGGTTCCACGTTTTTACATATATGCATTGGTTTGGCAAGGATGCAGGGTGTGGTGGAGATTATGTCGATGGCTGATGAACTTCCAGGTAAACCAAACGAGGAAGTTGCACCATAAAATTTTTCAGCAAGTTTTTCGATATGTGCCGAGGTAAAATTCTTAGAATGGATTATTCTTAGTGGTGATACTCTGTTATGGTGGAGTATGATAGTTCTCTGTTTTTGAGAATTATGATTGTTGGTTCAGACAATGGTTGCCGGTGTTGCAGCGAAGATTTTCTTTTATTTAGCCAAGGTGGAGTTTGTTGGGAATTTTGGCTAGAATAAAAAAAAAAGTCTTGGAAGTTTGTCCCACATCGGTGGAACAATGAAAGGTGGAAGGGACTTCAAGCCTATAAAAGGAGGTCCAAGGCTTTGGTTTCAAAGCATCCCAATAAAATACACTTTAAGTATTTTATTCTTTCTTTCTTGTTCTCTTGTTATAGAGTGTAGAAAGTTGTGAGTTAAATCTTTGAGAGTGTGGGTGTTATTGGGTGAGGCTTGAGAGTTTAGAGCTGTGTGATTGTAACAATTTTTCACATAGTAGATTTTCTCTCTGGAGGCCCGTGGTTTTTCTCCGGTTTTGGAGTTTCCACGTAAGTTCTTGTCTTCGTCTTTGTCTTTTATTTTTTTTCTATATTTGTTCATTGCCTTGGGTTGTTGGGTAAATATTGAGGCCAATTTCCCAACATCAAGATCGTATGTTTTTCATCTTCCTTGGTGATTTCTTGGTTTTAGGGTTTTATTGTAAATCAAGCACTGTAAGTCCATTCTACTCTTTCATTTTAGTTGTAAATATTCCATTTATGGTTTCCTAGTGTCTTATTATTTATGCTTTCGGTTTGAGATGCTTTTTTTTGGCAAAGTTTGGTTAAAATTAGGGTTTTGGTTAAAATTGGGGATTTTGATGATTTGTGTTTTGGATAAACAATCCAAGCGTTTGGGTGTATACTTGTGTGAGAATTTTTGTGAATCTAGGATTTGCAAGAATTACTTGTAGATTCAAGTTTCTTGATGAAAGCTCATGTTTAGGGCAAAATCTAGATTTAGCCTAAATCTAGTAAGATGAATTCAATTTTTTTGTAAAAATGTTGTACATGCCAAAATATGTATTTTTAAAGTATTAATATGTTTTACTTAGTATTTATCAAACGTGTTGGATAATTGGTAATTAAAATCTACATATGTTTAGTAATCTTGGGTCACAAGAAAGAAATATGTTAAGCTAGTGACATTGCACTTAATATCAGCTACCGAGTTTTTTTAGTAATATCATTTGATGTCTTAGTTCAGTATGTGATGAACTATAATCGAAGGACATTTGGTATTTCAATGTAAAAGACTTCATGAGTACCGAAAGTTTTTAGGAATATCATTTGATGTCTTAGTTTAATATGTGATGAACTATAATGGAAGGACATTTGGTATTTCAATGTAAAAGACTTCAGGAGTTGTAATTTGGAGTTCTCATTTTGGAGTTTTAATTAGGGAAATTGACTCAAATAGACAAAATACACAACTAGAACGCTGGTCTAGCCATTTCTCTCCTAGGTTGACCCAAACGTAACTACATATGCAGTTATAGATAAGGGTGAACAAAGGCGGGTATCTAACTAAAATTTTGGAACCGATCTCGGAATTGAAACCGGTTACATCGATTCTTTGTATTTGGGAACCTATCCTGAAACCGCTGGTTCCAGTTCCGATTCCGTTACAGGGTATCCGCTTTCTATTTTTTTATCATTCATACTATGAAAAAATAAACATTAACCTATTACGAAGTCTCAGCGAAAATAAACAAATACTACAAATGTGAAAACCAATTCAATAAAAACTAAAAACTAATAAATACTATAAATGATGCTTCCAAGACAAATAAATGAAACAATTCACGTAATTAGAATTAGTTAATACTAACAAATTTTAATAAATGAATAAAATTAATTTAAAAAATAGCTGGACCGGTTTCCATGGGTACCCAACGGTTAATGCTTCCAAAAAATGAGAAGTTGAACCGGAAGAGGTCTCGATTAGTTCCGAATTTTATGAATAGGAACTGGAACCGATGTTGTTATGGAAGAGGCAGTTCTGAAGCAGTTTCAGTTCCAAGCGGGAAACCGCTTCTGATGCTCAATTCTAGGCCCTAGTTAGTTACGTGCCTAACTAAAAGGAACAAAAAAACTGCATTTGGTCAATTTTCATACAATAATTATTTTTATGAATCTGGATTCATTAGTTGCGGGCAGATAAATTTGAGGAATATTTTAAGTTTTGCTTAGCGGCACGGTGTAGTGTAGTGTGTCTGTTTGGATGAACACCCTAGATGGGAGTTGAGTTGCTAAGGGGCATAGTTAAGGTTAGGGACGGACCCATGATAGTTTTCAAACTTTGACACTATATAATTAAGTTTTTTTTCGTTGATTTTGTTGGGTTTTGTGATACCCTCGGATCAAACTGACTCGAAGGTTAACACGGATCTCAAAACCTTACTGGTTTGACAAATCTCATATGTTTAAAATCAAACTGATAAAACCTACGTGATCAGAAACAAACTGTTTCGATCTTATCATGCGGAAGCGATAAAAGCTAAAACCCTTAAAAGCCTATTGATCTTTAATCGTTTCTAGTTTAATTCTAATGGTTTGGATTTAGATCAGTTTACCTGGATTGCTCGAGATTTAATCCACCGGTGATTGACCAACGAACGTTCTTCTAGTTGAATTGAATGAAACCCGGAAACACAAAACTTGAATCCGAATGGGGGGTCGGCGCCGGTTGGAGGAAGGGAGAGAGGAGGAGAGAAACTGAAAACTGATATGTGTTAACTTGAAAGCTTAATTATTCCTTAACCCATAAGCCTTATTTATATGGGAAGAAAAAACACAGTTTGAAAGGTATTCAGTTTTCATATTATAATTATCTCAAATCCTTTCTTTTTAATTACGGGAAAAGAATTTGCCTATGATAATTATAAACATATATATATTTATCTAATATATATATTACTTTATTAATTAACTATTATATATTTATTTTATCAAATAAATATACAATCTTCTAATTAATTAATAACCCTCCAATTTTGGTAATTCTGACTGAAATTACCCAATTGATTTATAATACACTATTATAAATCCTAATTCTCCATTTCTGGGTTTCATCTAATTTGTTCGACTTATAGGTCCTCACAGGTGTGACCCTCAAGTGTCTTGTAACATTGGATGTATAATTACTTGGTTTGTCAACTCTGCACATAATCCCTAACAGATTTCGATAGACTTTTTTTGTTAAGTTGAGAGCATTTTTTGGGTTCTTTGATTGAATGCGAGATAATTTTTCGGTTGATTTTGAGAGAATTTTTAGGTTTTTGGTTAATTTCAAAAGAATTTTTCGGTTTTTTGGTTGATTCCGTAGAAGTTTTTGTTTTTTTAGGTGCACACCTTGAAGTTTCAAAAACGATATGATGGCACCGTCCAAAATAATACGATTGCACCTTCATAAAGTTCAAAATTTTTTCCCTTTAGCGGACAAATAATACAGTGGCACGAATAGACACCTAGTCAGGTTCATCCATGTTTGAGAAGAAGCTACACATTTATGGAGAGGTTAGCTGTTTTGATCTAGCAGTTGGACAATTAGTGAACTTCTTAAAGCTGTCATCAACTTATTGTTTCAAAGCCGAATTACAAACGAATGATATTAAAAGAAACTTGGGTTTAGTACTTTAGTTCACTAAAGCGTATCCAACTTGTTGTGTTTTCTTATTGTTTGTACCAAACTTTCAAACTTACCATTTTATGTATCCAAGTATGCAAAAAATTACCATTTAATGTATCCAACTTATAATAGGTGACGTGCTGATGTTGCCTCGGTTTTAATGATGTGGCATGTGACTGGACATTAACATGCATTCTCCTTATTTTAAAATAATTGTAAATAGAACAATAATAATGCCAAGTAACTTTAGTATATTTGAACCCTAAATGTGTGTATGAATCAAAAACCTTTTAAATCGACCATGAATGCAATTGTTAGAACCTAAATCCAAGATTCAAGATCCAAACCCTGGTACGATTCTCCGTCTTTTATCCACACAACACGATTCCATCTTCTTCGATTTCTTCATCTTCTAAACACTGGTATAATTTTTCCATCTTCTCTACTGGTAAGATTCCTCCATCTTCTCCACCGGTTCTTCGATTTCTTCCCAAATACATGATTTACGATTGTTGTGGTTCTTTGATTTCTTCCCTAACGACTTAAATATGGTTAAAGCAAATGAGAAAAGTAGATGTTCGGGTTTTTCCCAAATGTTTTGAAGGAGTCCGTTGAAATTTTGTTGTAAATGTTTTGTTATATAAAACAAAATTGAAGTTTTAGAAAGACAAGAATAGTAGTATTATAATTTTTTTTTAGTAGTTTGTATATAAAATCAGAAACCGTTATGTGAAGGCCAAAAAAAAAACATTAACTAATTAATGTAAAATAAAATGAAATAAAAGGTGGGTAGCTAGAGGAGGACAGGAACACATATATCGTTGTCAGAGAGAGAATTAGCGTGTCATGGCAACACGACAAATGATGGAGGTGCGGTGCATATGATCCCGCCCTTCCAGCACTACACCAGCCTTTTAGCACTTACTTCTTCATATAGTTTCTTTATTATTTCCTCTAAACAAAATATAACAAATACTCTCTTATATTTATTTCTTTATTACCAAAATAGAAAAATAATAAAATATGTGTTTTATTGTAAACTGAACTTTTTAAGCCTAATTGAGGGGTAATAAATTATATATTTACAAAAATCATATCTAGCTCGGTTGGTGTTTTCAAAAACGGTAACATCCTACGAGGAGAAGGGCTGTGGATGGGATCCTAGTCTACCTAAGTTCGATCCTAAAGAGACTCAATTTGAGGGTATGTGGAGTATCCAGTCATTGAACTGACTGGTCTAGTCTTAGACTGGGCTGCCCTTTCAGCCGCAATCAAAGACTATGGTTAGACTCTAGGTCCAACATTAGCTGTGTCGGGACAACGGTGGATTAGTGGGCTGCCCGTGGATGTCCGATACCGGCAGAGAGATGTATGTGCGTGTGTGCATGAGTTCGTGGTAGTCGTTTGTTGGTTCGATGCCGCTATGCCTTCCTAAAAGAAATTACATATTTACATTTTGGAAAATGCATCGCATTTTTTTAAGCATAGTAGAGTAATTTTTTATAGTAGCATAGGACTATAGGAGTCGGTTTAAAAATAACCTTTAAAAATCATTCATTTTGAAATAGATAGAACAGAATTTGTTTAAAATAAGATGATTTAACATTAAAGTTAGATATATAAATAACTTAACGAATTCAATTATTGCTTCACGTGAAACAAAAACATGCATCAATTATCGAACATATTAGTCATTAAGAAAGAAAAACATTGGTGACATTTTTGTTGTTTTTACGTTTAATCAAGTCAAAATAGCTGAAATCAAAATTTTATTTTGAGTTAAATAGATCTCCAGACGTATCTAAATATTTACAATATTTTAAATTGTTTTACTAATAATATATTTTTTTTGCCATCACATATTCACATTAAGTCTATAATTCTTTTATGAGGATTTGGTGTATTTATTGAAGAAAAAAGCAAACCATATAAAAGATAGTTTGGTGTTTGTAGGTCATATCCCATATTCGGTCTCCATCTCTTCACGTGAGAGATATGGTGTCTTAATAAGTATGTCTTGTGAGATGTTGCATTTCATGTCTAAAATGTTTTAAACTTTAAAAACAGAAATAATTTATATTATTAACTAATATATGTTGATATTTCATTTTCTTGACTCTTAAATTAAATCTTGTTGTTTTGTTGATTTTTATACGTAAAATTTCTCACATCTTTAGATGATTTTTGAATGATTTCCATAAATCTATTTGATATTTCATTTGGTTATTTAGAGTTTTGAAGTCTTGATATTTAATGATTGTTTCATACTTTGATTTGGTTGTTTGTCTATATGGATCATTTGCTACTCAAAATAGAAATGGAAAGAAAAAGCAACAAGTACGAAAACCAAATACTTAGTTAATCTTAGATATCATTGTTTAGTCAACCACAAAGTTAAGTAATAAATTTAGTGCGACGTTTGTGAAGTAAACAAAGAGAATTTTTGCACCTGGACACCTACTTCTCGACAACAAGGATGGACTAAAATATATGATGCAAACTCTATAGTAGAGATCCTTATAGGAGGAGTTATTCTTGTGTTTGTCCTCTCTCTTTTGATTCATTCCTTCTCGGTAAAAGATGAGGTCCAACCTTCCAAGTTCAAAAGCCAGTGTATATGATAACTAGACACTCCATATTGAAACTAGATATCAAGTAATATAAAAAGTTTGATTCTATTGTAAGAAGGCCATTAAACGCTAGTTGTGGATGAAACATCTAACCTAAGGCTATATATAGTAGGACTCAACTTTTACAAATAAGTTCTCCATTGGATATGATATTTGCTTTAAATGTTATGGTCCATAGAACCACTAGGATGTAATGCTTCCGTAGAGGTTGCCATGTTCTTTGTTTTACTATGTGTAAAATAGATGTGTTATTTGCTTCAAATATATATTGAATATTTACCTACAAAACCAATAGCATACCGTTAAACATCCCAAGATTAAAGAACTATGTTTTTTGAAGAAGGTTCATCTATGTTTTGCCTAGACTACATCTTTGCAATTTGTAGTTATGATACAATCGTCTGAGACTAAACCTGGACATAAAATGTTGACGACTGGACTCAAACCAAGGTTGATGGGATATTCCACCACCATTGTAGTTATCAAAAGACTATGGTCCAATGTCAAGATTCGGCAAAAATAGTTTGCAATGGCCAGGAATAACCTCAACTAAGCCAATAATCAAACCTAAATAATGAAAGTAAAGCAAAAGCGAAGAGAGACGTTTTTGACTCTTTGCCATCGACATCCAAAACTAGTGGATAGACATACAATTATTCATAAACTTGTTCTCATATTCCTAAGTAAAAGTAAAATTTAGATATTGTATAATTTATTTTAGAGTAAACTACCAATATGGTTCCTAAGGTTGTCAAAAAATACGGATTTGGTCCATTAACTTTATTTATTACATAATAACCCTCTAGGTATGCAGTTTGTTACTAATTTGGTCTCTCACACTAACGGCCATCTATTACCTTTGATAGAAATGAACAATACAGTTTTCTATGGGAATTTTGACAAAAACCGATTGAACTAAATGAAATACAGAGAGATTATTAGAAACAGAAATGAAAATGAACAAGAACAAAAACGAAGAACAATAAAAAATTCAAACGACTCTCATGTATTACCTCTTAAGGGTGTACGGCTGAATTTTGAATTACAAAAGATGAATAGTTGCCCTAATTACACATTTGACTCCTATTTATACATAAGAAAATGGACTCTAAGCCCAAGCCCCTTACATTTTAATTCCCAAGCCCATTACAACACAATTTAAACAAGTATACAAATTTTGCTTACATTTATAAAACTTGTACATTTTTAGACTAAAATAAGCTAACAATCTCCCCCTAAGTTTTATAAATGTAGCATGTTCTTTGAATCTTCTTTCCCAACATCAGAGGATAATAGCAGAGCTTAGAGGTTATCTCATTAGAGAATTGCACCACAGGGGCTCTGTGACTTTCGTTAGAGGCTCTGTAGAATTTGACTTGCATTAACCTTCAAAGCTTTACCATCAGAGACATGTGTCTACAGAGTTCTTGTATTCGAATGCATAGGTTCATCCTCTACAAAACTTTTCAGCAGGAACAGGCAGTGATCAGATAATTGGTGTAGCTATGCTTGTAGCAAGTTGAGCAGAATAGCAGAAAAATCGTCTTATAACTTTGAATGCATCAGAGGCTCTATGATGTTTTACAGATTCTCTGAGATGATCGACAGAAGCTCTGTGACATTTGACTTGTGCGAATATCTGAATCTTCATCTTCTGAGTTCATAAGATTACAGAGGCTCTGAAATATGTTGCAGAGGCTCTGTGATGAATTGTTACAGAAGCTCTGAAATATGTTGCAGAAGCTCTGTGATACTTTACTTTGTCCGGATCTTCATCTTCTGAAAATCTTATATGAATGACGAACTCCCCCTCGACTTGTGCTCTGTGATTTCTTCACTTGTCAAGAAGCATTACTCTTTCGACTTTTGCCTCAACTGACTGCATCCCAAGCAAATCAGCATGAATGACTGAGGTTCTGCTTCCTGTAGAGTTTAGACTTAGCAGATAAACAAGTGTCGGATCTTCGATTCTTCATATTGGACAAAGGGAATAGAAGTGAGCCCCTTTTCCAGCTCTGTAGACAAGCGTCCCGTCCAGTGAAGTCTTCAGATTCACTCACCATATCTCGACAGAGGGCAGAAAAATAGGAGTGTAGTTCATACTGGATTAATTAGGAAACTTTTGTGGACTTTTAAGAGCTCTGCTGGGAAGGTTGACATGGTGTTGTATGTTAAATGCGGCTGGGTTCAGAGAGGTGGACATGGAGGTTCTATTGAAGGAGTGGTTTTTGTCGGCATGAAGTACAGGGAAACTCAGTGTTCTAGAGACTGAACTGAGTCCTCTATGGATTTGTTGAATATGGTCTTTCAGAAAAATCGTAGACTTGAGAAACATCTGAAGACCTAAATTGGGTTCCAAGGTGATGCGGTAATTATCGTATATAAAAAGCATAACAAGTTTTAACCTCTAATGCCTAGCCACTGTCTTACCACATATACAGGCAAGCGTACCTGATCGTGAGTAATATAGTGTAGGAAAGTCCAGGTATTGTATCTACCACTTGGAACGGTCAAGTTATCGTAGACTAAAGTCTAAATCGGTTTAATTAACCTAAAGGGGGGGGGGGGTTGTATGAAAAAGGTTTTAATACTAAAAAGACAATTAACTAAGTAAAAACTAAGAAAGCAATTAAAAGATTGATTTAAGATTATATTAAGGAAAAATAGCAGTACTTATCATGGTAAAGTGAATCCCCAAAATGGATGATATGAATAGGTCAAAGGTTTGGTTGTTTTGACTATTGTAGGAATTTAAGTCTGGGACACCCTACCATGTGAAGATTATGGTCAATAACTAGGACACGGTCCTCCTAATCCCAATCCTAAATCGTTTGGTCCACAATCTAGAATCGGTATACCAATCCTGATTTATATTGCAATGGCTTTTCTACTATCTGGTCACTCTTGGTCCAAGTAACCCCTTAACACAACCTCTTGGTCCAAGGTCAGGCTAAGGTAGGTTGATTATCCTTTCGGAGTCTATATGCTTTGGTCCACAAATACACCCAACTAATTGAATTCAAATTGCCAAAACACTATCAATCAGAAAAGAACCATAACAAACATTCAATTAATCAAAATAAACCAGTAAACATTAATCACAAAAGTATCATCCACAAAGGTTCATCGACCATGACAAGCACTACTACTAAGAACTACTCACTAATCATAACGAAAACATAAACATAAACAAAAGTAGACATCGACATGATACCGACAGTACAACGACGGATGATCGAAGATTGACTCCCGCAGCGTATCGGCACCTTTCGTACTCTCACTCTCGTTCCTCCTCGTATCCCGTACCAAAAAATCATGCGAAACGTGTGTTCTGAACTGAAGGAGGAGGCTGGTATTTAAAAGAAAACGTCCAGGGGTCATCTGGCGATCGCCAGACTGCAGGTTTGGCGACGCCAGACACTTAGGTCAACCCTGGTCTTCAATTCAGTCGAATCTGGCGGCGCCAGATTGGGAATCTCGCGAACGCCAAACAGCTACTGTGTTGACTTTGTGCATTTTTCACGTTTTCTCGCCTTTTTCGTACTTTTCCGTTCCACGGCCTCCAAATTCTTCATAAACAATAATAAGCTCAATTGGTGAGTGAAATGATCAGAAATGGGTGAGAAATGGGGTAAAGTCATACAATTACGCTTAACCAAAACATGTATAATTTTGGTGTTATCACGAGGTAAGACTAGGATAGAGGTTTTGTGGATCGAAAAGGATAGGACGAATAAGATCGAACAAAGTCTCTGTGAAGAAAGATAGAGATTTAACTTTTGTTGAATCTTTTCAACAAGTTATAGACAGTGAGCAGAGAGTTCAGGAGCTATGTCTATAACAGGTTAATTAGACCAAAAAGTTATCTCAACGTTAAAAAGAAAACGGACAGAGACTCCGCGGTGGTTGCAGAGGCTTATGAGAACAACTGCCAGAGGTCTGACAAGTCCATCACATGGCCTCTCTTTCTATAGAGACTGTAAGAGCGAGCGAGCAAGAGGCTCTGTGAGGACTGCCAGAGGCTCTGTGGTTCACTTGCCTCTGAGGTTGGCTCCAGTCACTTTTGACTTGAAAAATAGGTAGTGATACTCATTTGGGGTGAACCACGCTATTGACTCTAAGAGACCAACCTTAATATCCCTGTTGAGGGATAGACCACCTTGTGTGATATCCTTTTTGAAGATCACACAGAATCAGAATCTGGAAAAACTTTGATCTGAACAATTTTATCAACATCTGAAACTCAAGAACACGTTGAAGAATGATTTTCGAAACGAAATCCCTAAATCCAAAATCAACAGTCTTCGAAGAAACAAATTTCGAAGACGAAACTGTTTGAAGAACGGACTCAGAAATGAAATGAAACATAGCGAAACACCAAATTTCCAGAAAATTTCCCACGAAAACTTGTTCTAAAGGATTGAAAACAGATACTTTTGATCTGTTCCCGCTCTGATACCAATTGATAGAAATGAACAATATAGTTTTCTATGGGAATTTTGACAAAAACCGATTGAACTAAATGAAATACAGAGAGATTATTAGAAACAGAAATGAAAATGAACAAGAACAAAAACGAAGAACAATCAAAAATTCAAACGACTCTCATGTATTACCTCTTAAGGGTGTACGGCTGAATTTTGAATTACAAGAGATGAATAGTTGCCCTAATTACACAGTTGACTCCTATTTATACATCAGAAAATGGACTCTAAGCCCAAGCCCCTTATATTTTAATTCCCAAGCCCATTACAACACAATTTAAACAAGTATGCAAATTTTGCTTACATTTATAAAACTTGTACATTTTTAGCCTAAAACTAAGCTAACAACCTTCATTAGGCACAAGGGTAAAATGGGCAGTTTACTATTTTTTAACTTATGATTCTTAGGGACCAAACTACAATTATCTATATGGTTTTCCTCCTATCATCGACCTTCCTCTCCAATCTTCATACCCGACAATCCCCGTTGACGACGGAATCACCTTCGATTGTCACTAGCTCCTCCTAAAACACAACCGACCTCCCTCTCCTTCTTATTTCTTACCATAGCTACCAATAGATATACGCATCGCCACCATTTCCGGTAATCGGCACCATGTCTGGCGACATCAATATCAAGAAAACATAAAAATTCACATTGTATACTTTGTGATACAAACCTAAAATTCAAACCTAAATCTAAAACTTAAACCAATTTCTAGATCAAGCCCTAAATCAATCTAAAAAAATCAAAACCTAATTAAACTTAAAATCTAGATATGTGATTAAAACCCAGATGAGAAAACGTAAGGGATGCGATGATTAACCCAAGACCATCAATGAAGACCGATGGAGATGGATTTCCGATGAAAGACAAGGGTCGGAGGTCGGCGTTTAAGGGCAAGGGGACAAAGAACACCGTTGTTATGCCATATTTATGGGTTGGATTTTATCTCTACAACGGGGAGGGTTGTGGAGGGTTTGGTTTTGGGGTTGTATTTTGATAAGGCAATTGATCGCTGATGAGAGGTGAGGAGGTGTGGGTCGTCGTTGTTAGAGGTGTGGGTGGGCGGTGACCATTTAATTCATATGGCTATATATTTTTTTGAATGGCATTTTAACTCAAACACACGTTCCGGGGGTATCCGGATCCATACGGGCACCAACTAATCCCCCACGCCCATGAGCCGACCCGAAGGCCAACTCATGGACTCGCCCCTGAATCGACCCGAAGACCGGTCAAGAGCTGGATACCGCAGAAGAGGTCTAAAAGGCCTTTGGCTTTTTTTGTACCGAGCGGGGCACGAACCCGCGCCAACCTATCTTTCAAGGCAAGCGCAATGATGTTACCTACCACCGCTGGGCTAGACATTCGGTGGTCATATGGCTATATATGTATGTAGGGGTGAGTTATCATGCAACCCACTAAAAAGTTAAACCCCGTGCAACCTTCATCGAAACTATTTTTTAGCATATTCATTATGATTGATTACTCGATTAATCAATGATTAGTCATTTCATGCAATAATCTTACCTACAATGCATAATATTTTCATCAAATGCATATTATAACATGGATTGCATAATGGTTCATTAATGTTTCATGAAAGTATCACTTTCATGTGATACATCGCATAAACCGTTATGTGCATCAATATCCGTGGTTGAATTTCAATGAAATCATGTAAATACATCTAGAGAATCGATGAGAATCTTTATTAAATGAACTAAATGAATGGTTTAGATGAAAGTTGTAAGGGTTGTAACATTTAAGTGGGTTGCATAATAACTGTGGCCTATGTATGTATATAAATAAATAGATTAATTAAAAGAAAGTTGATATTTTTGGTCAATTGCATACTTGGTCCGTGTCAGCTAATTTACCCTTATAGTTAACGGATAAGTTGGACGGTCGTTAGCACGAAGGACCAAAGTCATAACAAATTGCATACCTAGCAAGTTATTGTGTAATAAACGAAGTTAAGAAATCAAATCCATAATTTTTAATATATCTCGATGATCAAATTTGTAATTTACTCTTTATTTTATTTTTAAACAATATAAAAATAAAATGACAACAAATTTCATTTGCTTCCTAGCAACATTTGCTAACCAGGGCTCTTTTAATTATTAACTCCCTGAACCATGCAAACTTTTTTCATGTGAATACTCTTTTTCTATGCATCAATTCTATATTTAAAGGGTGTTTGAATGTAGTTATTATTGCAAGTTAAATTCCTAAGGCCATCCTCAGTGGTACCAATGGTATAAGCTGTCATCTCAACGTCACATCAGCTTTTCACTATCTTTCCAACACCATACTAATTTCATACCAATCTAATTAATTAATTAATAAAAATAAAAGAAAAAGATAAGGAGAGATAGAGAGAAAGGAGAGAGATTGTGGGGTAGGGTGGGGTGGGGTGGGTAAGCAAACCGGTGGCCGTGTACCATACGGGTACCGTGCCGGTCACCCTCGGCGGTGTTGCCGGGGGTACCGCACCGGTACCGGTCGTGTACCACTCCCGGCTGCGGATGGCCTAAGAAATCGTAAACTGGAGCTGTAACAACATGTTTTATATGAATACAAAACAGGATTTATAAGCTTCTTATACACCTAAAGATATAGGCTATCAATAATCTTCAATTATCCATCACGGTTTAAGTTGGATTGACAGTTAGGGGCTGTTTACTTGGTGTTGATCCAATCAACGTTGCTGACCGAGATCCAATCAGCGTCATTGATCCAATCAGAACCAAAATGTTGCTTACCCGGGTCAGATCTGTTTATTACATGCTTGCCCCTTTTTTCCTCGTTTCTTTCTTTTAACATCTAACTACAAAAAAAAAAAAAGATTAAAAGTCTTTTTGTTTGTTGGTAAGCACTTACCATAAACATGTGATAAACACTCTTACCAAAAAATGCTTACCCGAGACAATACTTACCCGAGTCAGCACTCTTATCCGAATTAACACTTACCTAATTAGAACAAGTAAACGGCCCCTTAATTGACCAACTTACTGTTTTGGGCTTTGACTGTTATAACATCATTTATTAACAAACCATATACTATGACTTTATCAGTGAAGCATGATTTAGTTTTAGGGGTTTATTGGATCCAGCCACATGCTCCCAAGTCCCAAATTGCAAGCCCGAAATTCCATTGATATGGGTTCTGTTTATTGTGGTTGGGCCCTTGTTTCTGAATTGAATGTACTGCTACTGGATTGGACTTCTTTACACCATTTCCTTTATCCTTTTTTATATACATTGAAGAGTAAACTACAATTATGGTCCATGTGGTTTACATGAATCTTCGTAAACGGTTTTTAAGACTTTAATAACTAAAATTATCGTCTATACTTTAAATTTTTACATTTATTTGGAAAATGGCCTCTGATCACTAACTCTGTTTAGTAAGTGACGTTTATATTTCTTTATCCTATTTTTTTGTATTTATTGTTTTGTTTTTACTCAAAGAATTTCCATTGTAGTTTACCTTTTATATATTTGTATTGAACTTTATATTATTTTAAAAGCGGTTATAAATATCCTTTTTACCCATATCCGTATGATCTTCTCAATATAAAATTTGGATGGTTTTTTTTTTCAATTTTTATTTCTAAGTTCTCTTCTATTTTTTTTTTAAATATAAGATAAGGTCAAGATAGAACTTTAAAAAACAATGAATAAGAGAAACCATCCATACCGTTAGATTGATATGTTCTAACTATATGGCTATAAATGTGGTTATAACAACTTTTGAAAAGAATATAAAATTATAACACACCATTTTTCAAATCGAAAATCGATGTGTTTTTTCTTTTTTGAGCTTAATAAATCGCCTCAATAAATGTAGTTGTTGAAGTCTAAATGGGTGTTGAGAGAGACACCCCACCCTACTAATACCCTACCCTATATAGCCCTTAAATTACTACATATTAAATGCTACTTTTTGACTTTTTTTAAATTAATATTCAACTTTTTCTCTAACTTCTATGTTATCTTATTTTAACAATTAATCACATTATAAAACTAATTTTGACCACATTTAAAAACCATTTATTCATTTAGGGGGCGTTTGGTTCATTTCAAAGAATGGGAATGAAAATGAAAATGAGAATGCAAGAGAATGAGAATAGGAATGAGCATTGCATTGAAGCTGTTTGGTTAACCCAATATAATCAATGAAAAATTGCTTTATATTAAAAAAATATGTTTTCCAACATGAAAATATAAAAGATGTTTCATTTAACATCCATAGATGGAACACTGCATGGAAAAAAGAACCTAGTAGAAATAAAAATTTCATTCCCCCCAATTTGATCAGGAATGGAAATTAATGGATCTGCATGAATGATTCCATTATATAATATCAAACCAAACAACAGTTTTCATTATCATTCCCATTCCTGACCCCTCAATACCCCCAACCAAACCCCTCCTTAGTTTTCTTAAAATAAATATTACATTAAAAATATATAAATTAAAAATCTAATAATAAGTTAATTTTTACAAAAAAAAAATTGTAGAAATACGACGATGATTTTTTAACTAGATATAAAAATTTAATGTGTGTATATATATATATATATATATATTCCTATCCAACAATAGAGTGTTCATCAAATAAAAACCATTTTATTAGTGAAAACCCGTGAAAACCAACTAAAATATTTTTTAAGGATTTTTTTAATCAAATACTATGATATTAACTATTGTTACACATATATATTTTTTTCATAATGTAAGTATCATCCATTAAAAAATAAAAATTATATATATATATATTATGAATAAAAAATATACAACATTTTTATTCATATTATGAAACAAATTCATGGATGATACTCACCTTATGAATAAAAAAACATGTGAAACAATATATCAGTTCTAACATTTGATGGAAAAAAATTGTTAAAAAAATTATTTTTTACTCAGTTCTCACGGATTTTCACTAATAAAATGGTTTTACAGGATTTAACCTCTCCAACAATATATATATATATTAAATATTCAATTTTCTGGGTAGTATACTAGTGTTATTTTTATATTGGGCTTATGAGCTTATTATTTTATTTTTCTACATACATATATATATAAAACTTATAATTCAGTATCTACAAGTTTTATTCTAGAGTAAATTACATATTTGGTCCCTGTGGTTTGGTGGTTTTAACACTCTGGGTCCCTAAATTGAAATAATTATGGATTGGGTCCCTGTGGTATGCGTTTTATAACGCTCTGGGTCCCTGTGGTAGACGCCGTTCATCTTTACGCCGTTAGGCCCATCATGTGCTAGGCACATGATGGGCATTTTAGTCATTTAACATATGTTTTTATTTTCAATTAAATTTATAGAGACTAATATATGTAATTATCTCTTATAATTATATAAAAAATGTTTATCATCTATGAAAATCAAGCATCTCCACATCTCTCCACCACTTGGTTCCGATCAAGGCATCATCTCCGGCCACCACCGTCAACCACCCACCAACCACCACGACCTATCACCACCAACCTGCCGGAAAAACAAATCACCGCAACTAACCACCCACCGGTCACCACTAACTACCCACCATTCACCACCACTTCCCTAATTCCCCACCACCACCGCCTGCACACCATTCACCACCAGATCCACCTTTCCCCCACCACTGCCAACGCACCATTCACCACCAGATCCACCATTTCCACCACCACCGCCTGCACACCATTCACCATCACCACTGCTTGCAGACAACCACCACCGCTTTCTCCATCAGCGTTACCAGAAGACGGAGGATGGATGCCGACGACGGTCGATCGGAGAAGGGATGGACATCAGAAGATTTAGGGAGAATGGGAGATGCAGGTGTTGACGCCGGGGAGATGAAGGTGTTAGCGCCAGAAGATGTCGAAGATGGGGTGCTGACGCTGGAGAGCTCGAGATCTCGAGATCTCGACATTAAAGCAAGTGTGAGGTTGTGATTCCGGCGAGGAGCGTGGCGGCGACGTGGAGCCGCGGCGGCGTCTGATTGTGATTCTGGCGACCAGAAGGGAAGGTTGTGATTCCGGCATCTGGTTGTTATTCCGGCGGCATCGGTTCTTCCAGATCTGGGTTGCGATAAAGAGACGGAAGAGAAGGTTGGAAAAACGTTGGTGTCCCTGCTGTTAGTCCTTGTTCGTCGGAGGGTGCGTCGATTGCAAAAGGAGGCTGACGTTCAGTGGTGGAGGTGGGTGGTGGTGGTGGTGGTGGTGGAGGTGGGTGGTGATGATTGATGAAGATGAAGGGTTGTGGGTTTTTGTTCAAATTAAAAGGGAACATGTAATATGCAGATGGACCTTGAATGGAGATGCTCAGATGTATCAAATGGAGATTAACTTGCAGATATGGAAATGGACCTTGAATACAAATTGTGGATTTTTTTTGTTCAAGTTTTTACAGGTGGTGATGGATAATGGTGGTATTGGGGATGAATTAATGATGATGGTGGTGGTAGGTAGGAGTTACATTCTTGGTCCTTGAGGTTTTTTAATTAGAGTTAAGAAAACTACATATTTGGTCCCTATGAATTTAATTGAAAATAAAAGTAATTGTTAAATGACCAAAATGCCCATCATGTGCCATGCACATGATGGGACTAACGGCGCAAAGATGGACGGTGTTTGTCAGAGGGACCAAACGCGTTATAAAACGCATACCACAGGGACCCAATCCATAATTATTTCAATTTAGGGACCCAGAGTGTTAAAACCACCAAACCACAGGGACCAAATATGTAATTTACTCTTTATTCTATTATATACAAGCAAAATATATGCTAAAATACACATTATTGAAATTTATAAAGTTATATAATAAACAATATATTATTTCTTATAAGTAGCAAAACATTTGTCTTTCTAGTTTACTTATTTGAATTTTTTTTTATAATAATTATAATACATTAATATTTATTAGTATTTATTAATAAAAAGGAAAAAAACAAAAAAAAAGAATAATATTAGAGAGAGGGAAAGATGAGCAATTAAATGATTGCTCAAATTTCTATGTATTTTTTTAAAGATACTGTGTAATAAATACTATAGGGTAGGGTGTCTTGTGATCTATAGGGTGGGGTGTATGAATCCATACCCAAAATCATTTTTGGAGATTTATTTAAATCACAAGCACCAAAATTGTAGTGTATCACTTTATCCTATATTAAATTGTCAGTAAATTACTTTTCCTCTCATGGTTTGTTAATGGTTTTGACTTTTGCTCAGAAGTTTCAATTACGTATTTACAGTTTGCAATTTATTGTTATTTCTATGCCATTTAAACGGAAATACTAATTTACTTCAAAATTTTATAATGATGTTTTATGCCACCTGCAATGGTATCTTTTTTGCCCATCTTATAGAACTTTTAAGTGTTTTTTTTGAAACTATGATTGTCTACGTCAGCTTTCATAAAATTCAAAGAAATATCAGAAAAATCCTTCATGGCCTTGAAGAGACTCGAACCAATGATATTTGAAGAGGAATATACTCAAGCCTTATTGCCAATAAGCTAAACCAATTTATTGTCAAAGTAAAAACCTTTTGACGTTATTGAATATCAAACTATGCTTAAAGTGTTAAAATGTTAATATTCTAATTATAAATTGAATCATCTAAATTTTCAAATTATGTGTAATGAACTATGATAAAATAAATTTAGGAATTTGATCGTAACTTCAAGAATTTAAATTAACAAAAATACTAAAAAATACTTAGTTTTCTAGAAATTGATTTTAAAGTTATTGTTTTGACATTACCATCACTTTAACCACAATTGGACATGAATTCTCGTAGATTTTTCATCACTTTATGCGATGTCAGTTAGTATGATACATCCTTGATCTAATATCATTAAATTTGCAGGGTGATATATTATGGTGATCAGAAGCTTTTAAGGCTAATAATCTAAGGCGAATTTCATGTAATGTTTTTTGGGTTATGTGTAATAATTGTTTAATTTTGACATTATTCTTTGTTCATACTACAATTT
Organism: Centaurea solstitialis; assembly: GCA_030169165.1. Classification (NCBI taxonomy): domain Eukaryota; kingdom Viridiplantae; phylum Streptophyta; class Magnoliopsida; order Asterales; family Asteraceae; genus Centaurea; species Centaurea solstitialis. Next base: position 17,521,238 of record CM058040.1, on the reverse strand, counting down.
GATGTTGTAAAATTGATCTGTGTGAGTTTGTGATTTATGTGATTAGGGGTGAATAGCGCAAGGGATTAAGTCATCAATTTTTGCACGTTATATCGAATTAAATCACATGCTCCACCACTTGTGCAAACCCTTGTCAATTCGACAATTGCAAGTCTAACTGATGCCTTCTCTCCAAGGACTCGTAGCTTTCAAAGGGGCCACCAATCACCCAACTTGCTTAACCTAAGGGCAACAAAGGTTGAAAAGGAGTCTGATAAACGTGAAAGACCTTAGGCCTCCCACCATACTTGTGTAGTTCCATAGATCAAGTCTTTTGAGAATGCATGATCATGGTTTATAATGCACATAATATATGCTTGAGGTGTTATTGAATCAAATAGTGGAAGTTAGGTTTCCTAAAACTACATTGTTTTACAAGGAAATTGTCATAAGGGTAGATAATTAAAGTATGTTTTGTCACGCTAGATTAGTTGAATTGAGCATATTCGCTAGATTTGCACGATCAATATGTGTGGTCAATGAAGTCAAAGATGATTTGTAATTAATATTCATGTATTATGACTAAGTTATAAATATTATATTTGGAAATGTATTTGAAATGAATAATGACATTTTAATTTATAAGAAAACAATGGTTCTTACTAGGACACTATGTTCTTAGAGACCTATCGTACTTCATGGTGGGTTTAGTTTTGAGTGCTTGTCCCATGCCTTCGTAATTTTTTATAAAGTAATTGCCACTTATTTTACTCTTTCCAAAAGAATGATTCTTACTAGGTATAGACTTACCCCCAACTCCTTTAAAGATAATGCAACCAAGGTCAATGGTTAATTAGAAGTAGCTATGAAAGGAATTATGGGAATAGGAATGGACCAGACTTAGAGGATATAGTGGCAAGTGGCAAGTGTCATCGCTTCGTTATGTCGTAGTGTGAAAAATTATGACATCGTAAAAAGTGTCCTCTGTATCAATTTGTTGTGTGTCACTATATATATATATATATATATATAATGGGAAAAGTCCTAAAAAATCCAACAAACTATTTCATTTTGAATGGTTAAGTCCTTAAACAATTTTTTTGAACAAAAAAGCCATTAAACTTTCTCATTTTGAATGATTAAGTCACTAAACTATTATTTTGAATGAAAAAACCATTAAACTTTTTCGTTTTGATTGATTAACTCCTTGAACAATTTGTTTTTGATAAATAAACCATTAAACTTTCAAAAATTAGTTACTTACCCCTTTTAATAAAAATAAAAAAATTAAATCTAACCGACTATGAAGGTTTTTAAGATAAAATATAACTATGTTAGTTTAGGTTAAACAAATATAAGTAGCAAATTTTTAAAAATTCAATGATTTATTTTGTTTGAAAAAATGTTTAGAGACTTAATCATTCAAAATGAAAAAGTTTAATAGTTTTTTCATTCAAAAGAATAGTTTAGTGGCTTAATCATTCAAAATGAGAAAGTTTAATGGTTTTTTTGTTCAAAAAAATTGTTTAGGGACTTAACCATTCAAAATGGAATAGTTCGTTGGGTTTCTTTGGACTTTTCCCTATATATATATATATATATATATATATATATATATATATATATATATATATATTAAAACTACAACAAGGACTCAAGTTTCACTTAGTAGGGTTGGTTTGTAAGACTTCGCTTCCACCTCATACCTAAGTTTGAGTCTTATTCACGTCTTTTTCTCAATTTTAGTTATAATTTCAGATTCACTATGTTTCTAAAAGAATTTGTAAAAGAAGACTTGAACACTAGGGCAATGTTGATTTTGTAAAAAGTATCTATATATTTGTTTATTAATAATGTCATCGGCTGAAAATTTTCTATGTTCGTCCTTGTTATATAAGAGACCATATGTGACTCAGGAGGCATAATGTCATGATCGATTTCGTAACAAGAAATAAACAACTCAGAAAACAAATTAAAGAAATTGCGGAATAAATACTTTAATTGGAAATCAAACTATGAACTTAGAAGATCAATTTCATTCAATACTTTCAATCACAAGTTTACACACAGCCTCAATCTACAAGAACAGATTTCTCATAGACGAGCAATACTTCTCTATTGCTAGGAAACTCTCTTGAGGCTCTGATTTTCTCTCAACGAAAACAATGATATCTCGTAATCCTCTCCAAAAGAAACTAACAAACTATATATATAGATTACAAGATAAACATAAGGAAAACAAATCTTCTAAACTAATTCCAAGATATTCGGAATCAATTCCTTATCGCTCCAACAGATTCTCTTCCTTATCGCATGCTTAGAAGCAGTAGTAATAAAAAGAAGCATTAACTGAAACTGTCAAAACTGACTAGCAGCAATAACAAGTAGCAGTAATAACTTCTAAGCAGTAGTAACCATTACTGCTTCTAAGTCTTCAAACAGCAACACTAACTTGAGACAGCAGCAGTAATCACACTTAAGTCTTCTAGTATCTCCATTACTACTGCAGCAGCATTAATCATCATCCAGCAGCAATAACTTTGTCGACAATAGTAATAACCACACTTAGCATTCTCCATTCAGCCCGATACTCCTGCTTCACCAACAATCAACAAATAACCCAACACATAAAAGTTGAATCACATTTCAAGTCACAACCACACAATCTCAATTCTATATTCATCAATATTTAAAGATTAGTAAATCATTCCTCTTATGAAATTTGGGAGTTTTTATTTTTTGCTACATTGTAATACACAGTCTTGTGATGTTTACTTTTTGGAGGTTTATAAATTTCAAGATGCTACACATGTTACCACTTGTTGTAACACGATAACTTAAATATTAGAACAATAATGGGTATTGATAAACTCTAAATATGACAGGTAGAATCAGATAGATGATTCAATACACTGAAGACAAGGCCAACAAGAGCGTGGGTACATAAATGACCATTAATTCGACTTCTTCATATTGGTCGACAATCAAGTCAAAGTTGTAGGATCCCAAATTGATAAAACATTCCTTTGATATTTGATTTTAATGAAGTACTTAGTGTGCCATATGTTGGTGTTGCCTGTAAGTGTAATGTAATGAAAAAGTCTCTACAACTATGTTTGTTCTTTGTACTAATCATTAAACAATGCTCACTTTTTGAATAATTTCCACACAAATCTTGATAAGGAAAAAATAACCAATCTAAAAAGGATCATTTTCAAGCTTTTATGCATTCCTATAAATAGGAGTTAATGTAACACCATAAGATATATAGACAAATAATTAAATGTAAAATTTTATTCAATAACATTTACCAAAAAAAAAATTAAGTAGAGATTAAACTTTCATAACTCACATTTACAAATTACAAATATTATACAATCCAATCACCAAGCTCCACACATCAATACCAAAAACAACTTTATAACCATTGTCAAACAAACTACAATTAATTTTTATGGTTAGTCATATCATATTTAAAAATTAATGAAAACAAACCAAAGAGGAATCTTTCATATTAGATGAGAGGTGGCATCACCTAATTTGAGCATGGTTGTCCCCAGTCCCCACTGCTAGGCTGCCATATAAAAAAGTAAAGCTACATGATTAAATGGCAGACAAGTGGTCACCAAGCACATGCCCCAGATTCCATCCCTTGCCCACACTTCCACATGCTTGTCACATGATCAACATCTCTTTATTTCAACTCAACTCAATCCATTTTACACCCAATCAAACCACACATATAATTATATAAATACATATACACTACTACTATTAGTAGGGTTCAACGGTTATCTCGATAAAACTAAACCTCTTCGAGACATGTCGAAAAAACGAAAACGAAAATTGACATCAACAATACAAACCGCAAATCGAAAGAAAGAAAAAAAACATTGGTATGTCATGTTAGATATCAAATAAACGTGTTAATTTACTGGATACTGACTAGAAACCGGTTAATTTAAGAGACGGAAACTAAAGGGTTGGGTGTTGTGTCTGATAGGACAACGCATTGGTGGTGGCGAGGGCAGGTGGTGAGATGATCGTTGGTGAGCCCGGTGGCCTGCATGAAGGAGTGGACGACGGTGGGTCCCACTTGTCGGAATCCTCTTCGCACCATGTCTTTGCTTATGGCTTCGGATTTCGAGGTCTTTACAGGCATCTTGTGACTTGATTTGTACTGTGTTGCGATTGGCTTATGATTCACGAATCCCCATATGTACTTGTTGAATGACCCAAATGCGTCAATGATCTGTCATAGTTAATTAAACAATATTAAATAAAAATATTCGGTAATGATTGTTAAAAGGAAAGATGCCAAAGTTAATTATTGAACCTTAATAATGGATTTAGAGTTGTCAACGACCCCTCGGACAAGACTAACTTCAATCCCATAATCACTACTGATTGATGTTATTTTCTTTTCCGAATACTTTGACACGATTTCAGCATCAAATTCTGAAAACGCTTCCCTGTAAAACACAAATAATTATTTTTCAATCATATCTAACCAACATAGTTTTTGAACGATTTAATACAAAATGATCGAGTGAAATTCAAAATTTAAAACCAACCTGAAAATGTCTTTTCTTAAGAACCGAAGTCCAATCAGATCCAACCTGAGCACCGGTTAGCACCAATAATTCGAACAACTCCCTTCATAACCGAAACGCAAATTCGTTAATAATCTGCAACCAAACAACCAAAAACCACAAAAGATTTTCTAGTTTTGGGGATGCTTACTTGTCATCATGAGCAGGAACTCCCCATTCTTGATCATGGTAAGCAACATATATGGGGTCTGTATACATAACAATCAATTGAACACACATAATTAGTTAATCTTGATCAACATATGTATCATATATGCATAAAACTAAAATGAAAGAAATCTAAAGAAACACCCTCTTAACCATTTATTTAGACGGTATGTACATGTCCATAAAAATAACTTGTGACATGAATACGTGCATAAAACACAGTTTGAGTTACTTATATGTACATGTGTATACCATAACAAGAAACAATTAACCCTGTGTTCCTAATTAATTTTTCGTTTTTAACTCAATTTTGTAAGAACTGTGAGAACCAATATGAAATTAAGGTTAAATAATGCATACCTGAATTGGGAGTGATGAAGGTGCATCTTTTCTCTTCTCTAACAATGGCAGAAGGAAGTGAGTTAGGATCAAAGTAAGACGTAAGCTTACTGCAGCTATCGTACTTTGCGGATTTCGATCTTCCGTAGTGAGCGATCCTCATTTTCCGCTGCACCTGCATCACCGCCACCTGTTCTCGTCGTGCCGCGGCTATACTCCCTGGCGAATCCACTATCGCGGCCGACGAGTACTTCACCACCAAACCATTACTATTGTTATTGTTATTATTGTTACTTTCCAATGAATTATGCAAATGATGATCATGGTCACCAACAATAGTACACTTCTTGGACTTCTTAACCGGAATTACGGATCTTGTACATTTTGTAGGTAGCGGTAGTACGAGCTTGTCGGAGCTGGAGGTCATTTCGCGCTTGAGGGCGGGCTGCGTGGGATTTTAGCTTCGGGGAGATCGGGGGTTGGTTTGTTTTCGGAGACGGGGTGGTCATGGAGATGGATTTTGGAGGGAGAGGGTTTTTTTAAGGAACGTCTTTCGAAGAGCGGGGAGGGGGAGTTTCGGTTGGCCGTGGCCGGTTGAAGGACCGGGCGGCCGTTGATGTCGGAGACGGTGGCGGTGGTGGTGGTGGCAGCCGGAGAAGTGACGTCATTGGATTTGGAGTTTGAAGAACACATGATTTGTTTGGTTGATTGATGGTGGTGTTGGTATTATTGGTGGGAAGGATGGAAGGGTGTTTATTTATACTAAAACCAAGTGTACAGGGAAAGTGGGTGGTTAGTTCTAAATTCTAATAAATACTACTAAATTATTTTTGTTTTATTTAAATTATTAAGCTCTAATATTCATTGATCAAAATGTGATATAATTTCTATATGGGAAATTATAAATGGACTTCCTATGGGATGAATGGATTTTTTATGTGAGGATAGGAACTTTTTATATAGATACTGTCTATGTGAAAAAATAGAAATCAATGGGTTAATTTGAGTTATCTTACATTACTTTTGACAATTTCAAAGTTAATTTTTTGAGATGACTTAGATTATGTTCCCTGTTGTGATGGATAGGATTTTCTTTTTCTTAAGATATTTTTAAGTATAAAGTAGTTTGTTGTGTTTTAGATTAATTTTATAATTTTAAAAGGTTTTTAAAGTTATTTTATTGATTTCAAGAGTTCAATTTTTTTTTCGTTTTAATTTTAATTAATTTTCTAGGTTTTTTTTTTTTCTAACTTCAAAAGTTTTTTTTTTGGTTTTTTTGGTATATTTAAGATACTTTATTTTGATTGATGGGATTCCAGTTTTATTTTTATATCGGTCAAAGGAAACTAATATCGAAATCTAAAAAATATCTTGCAAAAAATTGCATCCAACGAAGTTGAAACTTTCAGGAAAAAACTTCGAATAGGAAGGTGGGGGCACTCACCTTATCAGTAAGAAGTGAAGCTGCCATACAATCATTTTAACCGGTTTATATGACTTCTTATGATTCACATTTGAACTAATTAATTATATTTATCAGTAGAACCCAACGTTATCTTTTATATATATCTATATATATGTATGTATATGTGTGTGTAAGTAGCTGGATATATTGAAACAATTGGGATGGGTAACATGGAGGGATTGGGGTCTGCCATACAACTACAACCCCATTGCGTAGGCAACTTATCTTCTTTTTCTAACATGCCCTTATCACTAACCCCACCCTTCCCCTTTTTGCTTTTCATTTCATGTGACTTGGTCGTTTAATAATCATCTTTATTTATATACTTATATCTTCATTACTTTCACCAATTAATATATACTTATACATCCTTTAATGTCATTAACTTATTAATAAATTAAAACCTTTATTAATCAACACAAAAGTGTACTATGTTAAATATTTGTCTTGTATCATCATCTAACAAGAAATTCTTTTTAAGGTTCGGTATTAGAATTATAATATAAAGGAGCCTGAAATAAGCATTTCTATATATATCCTACATGATCGATCCCTTAGTCAACTCGTCTATCGAAACCTAGCATCAAGCTACCGAGGATCTGTCGAGCCTAAAATGACCAAAAACCTACCAATTAAACCCAACTCGTTGATTTAAGTTTTCAAAGGGTTTCTTTCAATCTATCTAAAAAAGCAAGAACAAGTTGTTACCTCTTTCTAGAGAGGTCCATAAACCACATCTAACAAGGCTAGAAATTTATTACATGAACCTATGGTGTCTTAATTAATTTTATTTGAAGAATCAATTTGAATCCATTTCTATGAAAATATATATTGTGTTTGTTTAAGTTTGATTTATATGATTAAAAGGGAATATGTTATTTCAAACAAATATTAATGGAAGAATAAAGTAGAAAGATATGGCATCCTGTATAAAGACCAAAAAGGAAGGCCAGTTTGTATGGTTTTCTTTTGAGCTGGTTTAGGGGTAATAAAGAAGGTATGATTAGTTAGATATTTGAAGTTATTAGTTGTGTACTTTTGTGTAGTTTAGTTGTTGGAGCTACTCATATAAAAGTGATTTACAACTCCCAACTTTATGCATATATTTGGTAAAAGGAATTCTTCTTTTTTATGGAATATTACTTTTTATCCACTCTTGTTACCTTCTCAATTTTGGAATTCAAATATAAATATTTTATTATAATTGTTTTCTTTAGAATACTGAGGCTTTGCTTCGACCGATCCCGGCAAGGTTCATCGACAACAAAAACATGCTGCATTTAGTTAATCCGAAATAGCCACAATCAGGACACGCTTGAATTCGAACATGTGGTAGAAGGGTTAACAAACCACTTCCCCCACAAGTATTAACTAGTACGCACAATCTTCTGGTTTATAATTGTTACTTGATAGTTAAACTTTAATGATCATTTTGGTTTTTAATCAACTATTTTTAGTTATATTTTAAAAGTGGTTTTTATATGGTTTTATGAAGTTTGATAATATTGCACTAATTTTTAAAAATTGAATGGAATTTTTTTGAAACTTGGATGGTTTTAAGCTATGCTTGATAAATAATTGATATGTTATCTGATTAATTAAGTTTAGTTGACTATAATTAATTTTTAATTATAAGCTGGTTGAAAAATATAATGTGATTAAAAAGAACATATTAAAAAATCATTCAATAATAATATAATATAATATAATTAAAACAAATTAACAATAATATCATGTTAATTAATAATAAAAGATAGTAAAAACTAAATTATATAATATAATAATTAATAAAATTTCAATTTGATTATTAATTATACTTATATATATATATATCTATATTGTATAACTAAATACGTATTTAAAAAAAGAAGTTAGACTAGTATATATTTTAAACAATTTTCGAAAAAGCTCACCGCAACAGTTGCCATGGTGCGTCGTGGCTTAAAGCTTGTATCTCAGGCCATTTTACGTCTGAGGCACACCATGGCAGAATGCACGGTTTTTGTTACAATATTTGATTTAACTTATCCTGTCAATGCCTTATTTGTTACTTTTTAATATATAAGTTACTTTAAACTGTTTATTACTATTTATTCATTGAGTAATAGACTAGTAGTAGAAAAACATATGTTTATGTAATAATATTACATATGATATAGAGATTTGCCGCCATAAGCCACATTGAAAAACGCCGTGACCTCGCCGTGGCTTCCAAGGCTTGAGGTTTGGCTTCCCCACCATGTCACGCCTCATGCTATTTAGAACTTTTGATTTTAAATAATCATACATTACATATAAATAAAAGCAAAGAAATAAAGAATATCAATTTTATAAATCTTAACTAATTAATAACCTTTCAAAAACAAAAAGAAATGTTAAAAACCATATATAACTTTTTATTTATTTATAAAAAACAAGAAAAATATAATTTTAATTTTGAGTAACTTATAACAACATATTTAAAATTGTTATCTTTGATTTTCGACTCACTGATTCTAATAGTTAATGCAATTCAAGTAATAATTTAATATTAGTTAAAACTAAGAATTAATGTTAATGAATAATTCACAACTAATAGTTTGACATCTACACCAATAATAAACGACTAGTAATCCAGTATTAAATAATACATAATAGTTATTGTTTATTTATTAATATAAATTTATTATTGATTAGTAGTCTAATAATATAGTTAATAGACATTAACAATAATCAGATGATTAATTGAAATAAAGTGACAAAAACACATTTAGTTTATTGAGGGATTACTCAACAATCAACATAACGTCGAGATAAACTAACTTATTACCATCTACACGTGGATTTTAATAAATAAAAAGGTAGTTTATGTTTACAAACGATACCTTAAACTTTTAGTAACAAATTTTAAAGTCCAATATTATGTGGTGTTCTTTATTGCAGTTTACCTTAGGAATGCGCTATAAAAAGAAATGCTAAAGTACAACAAAACTAAGATAGGTTCTCATAAAGTATAAAGAAATACACACTTTAAAAAAATTTATTATATTTTATAATGGTCTTCTAATCATAGAATGAGTTCTTCATATAAGACACTTCTTTTTGTTAATGAGTTTGAAAAAATATCAAAATCAATATAAGCTTAAAAGGTTAACTAAAAAGAGCACGTTCTTGAAGAAAATCTCCTATCACTTGCAAGTAATATAAATAGTTGTATAAGAGAAAATTACGAAAACGTCTAAATTCTAGGGAAGTCAAAATTGAGTTGCTAAACCATGTTGTTTGGCTATCATGATTCATGAGCATATGAAGATGTCAAATCCTTTTAAGCTGGCAAATACAGGCCCGTCAAGATCATTTTGTGGGTTGGACATGGACCCTCGTAAAGTTATGCACATTTCAGGTCTGTGTGTTTATCATGCTCTTGATTTTTGTAAATGTCGCGATCAATTATTCAATATGTTTCATATCAAATCCTATCATATTCCTTTCTAAGTTGTAGCTTAATTGAAATGATTTATGTACTATGTATGATAAAACATGAAATACATTTGAAATCATTTATGAATCAAATATGCAAAACTTGGAATGATTGTAACTTGTATGTGATTAAAGTAATCCATTCATTGCCCTTTTTATTTTTCTTCGTAAGAATGAGTGATTCGGTGTTAAATGGAAAATGAAGTGGCGATGTATGTTCAAAGCCAATATCATATGTAATAATTGAAAAAACCATTGAAATACATAATACATAAGTAATCTGTAACATCTTAAATATAGAGATAATTTAAACTTGGATAATTGCATAAAAGATACGATTTCTATAAAACTTACCCAAGATGTAGACAAATGGTACGATGTTTATAAACATGAATATAGTATAACAAAAGAATGATAACCAACTAATTTAAACTAAACAAGTCTAATTATAAATGGTTGTCACTATCTCCCTTCAAAATACGTTGCACTATACCTTCAAGTTTGCCAAATCTATTCTCAACCACAAAAGCTATACTTGACCATATGCCTCTCCGCTCAATACCGAGGAGGCCCACTGCTAAAATGACATGTTACACATGTCATTTTTAAGAAAAATTGTTAAGCTAATGCCTAGTGATCAGAAACATGCAATTTAGTTTGCAAATAAAAGGAGTAGGGTCATGAGATACACTTTATAAACTATAAATAAATTTTGAGTGAAGAATTAGCTACAAAATAAACCACATAATTGCATCAGAGGAGACCCAATTTCATAACCAGTGACGAAACACAAAAGTAAGTCATCTACCATGAAAGTAAAACAAGTACTTGAATTATGGTCAAATGACTATCAAGCTAAACTCCTCTAGTCTATTGCTTGTGGATCCTCAATTTCAACCCTTCTAGGTCTATACTTTAAGATCTCCAATCCAAACATAAAAGCACATTAGAATTACACCTTACTGCTCCCGAGACAATGTTCGACAAATGCATGTCTACATCTTACTTACTAAGAGACCCAATGCCTATTTCATGCTATATGAGGGAAATTAGTCATCCTGTCACATAAACAATTTACATGCCTATGAATCTATTACACTAGTCAACTAAGATACAATAACCAAAATGTGTTATCAACTCCATTTAAAATATGTAAAATAACCATTTGGTTCCAAAAATACCAAGACATCAAGCTTACCTCATTGAGCCATTGAGGCATAAAGCATGATATTAACTCATAAAACCATATATTTTTTGACATTTTCAGAATTAGAGGAAAACCCTAAATGATACCAAAAACACTTCTCTTTCATTTTTTAACTATAAAAATATAAACTACAACACATTTCACATATCATATGCTAAATTCATTATCATTTGCAAATAATGGTAAAGACCCTAAAATCCTCAAAAATCAATAGTAAGGTCAAAATCAACCCAATGGAAACTGCAAATAAGAGGATGATAACGAGTCTAAAACACAATTTTAACATGATAAGGTTTTTAAATGAAAGTATGTACATCTCCTTGATTTCTAGCTTTAAATATATAATCAAGGTTTGTTAAGAGATTGGTCAAGATCCTTGAGATTGATGTAACTACAAACTTAACCACCACAATATTGGAACCTAGCTAGATACACAATAAATGAAATCAAGAAGGAGTAGATAGGAGGAGTTAATGGAGAGAGAGTGAAAAATGATGAAGAATACTCACCCTTGGAGAGAAAATCATCTTCTCAAAGTTGTTTCCGAAGTTAGATAAGTGAAGAATGAAGTGGAGTAGTCCAAATATAGCCCCGACCCCGACGTTACCCGACGATTGTGACACTTTATCACTCTAGCCGACATAGTTGTCTTGTTCGCACCGTGCACTATGGTTGTCCCACGACCGCGCTCGCAACACGTACTTTCTAGCGACTCGTACCATGGCCAAGATACTCCCCACGAAAGTGCCACGCAATAGTGACCAAATGTCACAGTTGCGAGCATTGTTGCCCAAGTCAAGTGAAGGTTGATCTTCTTCCCTTTTCTGTTTTGCTTTGAGATTCAGATCCATCATAGGTGATTTTTAGTATCAAGGTTTCCCATATTCGAATTTTTTCTCAAAAATCTCAGAAATTAAAAGCATTATACTTATTGAAACTTGGGGTGTTACATAATCAAAATGGCACCACAGTAACACTCATAATTGGTCCAAAAACGTGGCTTGTACGATGAACGATTTGAAGATTTATGTATGTATGTGGCTTTTAACTATGTGTTATGCTCTTCTTCTTCACTAATTCTGCAAGTTTGGTCGTTTGTACTCAATAAGTTATCTTAAACAACTGGATTTTGTTGATGTTTCTGTTGTTCTTCTATAGAAGCTGACTCTGTGTCATGTCTTCTTCTATGGTTTCATTTGGTTAGCTTCCAATCCACACAATTGTTACTCTTCTTTTATTATTGTCACTTGCTTTGTTATTCCTTCTAAATTTCGAATTTCATAAGAGATTTTCACAAAAAAAATAATATTTCTCTCTTTGGGTGAAGCCGTGAAGGCAATGTTTGCATTCGTTTGACTCCCATACCTTACCTCTATGTGGGACATATATCACGTTCATTTTGGTGGTAATTGTAACACCCCAACATTTCAAATAGATATAATAACAATAACGGTACAATCCCAGTGATCTAACGCAACGGAAAACATATAAAGTACTTAATCAAAAGGAAACGTGTCTAATAGTGCACGTGGAACAACCCTCCACGGCTGAGATAATAATTTTAGGTATCTAGAGTGCGTAAAAGAAATAAACCAAGGCCGACTCTATCTAGACATCAGACCTTATCCTTGCCCTTCTCTCTCCCACGGGCTATCCTGTAAAAGATAAGAAATAAAAGAATTTGGAAAGCGAGGGTTAGACCATAAGGTCTAGTGAATTCCCCAAATAATAAGTAAAACAGTTCCGGCCCGCTGGCCGTAAATCAAATCAAAACCCACTGAATGTGTGCGGACAAAGAAAAACACAACCCGGGCCCAGTCCAGGTCACCTGGCAATAACTCCCAAGGGACGTAGTCCCGAGGTACCCCCAAGTGGCGGATCAGACCAAATGGTAAACTCCCAAGGAACGCGAGGTTCCAAGGTACCCAGTGTCCATAGTGCAACACATCAGTCAAATCATCAAGTCATTACCATTTTAAGCATGCTTTAAATGTAATTCATCAGTTATCACATTTCCCACAAAATCAGTATAGAATCATCATCAAAACATTTCGCAAACCCGAATGGATATATTTTAAAATCAGTAAAAGCAATCCATTCATTTCAGGCAAGGGAACTCACCTGAGCAAATTCTCACTGTCCTGTCGTAGACCTCGCCTAACGTGCCTGTATAAGTTCTAAGGCATTAATAATCGTGTTACACACCCTCTAACTAAGACATCCCTAGGCATTAATAATCGTGTTACACACCCTCCAATTCGGGAAAGGCATAACGAAGCAAAACACCCCCAAAAGACATCACAAATTTCCCGATTTGGAAATTATGATTCCCGATTCGGAAAACATGATTTCCGATTCGGAAAACGCCAACAGTTACGAAATTCGTCCTAAAATCGATCAAAACCGATTCTAACTCGATCCAAATACACCCAAACTCATTCCAAAGGAATCCTACATCAAACCTTGGTTCCTATAGAAATAAATCACCATGGAAAATCCTCTCCGAAAGCAACCCTACAATCGAAACCCCTCAAAAACGGACTCGGACAAAGGTCCAAAACCTGACTTGGGAAAATGCCATTTTCCGATTCGGGAAATGGTATTTTCCGACTCGGACTATTTCCGGTTCGGGAAATCTACTTTTTCCGATTCGGAGATTTTCGAGGTCAACATGACGGCCCAACTAGCCCATTTCCCGATTCGGAAAACATAGGTTTCCAATTCGGGAAAGGTATAACGAAGCAAAACACCCCCAAAAGACATCACAAATTTCCCGATTCGGAAATTATGATTCCCGATTCAGAAAACATGATTTCCGATTCGGAAAACATGATTTCCGATTCGGAAAACGCACCAACAGTTCCGAAATTCGTCCTAAAATCGATCAAAACCGATTCTAACTCGATCCAAATACACCCAAACTCATTCCAAAGGAATCCTACATCAAACATAAGTAAATCCTACACTTTTGGGCATCGAAACTTACCTTGGTGACGATCTCCCGACCTTGAAAATTGGTGAAACGGCTCTTGTTGCTCTCCAAAACACACACTAATCTTTCCCAAAAATGGCAAAGATTAGGGTTTAAGGTTTAAATACCTTGGGTTTTGGGCCAAGCCCATACCTAAAATGGTATAAGCCCACACCATTTAAAACTTTTCAAAAGTGACAAATTTAACCCAAAATCCTCATATTCTCACAAAAAGGTCATTTGACAGAAACTTAACTTAATTAACTCCATCCCGAAATCTTGGTTATTACAGTAATTTTCATTAAAATTACCCCAGACCACATCTGTAGTGGTCAAATCTCCAATTAATTGAACCATGTCAAATTCCTTGAATAGGGTTTAATGTATGCCTCTATGTCATTTCACATACAAGGGTATAAATGTACAATATTTACAAATCTTTCTTGGTTCCATAAAATCCTTAAGATCCTACGAAATCTTTTTGAATATTCTATTTGTCTTATAATTTATAAGTGTTCTCTAACTATTTCTCCCACTTTATATCTTTTTATCTTTATATCATATACACAACTCACTATAGTGATATCAATCATTGTGATGGATTCAAAATCTTAGGTTGGTACTCATAGTATCACACGATATATTGTATGTTGTAGCCAAACGCACATACATGTCCTTAAGATCAATAGTTTTTACGAAAAATTGATTCCTTGTATAAACTCGGTAGGCACATCAGACATTATATCATGTGTTCTATTATATATTCTTAATTTTCTATTTATAAAAGTTATCTTAATATCTGATTGATATATATTATATATATTATATAAATTACAAAACGGTTAAGAAGGGTTGGGTTATTGTGAAAAGTTGAGATTAATGTGAGAAGTCTGAGAAGTGATTATCAACCCTTAAATGAGAAATGGATGCAAATTAGCATAAGATGCACCTGATTAGTTCCCTTCTAAAGGCCTATTCATGGGAGCATATGAGATTGAAAGTGATCAACGGTTCACAACATTTCTTACGTTTCTCACATAAATCTCAACTTCTAACATTACATTTCACCTAGCTAAGATTTATGAAATAGATACCATGAAAAACAAAATATCCTTTCATATTGATATTCTTGGCGGCAATTTCATGTGAGGCTTTAATTCCGATTTTGAAGAATATAGTTTTGGACGACACATATAAAGTTTAATAACTTGAAAACTACTACAGAATTTTGCCTAATATGTTTTTAAATAAAATTAGTTTTATTAGTTTTTATAACAACCAATATAATGAAAGAGTTGAATGTGTTTAGTGAATTAGGTGTTGGACAATAGGTGGATAAAAGGGAAGGCATGTGGGTTGTATCCAATCCAATTCAATAGGACATGAAAATGAATAATGGTGGTATAATTGATTGATTGGCCCCTTCTTCCTTCTTTCCTTTATTTAACAATAAACCAACCCACATGATCCTCCATTTATAATATATATCTTAACTTCTTTATTTCCTTTCAATATTAATAAACATTATTAATTAACTCTTTATTATTTTCACTCAACTTCCTTCTTCCTTCCTTGTTTATCATTTTGTATAAATGTTTCTTTAATTATGTTTTAATTCACATGAGGTAAAATAACATGTTTTAAATCATGATATATATATATATATTGTAACCTTGTTAGTAAAGTGATATATCTTAAAATGAGACCTGAGATGATACCATTAAAACTCGAGTTTTAAGACCCATGACAATGCTAAGACATTTTTAAATGGATAATTTATAATAAAAAAATCTTTATATCATATATATATACAGTAGTTAAATGAAATTGTTATTGTTTAGAATAAATTTTACCCAACTTTCATTTTCATATATTGTGTCGATGAATAAAGCTTAAATCTATGATATCGTTACATTAATTTATGATTGAAATTGTTTATATCATATATATATATATACAATTATTAAATAAAATGTATTTTTTTAGTTTTATGGTATATATTATATAAATAATAAGCATGTATAAATATAAAATGTGAATTATTAGTGAAGAATAAAGTTGATAAGGGTAATTATTGATGCATACACGAACGTGTCAACCACACGAACAAAGCATCTATGCGTGTATACGTACTTGTTTTCCTCTTACATTGAATATATATGCATACATACATACAAAGACTTTGACAAGAAAATTATTAGAAAAATACCAAGAACCGTAAATATAAATAAAATTATATATTTAAAAATTTGATGTTGTTTTATAATATGATTATTTTTGATATAAATCACAACACTATGATTATTGGTTGTTAGGATGCTTAACATGTTCTGTGTTTTTCAGTTGGGTATATCTATATCTATATCTATGATCTATCTATATATAGGTGAGGTTATTTTATTAACCAATGAATTTGTGTTAACTATATGAACTCAAATCAAATTAATCAAATGTATTCTTATTAGTTGGTTTTACCGGGCGGTTATAAAGCAAAAAAACGGGCTTTTAATTTTAGTAGGTATTAATATTTAAAAGAAAAAAAAAACAATTAATCGTGGCTCTTGATCATGTATAATATGCGGTTGAGAATGGTTAACACCAGTTAACACAAATTATTCGGTTAACAAAAGAACTCAACCCTATATATATACACACACACACGTATATATACAAGGTTAGATTTACGTGAGACCAAGCTATTTTCATGAGGTGAGACTAAAACCCTACATATAAAACTTCACGGCAAAACACTATAATGGTAAATAAAATTGAACATTCATAGTGAAAACACTGTAAATGTTTACGTTTACGATGTATTTCACTGTGAAGGTTTGGATTTTTTTTACATTGTTTGTGTTTTTCACTATGAATGTTCGATTTTTTTTACCTCACGGTATTTTGTTGTGAAGTTTCATGTGTAAAATCTTGGTCTCACTGATGTAACGGAAAAAAAAATTGGTCTTACATGAATCTAAGTCTATATATACACCCACACACATATAGGGCAAGAGTTCAAACAAGAATATTGTAACACCCTAAAAATCAGGGCGAACAAAAACTTTCATTTCAAATAAAGATGGTATTGTAATGTACGCCACGGCGCGAGCCCTTCCCAAAATAGGGGTATAAGTAGTGTATAATTACAATGTTTGTAATTCTAAGTAAAGAATACGACAACCGTCTAGTCTAAATCCTATCTAGGAAAAGACTACAAAAAGGGTTGTCAGAATCTATCAATGTGCGCGCGGTCTAAAGGACCGGACTCTTCACCCGTCCCCCAAAGCTCACTCTTTAAGTTCCGGCTCCTACTTGGGAACCGCGTCCCTAGTACCTGAGAGACACATCGACACCAAACAAGTGTTAGGCTAAAGGAGCCTAGTGAGTTGTATCAATAAAACAATATACACATAAAAGCATGTTAAGACATGTGAGAGGTACGAGAGTGCATTAATAACAAAATGCATCATATTAACCGGAATATCTTTTATCTTTGAAAACTGTGGGAGCGACCCACTTTCACCAAGAGCCGCATACTATCCCTGCTCGTAAAGAGCTGCATACTATCCCTGCTCGTAAAGAGCTGCATACTATCCCTGCTCGTAAAGAGCTGCATACTATCCCTGCTCGTAAAGAGCTGCATACTATCCCTGCTCGTAAAGAGCTGCATACTATCCCTGCTCGTAAAGAGCTGCATACTATCCCTGCTCGTAAAGAGCTGCATACTATCCCTGCTCGTAAAGAGCTGCATACTATTCCCCGATGCTGGATTTAGCATAGCATCATTAACAGAGGTACATATAACGAGGGTCTCAAGCCCTTTACCTCGTTTCCCATAACCCAACATATTCGGATATCACATCCTTTCGTATAATTTCATAGTATGTATACTTTCAAGTATTCCGCATAATTACATTCATCCCACCGTCTCATGGATTTGTCACATATTATAGGCGTATACGATATCCTACGACACGTATAAGTCATATAACCCATATCATTCATGTAAGCATAACACATCATACGTTTCATGGAAAGCTCTAACTCAAACTGATAAGTAATTTATATCAAAACCACATTCGTCCATGAAATTATCATTTAGGATCGTGAGACGGAATTTAGCATCGCGTCACGTCCATATCATTTCCACACAAGACCTAGATACTGAATTTAGCATAGCATCTAGTCCATTTCAATTACATATAAACCTCGACACTGAATTTAGCATAGTATCATCTATAGAGGTGTACATCGGGATCTCAAGCCCTTTATCTCATTTCGGGTATGCCCCATTTCGGATACCACTTCCATTCTTACATGATCCCAAGTCATGTATCATGTCGTGCATTTCGTATAAGTACATTTATCATACAACCCGTAGGTTTAACACATACGAAATAGCATACGATAATTTCATCTCATACAAAGAGTCACACCATCCAAAGCATTCATACTAGTATAGCACTTCATACATACCATGAGTATCCTCAACTAAACATGAGAAGTAATCTATACCAAGTTCACATATATCCACATAATAAAGCAAGGAATAGACTCCATCAAAATGATGTGCTCTCAGTTTTAACAAAATAGTTTTTAGCAACTCACCTCGGGCTTGTAAAGCCAAAAGCCCCAATTTTCACCAAAACCCTAGCTTAAAGCTTGAGAAATCACCTAAACTGATAAGGAGTTAAACCTTGGATTAGCTCCAGATCTACGACATATAAGACTAGATCTATACTTTAAAACCATATAGAGAACTCACCTTGAGGGTTGGTACCCAAAACCCCCAAATCCAAGATTTAGGTTAAATATGTGAACAACCTAAAATCAAGCAAATCGAACCTTAGGTTAGTTCAATACTCTTATCCCACATATAAATCCAACCTACAAAGGTTTAACCCAAGCTTACCGGGTAGGATTCGAACTAAAACCCTAGAACTCGAGTTTTCCCCTTTCAAGCAACAATGGTGGTTGAGGTAGAAATGGAGAAGATGAAGATGATGGAGCTCTAGATAACGATCTTGCTAACTTGGATCTTCAATCCAACAATGGAGTCTTGAAGAGCTTGGAAGGAGAAGAATGTAGGAAAAAGAATCAGCTCCAAAGGTTAAGAAATGAGGAAGTTATGATAAAATGAAGAGAGAAGGGTATTTAACCCGTTCTTGATCTGACACAGCTCACGAAAGCCCAAAACAGCACTATGACAACTCTTCTTAGGTCTGAAACAGGCAACTGGAACGAAAGTCCAAAATGGCACTATGACAACTCTTCTTAGGTCTGAAACAGGCAACTGGAACGAAAATCCATGATTTGATCCAAAATTCCAAATCCCATAATTTATCAAAGAACCATTACTACATCCGAAAATTACGGGTGTTACAAATATCTTCATGTTACAAAAAGGTTTTTCTTTAATATAGTGAATCACATATTGATGCGGTAATTATCGTATATAAAAAGCGTAACAAGTTTTAACCTCTAATGCCTAGCCACTGTCTTACCACATATACATGCAAGCGTACCTGATCGTGAGTAATATAGTGTAGGAAAGTCCAGGTATCGTATCTACCACTGGGAACGGTCAAGTTATCGTAGACTAAAGTCTGAATTGGTTTAATTAACCTAAAGGGGGGTTTTGTATGAAAAAGGTTTGAATACTTAAAAAGACAATTAACTAAGTAAAAACTAAGAAAATAATTAAAATACTGATTTAAGATTATAATAAGGAAAAACAGCAGTACTTATCATGGTAAAGTGAATCCCCAATATGGATGATATGAATAGGTCGAAGGTTTGGTTGTTTTGACTATTGTAGAAATTTAAGTCTGGGACACCCTAACATGTGCATATTATGGTTAGAAACTAGGATACGATCCTCCTAATTCCAATCCTAAATCGTTTGGTCCACAATCTAGAATCGGTAAACCCTTCCTAATCAATATTGCAATGGCTCTTTTACTATCTGGTTACTATTGGTCCAAGTAACCCCTTAACACAACCTTTTGGTCCAAGTCAGGCTATGGTAGGTTGATTATCCTTTCGGAGTCTATCTGCTTTGGTCTAACAAATACACCCAACCAATTGAATTCAAATTGCCACAACAATAATAATCAGAAAAGAACCATAAAAGACATTCAATTAATCAAAACAAACCAGTAAACATTAATCACAAAAGTATCATCCATAAAGGTTCATCGACCATGACAAGCACTACTAATAAAACTACTCACTAATCATGATGAAAACATAAATACAAACAAAAGTAGACATCGACATGATACCGACAGTACAACGACGAATGATCGGAGATCGATTACCGCAGCGTATCGGCACTTTTCGTACTCTCACTCTCGTTCCTCCTCGTATCCCGTACTTCTCTCGTGTATCGAACATGTTTAGAACTGAAGGAGGAGGCTGATATTTCTTTTCTTTTCTTTGTTTTCTCTTTTTTTTCAGAGCAGCAACTATGTTGCTTTTGAGCTCTTTTTACTCTCAATCCCATAAAAACTGTCAGATATGAAAAACTGGATCAAAACATCCTAAGATTCAAATTTAAGTTACGACCAAGAGATAGATAAAACAATTAGGCTCAAGGATAAAATGTATAGTGGGTAGCAAATGAAAAGCTAAGCTCAAAATGGCTTCAAGGGATAAAGTGTTAAAAGGTGAACACTTTCCAATCAAAGGCTAGGCAAATCAGACAATCTTATGATGAGATCATCTACGAAGGCTAAAAGGGTTAGAAACGAAGGCCTCTATCAGTGCAATGGTGATAAATACTTTCTTATGTGGTCTCGACAAGCATTCAAATGACAAGTTCTACCTTGGGTCAAAGTCGGTATTCCTCACAGAAATAAACAGATTAAGGCTCAATCTCTCAACGGAATTGGGTGAGGCACTCATGGTAATCAGTATTCCAAGGCATCCTGACAGGATCTATAAATCAATATCAAGATCAGAATACTTAATCAAAGAAGTTTGCGGAATAACACTTTGATTATAAAACAGAACAATGAATTTGAACAAACTGTGTATATTGATCTCAATAGCTTAATGATTACAACTACAAGCCCCAATCTGTTTGAACAGGCTCAAACAGACGTGCAACACTTCTCTATTGCAGGGATTTCAAGAACAATCTTGAGGCTCTTAATTCTAACACCAAAGCTATCAAAAAAACTCGTATCTGACAATGATCAATCTATCAGCTATATATACTACATAACAGATTACAATAAGGAAACTAGATTACAAGATAATCTCTAAAATATCTCCAAGCAAATCGTATCTTGTCTATATCTTCAAGTCATCGCAATCCTTTCCTTATCTTCTTCTGATAGCGGTGGTAAAAACATAAGCAGTGTTAACTTTACATCAGCAGTGTTAACTTCAGAATCAGCAATGGTAATCTGGTACAGCAGTGGTAACATTGATCTTCATTCATTCAACACATACTGGCAGTGGTAACCTCCAATCTTCAGCACAGTAGTAACACTCTAAAGCCAGCAGTGGTAATCAGCAGTATTAACCTTTAGTTGCAGCAGTGGTAAAGTATCAGACTCAACAATCTCCCCCTAAACTTAACTTCTCAGCATGAGGAGCTAAGTTTGTGAGTCTGATCTTCAAATAAGTATGCATCTTCTTCACCAGCAACCTTGCAGCTCTTGTAGGTTCACCTTTTGTACTCAGACTTACCTTCATCATACACTGCAGCCTTTGAATATCTAGTGCATCAGTTTCACATTCTTCAAAATAATACTCCATTTCTTCATCATTGATGCTCAAACTGTAAACTCTGCACTTTTCAAACCATCTCCATACCTTCACATCTTCACATGTTGAGTTCTTTACACCTAGAAGTCTGAATGGTTCAAATAACCAAAACAAACACTCTAGTGCAAACTTCCTCTTCTTGGCTTGATCAGGATCATCTCTGTCATTTACATCTACCTTGATCACAGTGCATCTTTGCTCATACATTTCCTTTAAATTCTCCCTTGTACACTCATCCAAGATATTTTCCCATTCAGCATCACAAAGGTCTGATCCATCATCAAACTGTACAACATATCTCAGAGTTTGATCAACTCCCCAACCAGTGACTTTCTTCTGCTTTAGCTCAATTACTTCCTCATCAAAATAATGAGCATTCAACTCCAACAACTGTTCTCTCAATCTTCCAATCAACTCTTTATCAAACTCAGACAGATTCTCTGTTTTCTTTTTCACTTCCAGCATACTTCCCATCATGATTGGCTCAAAATCAAACCTCTTATCCATCAGAAAGAAACTCATTCTTCCTTTTTCAAAGTTCACTGAAAACACCCTATTTTCATAGGTATTCCAGGAAATAACTTTTCCTTCTCCTATATGTCATCCTGATCTCTTTTTCCCTTTTCCTTGAGTTCTGCTTTTGTTTTTGAGAAGGCAAACATTATCTTTAAATCTTCAACCAGCATTCTTGCTTCCTCAAAATCTTCAATCTCTTTAGTGCAAGCTATCTCATACATCTTCTTCAGATCACCTTTGGACAAATTTCTGAATATTCCAAGATGATTGGCAAACACCTCATTTGTTCCATTACTCCTGAATATCTTGAAATAATCAATCTGATTATTCTCAAAGTATATCCACATAGATATATTTGAAGGTTCCTCCACTTCTTTACTCATCTTTGGCTTTTTAGCAACAGACTTCTTTCTTATTCCCTTTGATGGTTGTGCCTCTATCTGCTTTGGTACTTCAACCTCCTTCTCAACTGTTTTCTCAGCAACTTCTTCTTTCTTTTCAACTGCTTGGACAACTTGCTGCTCAGAATCAGTCACAAATTCCTTATCCTGCTCAGGCTTACCTTCAGTAGTAACCTGTTCTTCAATCTGATCTCTCTTCCTTTTCCTTTGTACCAATGCCACCTCTTCAGTTTCAACCTGTTGTTCCTCCATTGCTTCCAAATGCATGGATTCTCTGGTGACATTGTACTTGTTCTCATTTCTTCAAGAGTCCACCTGGAAAAGAATTGAAATGGCTTTCCAAGAGCAGCAGATAAATATCTCACCATTGTCCTCCTCTTTTCTGTTTCTGCTTTTGAAATTGTCTTCTTCTGAGTCTTTTTCACAGGCTTCTTCTTATCAGCTTTCCTCTTTCTCTCTTCCACCTCCTTGTTAACTCTTTCTTGTTCCTCCAGGCTTAATTTTCTAGCAAGAGCCTCTGAAGCTTCATATTCCATAATCTTCCTCTTAGCCTCATCTATTTCAGTATCAGAATCAGATTCTGCTTCTTCAATCACCTTCTCTTTTCCTTTGCTTTTAGAATCAACAGGAAGATCAATCTGTTTCATAACCTCTGGTTCTTTGAAGACTACACCCTTGGTAGGTTTGACTACTTCAGGCATCTTCACTAGCAACTCAGCAATGGTTAGATCATCTTCATTGATCTCTGATTCAACTACAGGTTCATCTGCAACCTGAGTCTCTTCATTTACTTCCAAAACAGTCTCAGCCCCTGTTCCAGTTTCTTTCTGTTCCTCCCCCTTGGCTTCAGTCTCCATCTCAACACCTTGTTCATTCACAACTTCTTTTTCATGCACAGACTCCCCTTGAATCCAGATCTCTCCCCCTTTGTGAATTGAACCAAAGTGTTATACCTCCTCCTTAGAGCTCGAATAGTACCCTTCATGGAGGCAATGGAAGCACCCTGAGAATGAATAACCTTTGCTTGCTTCACAATTCTTGCATCCAGCACTTTAAGCAGATCATGCTGAGCAGTAGCCAACTCCTCCAATGTGTCCAATCTGTCCTCATGAGAATCATGTCTCTCATCATGGGCAAAGAAATTGTTCTCAAACGCCTTCAAGTCCTTGGCAATGGTACGAAAGTTTTCCATCAATTCCTTATGTGAAAATCTGCCCTCACCAGGTTTAGAAGTGTTAACCTCCATTACTGGATCTTTGAGCTTTTTGACTTTAGTCTTCAGCCTTGCTGAAGCACTAGAAGCCCCCTTGGTTTCTTGGCACCTGGGTCCTCCCTGTGATTTCTCACTAGGAGTTGCCGTGGTGGGGGTCTTACTTATGTTCAAACTGTCCTGATGCACACCTTGTGCATCATCAGTAGTTTGAGCCTCACCAACCACATGCCCATCCTTCTCCTTAGAGGGCACCTTCTTTACACATGAGTGTGTTGGGTTTTTGTGGGTATCCTCGGATCAAACTGACTCGAGGATTCTTTCAGATCTATCGAACCTCTCTGGTTTGATATATCTCATAGGTTAATCAAACTGATAAAACCTACGCGATCAGAAACACGCTGTTTCTGATCTAATTGTGCGGAAGCGATAAAAGCTAAAAACCCCATTAAAGCCTAATGATCTTTAATCGTTTATAGTTCTAAACCTAATAGATCAGGTTAGATCAATTTACCTGGATTGCTTGATGATAGTCCACCGGTGATCGACCAACGAACGTTCCTCTAGCAGAACTGTGAAACCCGAACAACAAAAATCTGGAATCCGACCTGGGGGGAGTGATCGGCGCCGATGGAGAAAGAGGGAGAGAGAGGAAACCGAAAACTGACTTTCTTAGCTGATAGCTTATTATTTTTCCTTAACCCATAAGCCTTATTTATATGGAGGAAAAATACAGTTTGTATAAGATTCAGTTTCCTTTTATAATTATCTCTAATCCTTTTCCTTTTTAATTAGCTGGAAAAGAATTTGCATACGATAATTATGATTATATATATTTATCTAATATATATATATAAACCTTATTAATTAATTATTATATATTTATTTATCTAATAAATATATAATATCCTAATTAATTAATGACCCTCCAACTTTGGTAATTCTGACTGTAATTACCCAATTGATTTATAATACACTATTATAAATCCTAACTCTCCATTTCGGGGTTTCATCTAACTTGTTCGACTTATAGGTCCTCACAGGTGTGACCCTCAAGTGTCTCGTAACATTGGATATATAACCACTTGGTTTGTCAACTCTGCACATAATTCCTAACAGACTCCCACTTGTGCAAGTTGGCAATACCACCTTTGATTATACTGACCTAAGGAGGCCCCTAGACAGGCACTTAGGCTGACCAGGTTACAAGAACTCTTATACCCAGACTGGTGATATAAACATTCCGTGAGGAATTGGTATCTATGAAACTACTGTTCATTGATTGGGTACATCTTGGTTTTTCCCTTTGCATCGCGATATTTCATCTGTGAGTATGAGCTTGGAAAGTGTCAACTCTAAATACTCAAGATTCTGTTTTCTTGATTATCTGACTTTCACTGATAGGTAAACGACAAAGAACTAATCAGTTCGTTTGGGCATGGCCATGCACTTCATCAGTATACTTAGTCAGTCAAGATGGGCCCAGAAATATCTCTCTCCTAAGAAGAGGTGCAAATCCCATCTTGCATATCTGCCTTTAACACCACGGCTTCCGCTGAATCTAGTTACACCCTTTATAGCCACCCTGTTACGGCGTAGCGGTTGAGTGCACTAAGAATTCAGCAGTCCTCATGATATCAAATCAGATACCTCAGGTGATAGGGACAACCACTGTGAGATTTACTTATGACTTATTCCAAGAAGAAATCTCAACCACGGATCACGTCCGATATTTGCTACTCTATCAAATATCTGTGCAACTTTTAGTCTACAACACTTGTAGTTGTTATTCAGCAACTGATCATAACTACCTAAAAGTTCACAATGACTTTAACGCCTTATCATGCTCCCACAATGATAAGTTGTCACAGACAGATTTTGAATGAAAAATCGGAGACTGATTTCATTCCTGGATATATTAAAACATGCAAAATGTGAAAGTGATAAACAAATCAGTCTTGTATAGTCCATATTACACGCTGTAATAATAACAAGATTGAATGTCTTTTCTTTAATAACTTTCATAATGTCTATTTAACGTTTGTTAAATACTGGTCTAAAATAAAGTATCACCTATCTTTAGTTTAGACCCTTTGATTAAAGTTTACCATTTTAATCAAAGTGATAACCAAAATACAAGTCTGTTTATACGATCTACTTGTATCTGCTAATTATTGTTCTGCAAACACCTTATAAAAACAATAACTAGACTTTTATCATATTCCATGAACTCGGAGACCTGGACTAACTTCCAGTTCCTGAATATGTAAGACTGCAACTTTCCTTAGTTGCTGTGTAGATGAACGATTTCTACCTGAAATCAGATTCCATTTGCAATCCTGGCAAATCTTCTGGAATCCTATATTTTAATCCAACACTTTAATTATTGATTCTAAAGTCAGTCACGACCTCTGTTTCATGGGTCCTGAAACTCTTATCCTTTTGACTAAAAGGGTAAATTATATCTTATGAATTCTTATCCTACCTGGATTATGAATTCCGAGATATATCAATAATTGCATCTTTTATTCTCTAGATAGAGAATAAATTGGGCTCCCACTTGCTTATATAAAAACTAACTATTACTCAGAATTTTACCATTGACTTAGTCAAAACTTTGATTAGTCAATTCTAATTTTAAGTAATGAGCTTTGAGAATTTCCTTTTATGAAACTTAACTGGATTTGGTCAAATCCTAATTCCCGATCTTGGAATCTTTCAGTTTCATAAATACTGTTATTAACGCTATCTGAGTTAATATCCTGAATTCTCTTTTTAGAACATTTGAATAATAAAACTTGATCAAATTTGATTAGTTAATTCTGAGAATTTCTTTTATAAAACTTAACTGGATTTGTTAAAATCCTAATTCCAGAACTTGGAATCTTTCTAGTTTTATACTGTTATTAACGCTATCTGAGTTAATATCTTAAATTCTCCTTTAAAATTTGATCATAAAACAATTATTCATAAATGTTTTATTCTTAAAACACATTCCTATAGAATCTCGTGTGTTTTGATAGTTTTTATACAAATACTTCAATCTAATAGATTTTATTGAAGTAGGCAACATCTAGGATCATACAAACACTAAGCACAATCAGATATTTCAGTGTCAAGATAATAATTTTTTTTTGAAAAATAAAACCATAGAATTATAAATTCAAAAATCACAATCATCCAAAATTGTTTAAAACTTAAAAATAAAAACCACTGTCTTAAATCCATAAGTATCTTGACTTAAATTGAAATAAACTTGTGCTTCAGATCCTCAGCAACCTCTGGGCATTTCACTTCATTTCTGACCTCCTGCAATAATCATTTGCTCTAGGTGTCAGTATACTTGTAGGCTAACAAGTAAGAAGTGTCAAAATAAAGCAATCACAAATTTTCTGAGGTTTACATACCTGCTTCATGACGCTTAGGGCAGTTTTGCCTCCAATGACCGATCTCATTGCATATGAAGCAGCGATTTTCGGTCCTAGCTTTGTTTGGCTTAACCTTCTTGCCCTTGCCCTTGCCCTTGCCTTTCTTGGGTGCACTCTGGATGGCCTGGACTGGTCCTTTTCCTTTACTGGTGCTAGCTTGCCCATTCTTCTTTTTAACCCCTCCGTCTTTCACCATCAAGACATCCTTGGTCTTGTTCTTGTTCCCCATATTCAGTTCAGCTGTCTTTAGCATGGAGTGCAACTCTGCTATAGTTTTCTCCATGTTATTCATATTGTAATTGACTACGAAGGGCCTGTAGTCTTCTGACAGTGAATTGTATGGTGTCTGTTGCCAGCTGCAACGGAACAGGATGACCAAGCCTCTCCAGATGATCTAAGTGCCGTTTCATTTTCATGACATGGTCACTTACTGATGTCCCTCTTACCATCTTGCACTCATTGAATGCTTTGGTGGCATCGTAGCGTTCTGTACGAGCCTGAGTCTGAAACATGTCCCTCAGCTGGCGGATCATGTCGTAAGCATTTGTATTTATGAGCCCTGCTTGTAGATCTAGGCTCATAGTTGCTAACATCAGACAGGCGACATCAAGGAGATCATCCGAGTGCTTCTTGTGGGCATTTCTGGCAGCGGCCGGAGCGTTTGCCGGAGGTGCCTCCCCAAGTGGCTCTTCAAGCACATACCACTTTCTCTCATGTCTGAGCACAATCATCAGATTGCGCTCCCAGTCGAGAAAGTTAGAGCCGGTCAGTTTATCCTTCTCTAGGATAGATCGGAGGGAAAGATTGTTAGTGCTGGTAACAGTGCTTGCCATCTACACAAAATAAAATTTTTGGTCTTAGCAACTGTAAATAGACTAATTTCCAATAAAATATCAATAAACCCTTAAATGATCAATTTATTGGACTAGGATCCTTATTTCATACGTCCTAATGTGCGTAATGTTCTTGCTCCACCAGACCCGTATTTATTTCGGTAGGTAAGGACTTTTACCAATCATATCTAGCTGACATGACTCCTAGATCTTTTCGGGACTTATGGCAACTACCTGTGCATGTTTTAGTCCCTCTTAGTGCTTTTTGGCCCGGTACCACCCGGTGAACATTATAGTACCAAAACAGATCTCACCATTTTGGGGACCTGATCACTATACTCTGGCCGGTACCACCCGGAGATAATTCGCAGAGTTATGTAACCCCTTCAGCTTCAGTTTGAACACAGACGTTGAATGTGTGATCACTTACAACGCCTATGTACTTTACGCCGAAGGTGCCTCTAAATGGGTTGCACTACTGATCTATGATTTTCGGGATTTTGAAAAACTTTATTTCCAGGCTTTTGAAAAACTGATTGTTATAAAGGCTTACTTTCGTTTTAAACTAACTGTTTCAAACACACATGTAATTTTAAAACTACCTGTTTTAAAATTACCTGCTAATTAAAACTAATTGTTTTAATAGCACATCTGGTTGACCAAAACTAACTGTTTTTGTCAACTCTGCCTTTTATGTAGAACAATCATTTATAGGTTTAAAATAAAACTACCGTTTTGAAAAGTTTGGGAAAAAAAACTGGTAATTTAAAAACCTATATTCTTTTGTGATACAACCTAGTTTTAAAATAACCTCTTTATTTAAAACTATTAACATGCAAGATATCACAAAATTCAAGCAATCATGCAATTAAACAATAATTAATCACATAGTAGCTAATTATAGTTTTTGCCAACGTTTCCTAGGGACCAATAATGACCTATCTTCACTAAAAGCTTCAAAACTTGCGTAGCTCCCACTGGCCTCGCCATGTTTTGTCAGTTACTCCGGTATGAAGAACTTTAGTAGCTCCCACTGGCCTCGTCATCCCGTAAGAATAAACAAATGTCTATCCTAAGGTCATTATTACATAAGGGGTTGTAAATGGCACGCAGGCCTCCCCGCAAATATGTCAAGGGTCTAGGTTGGCAAAACACTATAATAGATGTATATATGTAAGATCAAAATGAAAACCATATATCGAGCTCAAGCAATTACGTAAATATATATGCATTTATAATAAAAGCAATTTTATAATTACGAGAAATAAACCTGGATCCGTTAAAATTATCTTGTCTCAATTATCGCAAAACTGTTTTATGAATCCTAAAAGAAAATCTTTAGACTGAAGAATGGTTTTAACTTGAGATTTATAATAAATCTTAAAACAAAAACCATTTAATCCTTTTACCCAAAAATATTAAACTGGTTTTTAACGATCCAATTTTATAATACTGGCCTTAGTGTTTTAATTGGTTAGTAAAAACACGATATTAGGCTTATTTGAATTAAAAAAAATTTATAAAAGTTTATTAAATTGGAAAAACCAGAAACAAAAATTACTCGATAAAATTTCCAAGTAAGCTTATTTTGGATAAAATATCTTAAAACCCAAACGAGCTCTTTTGGGCCATAACTTGGTTCAAAGAACTGGGCTTACCGGCCCATTACCAAACTGGTAACAACTGGACCTTGGACCTATGACTCGTTTTACATCGAAAAACCCTAGGTACGATCCATGATCAGCAACCGTCGCCTACCACCACGCTGGTGGTTCGTTCGTCGTGCGGAACCATCATCATTGACACCGACGACAGCAGCCACAGCTGCCGTCGCCGTTCGGCGGTTTTAATTCCGTCGATCGCCACCACCACAAAACGGTGGTGTGGCTTTTTTGATCTTGCAACTGTCATTCACCGCTATCATTCGGGCCGAACGACAACAGCAGCACAAGGCTGCCATCGCCGCCGCCGCGGCTCTTGATCACGATCGACGCCGCAACCACTACGTGTGGTGCGGCCGGTGTTTGGAATCGTCAACCAATACCACCACCACTCGCTGTGGTGTGGCTGTGGCTACCGCCACTACCTTTGTCGGCGATCACCGCCCGTGGGCGGCGATCGAATCGTTGCCGTTTGTTCTTTGCGGCTGCCGGCATAGGATCGAAACCTTATCGGTCTTCGCCGATTACTATCGTAACCCGGCGAATTCCACCGAACTGGTGGTGATGCCGATGATACACCTGCAATCCGGCCATAGCCGGATGCGGGTCCATCCTCCGGGTGCGATCAGTCTATGGCCACCACAAATCGCCGCCTCCATATACGGCCTAAAACCGCCGGCCACCACCACGCTGGTGGTGCGGCCTTGGCGTTAACCGTGGTTCGGCCCACGGGTTTGCCGCGGTTTGGTTGATCATATGACCACCCACCATCACCGTTTGGTGCGGTTTTTCGATTATGGTCATCACCATCCGCCACAACCACCATGCTGTGGTGTGGCCTGGTGGTTCTGGAGCGGCAGCCGGAGCTGCTACCATACACCATGGTGGCCGGCCGCAATCACCACGCTGGTGGTGCGGCGGTTGATGTGATAACCGTAGCCACCACCAATCTGGTGGTGGTTCTCGGTTTTTCGTACGGTGCAATTTTTTTAATGCGATAAACAAATTATAAACCATAAATTTTAGAATAATAATTAAACTCAATAAAATTCAGATTTTTAAACTTGATATGCAAGAAACAATAATTTTAACGGATCACGTATAAACAGATAAACTGATAACTAAAAAACTAAAAACGATTTGAAACAATGGCTCTGATACCACTGTTGGGTTTTTGTGGGTATCCTCGGATCAAACTGACTCGAGGATTCTTTCAGATCTATCGAACCTCTCTGGTTTGATATATCTCATAGGTTAATCAAACTGATAAAACCTACGCGATCAGAAACACGCTGTTTCTGATCTAATTGTGCGGAAGCGATAAAAGCTAAAAACCCCATTAAAGCCTAATGATCTTTAATCGTTTATAGTTCTAAACCTAATAGATCAGGTTAGATCAATTTACCTGGATTGCTTGATGATAGTCCACCGGTGATCGACCAACGAACGTTCCTCTAGCAGAACTGTGAAACCCGAACAACAAAAATCTGGAATCCGACCTGGGGGGAGTGATCGGCGCCGATGGAGAAAGAGGGAGAGAGAGGAAACCGAAAACTGACTTTCTTACTGATAGCTTATTATTTTTCCTTAACCCATAACCTTATTTATATGGAGGAAAAAATACAGTTTGTATAAGATTCATTTTTCCTTTTATAATTATCTCAAATTTCCTTTTCCTTTTTAATTAGCTGGAAAAGAATTTGCATACGATAATTATGATTATATATATTTATCTAATATATATAAAAACCTTAAAAATTAATTTTTATAATATTTAATTTATCTAATAAATATATAATATCCTAATTAATTAATGACCCTCCAACTTTGGTAATTCTGACTGTAATTCCCCAAATTTATTTATAAATACACTATTATAAATCCTAACTCTCCATTTCGGGTTTCATCTAACTTTTTCCCGACTTATAGGTCCTCACAGGTGTGACCCTCAAGTGTCTCGTAACTTTGGAATATATAACCACTTGGTTTGTCAACTCTGCACATAATTTCCTAACAGAGTGGGGCTGCACTCCATGGGTTTCCCTTTTGGGGTAGAATCAGAAGGAGAGTGCCCCAAAACTTTTGGGCTTATAGGCTTTTGGGGGTTTTTAGAACCAGAGGAGGAAGGAGCTCCTCTGTTCTTTCTTTTATATTTTTGCAGTGTGGGGGGGGGGTTTTCTCAAGGGACAGAGGGATTAGTATCATGATAGGTGTTGGGTAGGTCATCAGAGGGAATGCTTGGTTGTGTAGGCTGCAAGCCTGATGCCTCACCTTGGGGGTGGTTCACTCTCATCATTGTAGAGAACAAAGGAGTGAATTGGCCCATTAGAGCCTTCTGCAGGTCTCTTCATATTGGAAAACACCTTATGACCAAGAGCAGGCTCTTATAGATGTTTCCATGAGTTGGTACATCCTAAATTCTTTGGTTATTACTTCTTGGACAAATCTTGGGAACATGAAAATGTTTTAAAATTTTAAGTTTGGAATGTTCTCAAGATTGTACACAAGCCCATCAAAAATCATCTGTGAAAAATTAAACACCTGTTTTGTGGCTAGACAGACCAAGGCAGAAGCCATAGTGCTGCTAAACTCACTTAAACTAGTGGGTTTCTTTGAAAAACAGTGCAACAGGGTATGCACAAAGAATCTCCATTGAGGGCAAAACTGACTCTTAAGGTATTTCAAAGAAGTTTGGGAGCCTGTATACCCCATTTTTAAAGATTTTCCAAAATGGTTTGAGTAGAGAGCATAGAGATACCTCCTTCATCATTGAGGGTTTAAGAATGATGTCTGATTTTTTGGGAGGGGTAAGAGTGAGTGAAAAAACCACAGATAGTGGTTTGGATGCTTTTGACCCCCTTTTTCTTCCTGTACAACTACATTCATCCCGAAGTCTTGGGAATGTTGAATGTAGACTGTAGGATTGATTGTCGCAGCATACGCAATGTAGGAGGATTTCCAAGAAATCGACAATGTCCTCAAAACCTTCAGAGTCCCCACCTTTGGAAAGTATCCAAACTTGTTATGATCTTTGACAAAAATCAATGAACCATTAGTAATCGACGAAGAAAACCTAAACAGATGATGCAATCAGTTCGAATGCAAGAACACTGAGAGAGAATCAATTGAAGAATAGCAAACGTTTTCGAGAGCACAAGTGTAGAATAGCCGTTAATGAAAAAGGGGGTCAAGTTAGGGCTTATATACTACACTTTAGAGCAGGGGTAACTAAATACTAGCAGTGTTAACGAACACAAATGGGCTAGGTCAAATAACAGTGGTATTTGTCAACGAACTTAAAAGCAGTGGTAAAAAATACCCGCAGTGGTAATGACATGCATTGGAATAAAAGCATGGTAAACACATGTGCTAGTTAAAAGCAGTGGTAAAACCTTAGGCATTGCTCAGAGTAACTAGCATGTTAACAACGGTGTGGGGAGCAGTGGTAAAGCACAATGCATAAGCAGTGGTAAAATGCAAATGTGAGAGCATGGTAGGTTTCGATGGTGCTAGCAGTGGTATTTTGCGATTGTGCTAGCAGTGTTAACAGGCGAATGGGCTAGCAGTGTTAACAGGCGAATGACTAGCAGTGTTAAAGGCGAAGATCTCCATCCCAATACTTGTGCGATTTCTGAAACTCCATCTGTCACAAGAACAAACTTGTCAAAAAGTTACAAAAAAGTAAAATAAAGAAAGATATACAGAGGTAGTACAAGAAAAGTTGTAACAAGAAGAAGGATTATTTAGAGTTCATCATTCCAACACTTGTGACCAAGAAATATGAACCTGCCTACATCAAAGGCTTTTGTGAAAAGGTCTGCATATTGATCATCAGTGTGAGATTTACTTATGACTTATTCCAAGAAGAAATCTCAACCACGGATCACGTCCGATATTTGCTACTCTATCAAATATCTGTGCAACTTTTAGTCTACAACACTTGTAGTTGTTATTCAGCAACTGATCATAACTACCTAAAAGTTCACAATGACTTTAACGCCTTATCATGCTCCCACAATGATAAGTTGTCACAGACAGATTTTGAATGAAAAATCGGAGACTGATTTCATTCCTGGATATATTAAAACATGCAAAATGTGAAAGTGATAAACAAATCAGTCTTGTATAGTCCATATTACACGCTGTAATAATAACAAGATTGAATGTCTTTTCTTTAATAACTTTCATAATGTCTATTTAACGTTTGTTAAATACTGGTCTAAAATAAAGTATCACCTATCTTTAGTTTAGACCCTTTGATTAAAGTTTACCATTTTAATCAAAGTGATAACCAAAATACAAGTCTGTTTATACGATCTACTTGTATCTGCTAATTATTGTTCTGCAAACACCTTATAAAAACAATAACTAGACTTTTATCATATTCCATGAACTCGGAGACCTGGACTAACTTCCAGTTCCTGAATATGTAAGACTGCAACTTTCCTTAGTTGCTGTGTAGATGAACGATTTCTACCTGAAATCAGATTCCATTTGCAATCCTGGCAAATCTTCTGGAATCCTATATTTTAATCCAACACTTTAATTATTGATTCTAAAGTCAGTCACGACCTCTGTTTCATGGGTCCTGAAACTCTTATCCTTTTGACTAAAAGGGTAAATTATATCTTATGAATTCTTATCCTACCTGGATTATGAATTCCGAGATATATCAATAATTGCATCTTTTATTCTCTAGATAGAGAATAAATTGGGCTCCCACTTGCTTATATAAAAACTAACTATTACTCAGAATTTTACCATTGACTTAGTCAAAACTTTGATTAGTCAATTCTAATTTTAAGTAATGAGCTTTGAGAATTTCCTTTTATGAAACTTAACTGGATTTGGTCAAATCCTAATTCCCGATCTTGGAATCTTTCTAGTTTCATAAATACTGTTATTAACGCTATCTGAGTTAATATCCTGAATTCTCTTTTTAGAACATTTGAATAATAAAACTTGATCAAATTTGATTAGTTAATTCTGAGAATTTCTTTTATAAAACTTAACTGGATTTGTTAAAATCCTAATTCCAGAACTTGGAATCTTTCTAGTTTTATACTGTTATTAACGCTATCTGAGTTAATATCTTAAATTCTCCTTTAAAATTTGATCATAAAACAATTATTCATAAATGTTTTATTCTTAAAACACATTCCTATAGAATCTCGTGTGTTTTGATAGTTTTTATACAAATACTTCAATCTAATAGATTTTATTGAAGTAGGCAACATCTAGGATCATACAAACACTAAGCACAATCAGATATTTCAGTGTCAAGATAATAATTTTTTTTTGAAAAATAAAACCATAGAATTATAAATTCAAAAATCACAATCATCCAAAATTGTTTAAAACTTAAAAATAAAAACCACTGTCTTAAATCCATAAGTATCTTGACTTAAATTGAAATAAACTTGTGCTTCAGATCCTCAGCAACCTCTGGGCATTTCACTTCATTTCTGACCTCCTGCAATAATCATTTGCTCTAGGTGTCAGTATACTTGTAGGCTAACAAGTAAGAAGTGTCAAAATAAAGCAATCACAAATTTTCTGAGGTTTACATACCTGCTTCATGACGCTTAGGGCAGTTTTGCCTCCAATGACCGATCTCATTGCATATGAAGCAGCGATTTTCGGTCCTAGCTTTGTTTGGCTTAACCTTCTTGCCCTTGCCCTTGCCCTTGCCTTTCTTGGGTGCACTCTGGATGGCCTGGACTGGTCCTTTTCCTTTACTGGTGCTAGCTTGCCCATTCTTCTTTTTAACCCCTCCGTCTTTCACCATCAAGACATCCTTGGTCTTGTTCTTGTTCCCCATATTCAGTTCAGCTGTCTTTAGCATGGAGTGCAACTCTGCTATAGTTTTCTCCATGTTATTCATATTGTAATTGACTACGAAGGGCCTGTAGTCTTCTGACAGTGAATTGTATGGTGTCTGTTGCCAGCTGCAACGGAACAGGATGACCAAGCCTCTCCAGATGATCTAAGTGCCGTTTCATTTTCATGACATGGTCACTTACTGATGTCCCTCTTACCATCTTGCACTCATTGAATGCTTTGGTGGCATCGTAGCGTTCTGTACGAGCCTGAGTCTGAAACATGTCCCTCAGCTGGCGGATCATGTCGTAAGCATTTGTATTTATGAGCCCTGCTTGTAGATCTAGGCTCATAGTTGCTAACATCAGACAGGCGACATCAAGGAGATCATCCGAGTGCTTCTTGTGGGCATTTCTGGCAGC
This sequence comes from Centaurea solstitialis, assembly GCA_030169165.1. Classification (NCBI taxonomy): domain Eukaryota; kingdom Viridiplantae; phylum Streptophyta; class Magnoliopsida; order Asterales; family Asteraceae; genus Centaurea; species Centaurea solstitialis. The sequence goes on along the minus strand of CM058040.1, from coordinate 17,484,994 downwards.
GGCCGGAGCGTTTGCCGGAGGTGCCTCCCCAAGTGGCTCTTCAAGCACATACCACTTTCTCTCATGTCTGAGCACAATCATCAGATTGCGCTCCCAGTCGAGAAAGTTAGAGCCGGTCAGTTTATCCTTCTCTAGGATAGATCGGAGGGAAAGATTGTTAGTGCTGGTAACAGTGCTTGCCATCTACACAAAATAAAATTTTTGGTCTTAGCAACTGTAAATAGACTAATTTCCAATAAAATATCAATAAACCCTTAAATGATCAATTTATTGGACTAGGATCCTTATTTCATACGTCCTAATGTGCGTAATGTTCTTGCTCCACCAGACCCGTATTTATTTCGGTAGGTAAGGACTTTTACCAATCATATCTAGCTGACATGACTCCTAGATCTTTTCGGGACTTATGGCAACTACCTGTGCATGTTTTAGTCCCTCTTAGTGCTTTTTGGCCCGGTACCACCCGGTGAACATTATAGTACCAAAACAGATCTCACCATTTTGGGGACCTGATCACTATACTCTGGCCGGTACCACCCGGAGATAATTCGCAGAGTTATGTAACCCCTTCAGCTTCAGTTTGAACACAGACGTTGAATGTGTGATCACTTACAACGCCTATGTACTTTACGCCGAAGGTGCCTCTAAATGGGTTGCACTACTGATCTATGATTTTCGGGATTTTGAAAAACTTTATTTCCAGGCTTTTGAAAAACTGATTGTTATAAAGGCTTACTTTCGTTTTAAACTAACTGTTTCAAACACACATGTAATTTTAAAACTACCTGTTTTAAAATTACCTGCTAATTAAAACTAATTGTTTTAATAGCACATCTGGTTGACCAAAACTAACTGTTTTTGTCAACTCTGCCTTTTATGTAGAACAATCATTTATAGGTTTAAAATAAAACTACCGTTTTGAAAAGTTTGGGAAAAAAAACTGGTAATTTAAAAACCTATATTCTTTTGTGATACAACCTAGTTTTAAAATAACCTCTTTATTTAAAACTATTAACATGCAAGATATCACAAAATTCAAGCAATCATGCAATTAAACAATAATTAATCACATAGTAGCTAATTATAGTTTTTGCCAACGTTTCCTAGGGACCAATAATGACCTATCTTCACTAAAAGCTTCAAAACTTGCGTAGCTCCCACTGGCCTCGCCATGTTTTGTCAGTACTCCGGTATGAAGAACTTTAGTAGCTCCCACTGGCCTCGTCATCCCGTAAGAATAAACAAATGTCTATCCTAAGGTCATTATTACATAAGGGGTTGTAAATGGCACGCAGGCCTCCCCGCAAATATGTCAAGGGTCTAGGTTGGCAAAACACTATAATAGATGTATATATGTAAGATCAAAATGAAAACCATATATCGAGCTCAAGCAATTACGTAAATATATATGCATTTATAATAAAAGCAATTTTATAATTACGAGAAATAAACCTGGATCCGTTAAAATTATCTTGTCTCAATTATCGCAAAACTGTTTTATGAATCCTAAAAGAAAATCTTTAGACTGAAGAATGGTTTTAACTTGAGATTTATAATAAATCTTAAAACAAAAACCATTTAATCCTTTTACCCAAAAATATTAAACTGGTTTTAACGATCCAATTTTATAATACTGGCCTTAGTGTTTTAATTGGTTAGTAAAAACACGATATTAGGCTTATTTGAATTAAAAAAAATTTATAAAAGTTTATTAAATTGGAAAAACCAGAAACAAAAATTACTCGATAAAATTTCCAAGTAAGCTTATTTTGGATAAAATATCTTAAAACCCAAACGAGCTCTTTTGGGCCATAACTTGGTTCAAAGAACTGGGCTTACCGGCCCATTACCAAACTGGTAACAACTGGACCTTGGACCTATGACTCGTTTTACATCGAAAAACCCTAGGTACGATCCATGATCAGCAACCGTCGCCTACCACCACGCTGGTGGTTCGTTCGTCGTGCGGAACCATCATCATTGACACCGACGACAGCAGCCACAGCTGCCGTCGCCGTTCGGCGGTTTTAATTCCGTCGATCGCCACCACCACAAAACGGTGGTGTGGCTTTTTTGATCTTGCAACTGTCATTCACCGCTATCATTCGGGCCGAACGACAACAGCAGCACAAGGCTGCCATCGCCGCCGCCGCGGCTCTTGATCACGATCGACGCCGCAACCACTACGTGTGGTGCGGCCGGTGTTTGGAATCGTCAACCAATACCACCACCACTCGCTGTGGTGTGGCTGTGGCTACCGCCACTACCTTTGTCGGCGATCACCGCCCGTGGGCGGCGATCGAATCGTTGCCGTTTGTTCTTTGCGGCTGCCGGCATAGGATCGAAACCTTATCGGTCTTCGCCGATTACTATCGTAACCCGGCGAATTCCACCGAACTGGTGGTGATGCCGATGATACACCTGCAATCCGGCCATAGCCGGATGCGGGTCCATCCTCCGGGTGCGATCAGTCTATGGCCACCACAAATCGCCGCCTCCATATACGGCCTAAAACCGCCGGCCACCACCACGCTGGTGGTGCGGCCTTGGCGTTAACCGTGGTTCGGCCCACGGGTTTGCCGCGGTTTGGTTGATCATATGACCACCCACCATCACCGTTTGGTGCGGTTTTTCGATTATGGTCATCACCATCCGCCACAACCACCATGCTGTGGTGTGGCCTGGTGGTTCTGGAGCGGCAGCCGGAGCTGCTACCATACACCATGGTGGCCGGCCGCAATCACCACGCTGGTGGTGCGGCGGTTGATGTGATAACCGTAGCCACCACCAATCTGGTGGTGGTTCTCGGGTTTTTCGTACGGTGCAATTTTTTTAATGCGATAAACAAATTATAAACCATAAATTTTAGAATAATAATTAAACTCAATAAAATTCAGATTTTTAAACTTGATATGCAAGAAACAATAATTTTAACGGATCACGTATAAACAGATAAACTGATAACTAAAAAACTAAAAACGATTTGAAACAATGGCTCTGATACCACTGTTGGGTTTTTGTGGGTATCCTCGGATCAAACTGACTCGAGGATTCTTTCAGATCTATCGAACCTCTCTGGTTTGATATATCTCATAGGTTAATCAAACTGATAAAACCTACGCGATCAGAAACACGCTGTTTCTGATCTAATTGTGCGGAAGCGATAAAAGCTAAAAACCCCATTAAAGCCTAATGATCTTTAATCGTTTATAGTTCTAAACCTAATAGATCAGGTTAGATCAATTTACCTGGATTGCTTGATGATAGTCCACCGGTGATCGACCAACGAACGTTCCTCTAGCAGAACTGTGAAACCCGAACAACAAAAATCTGGAATCCGACCTGGGGGGAGTGATCGGCGCCGATGGAGAAAGAGGGAGAGAGAGGAAACCGAAAACTGACTTTCTTAGCTGATAGCTTATTATTTTTCCTTAACCCATAAGCCTTATTTATATGGAGGAAAAATACAGTTTGTATAAGATTCAGTTTCCTTTTATAATTATCTCTAATCCTTTTCCTTTTTAATTAGCTGGAAAAGAATTTGCATACGATAATTATGATTATATATATTTATCTAATATATATAAAAACCTTATTAATTAATTATTATATATTTATTTATCTAATAAATATATAATATCCTAATTAATTAATGACCCTCCAACTTTGGTAATTCTGACTGTAATTACCCAATTGATTTATAATACACTATTATAAATCCTAACTCTCCATTTCGGGGTTTCATCTAACTTGTTCGACTTATAGGTCCTCACAGGTGTGACCCTCAAGTGTCTCGTAACATTGGATATATAACCACTTGGTTTGTCAACTCTGCACATAATTCCTAACAGAGTGGGGCTGCACTCCATGGGTTTCCCTTTGGGTAGAATCAGAAGGAGAGTGCTCCAACTGTTGGCTTATAGGCTCTTGGGGTTTAGAACCAGAGGAGGAAGGAGCTCCTCTGTTCTTTCTTTTATATTTTTGCAGTGTGGGGTGGGGGTTTTCTCAAGGGACAGAGGGATAGTATCAGTGATAGGTGTGGGTAGGTCATCAGAGGGAATGCTTGGTTGTGTAGGCTGCAAGCCTGATGCCTCACCTTGGGGGTGGTTCACTCTCATCATTGTAGAGAACAATGGAGTGAATTGGTCATTAGAGCCTTCTGCAGGTCTCTTCATATTGGAAAACACCTTATGACCAAGAGCAGAGCTCTTATAGATGTTTCCATGAGTTGGTACATCCGTCAATTCTTTGGTTATTACTTCTTGGACAAATCTTGGGAACATGAAAAATGTTTTAACTTTAGAGTTTGGAATGTTCTCAAGATTGTACACAAGCCCATCAAAAATCATCTGTGAAAAATTAAACACCTGTTTTGTGGCTAGACAGACCAAGGCAGAAGCCATAGTGCTGCTAAACTCACTAAAACTAGTGGATTTCTTTGAAAAACAGTGCAACAGGGTATGCACAAAGAATCTCCATTGAGGGCAAAACTGACTCTTAAGGTATTTCAAAGAAGTTTGGGAGCCTGTATACCCCATTTTTAAAAGATTTTCCAAGATGGTTTGAGTAGAGAGCATAGAGATACCTCCTTCATCATTGAGTTGAAGATGATGTCTGATTTTGGCAGGGGTAAGAGTGAGTGAAAGACCACAGATAGTGGTTTGGATGCTTTTGACCCCTTCTTCTTCCTGTACAACTACATTCATCCAGAAGTCTTGCATATGTTGAATGTAGACTGTAGGATTGATTGTCGCAGCATACGCAATGTAGGAGGATGCCAAGAAATCGACAATGTCCTCAAAACCTTCAGAGTCCCCACCTTTGGAAAGATATCCAATCTTGTTATGATCTTTGACAAATATCAATGAATCCATTAGTAATCGACGAAGAAAACCTAAACAGATGATGCAATCAGTTCGAATGCAAGAACACTGAGAGAGAATCAATTGAAGAATAGCAAACGTTTTCGAGAGCACAAGTGTAGAATAGCCGTTAATGAAAAAGGCGGTCAAGTTAGGGCTTATATACTACACTTTAGAGCAGGGGTAACTACTACTAGCAGTGTTAACGAACACAAAGTGGGCTAGGTCAAATAAGCAGTGGTATTTGTCAAACGAACTTAAAAGCAGTGGTAAAAGATACCCGCAGTGGTAATGACATGCATTGGAATAAAAGCAGTGGTAAACACATGTGCTAGTTAAAAGCAGTGGTAAAACCTTAGGCATTGCTCAGAGTAACTAGCAGTGTTAACAAGCGTGTGTGTGAGCAGTGGTAAAGCACAAATGCATAAGCAGTGGTAAAATGCAAATGTGAGAGCAGTGGTAGTGTGCGATGGTGCTAGCAGTGGTATTGTGCGATTGTGCTAGCAGTGTTAACAGGCGAATGACTAGCAGTGTTAACAGGCGAATGACTAGCAGTGTTAACAGGCGAAGATCTCCATCCCAATACTTGTGCGATTTCTGAAACTCCATCTGTCACAAGAACAAACTTGTCAAAAGTTACAAAAAAGTAAAATAAAGAAAGATATACAGAGGTAGTACAAGAAAAGTTGTAACAAGAAGAAGGATTATTCAGAGTTCATCATTCCAACACTTGTGACCAAGAATATGAACCTGCCTACATCAAAGGCTTTTGTGAAAAGGTCTGCATATTGATCATCAGTGTGGACTTTTAGAACTTGAATTAGCTTCTTTTCATTACAATCTCTGATAAGATGGTACTTAATCTCTATATGCTTGGTCTTGGAATGTTTGACAGGATTATTCACAATGCTGATAGCACTGTTGTTGTCAATATATATAGGTGTCTGCAAGAAAGAAAGACCATAGTCCTGCATCTGATTCTGAATCCATAAGACTTGTGAGCAGCATTGAGAAGCAGCTATGTATTCAGCCTCAGTTGTTGATTGTGAAACAGTGGCCTGTTTCTTGCATTGCCAAGAAACCAATCTTCCTCCTAAGAACTGACATCCTCCTGATGTTGATTTCCTATCCAGGTTTGCTCCTCCATAATCACTATCTGTGTAGGCCACCAAGTCAAAAGAATTGTCATATGGATACCAAAGTCCCAATTTAGGTTGACCCTTGAGATATTTGAAGATCCTCTTGACTGCATGTAAATGTGACTCCTTTGGCCTAACCTGAAACCTAGCACATACACAAACAGCAAACATAATATCAGGTCTAGAAGCTGTAAGATACATCAATGATCCAATCATGGATCTATACTGATGGACATCAACTTCCTCCCCCTCAACATCAGCAGTAAGGTGTTTATGAGTCTCCATTGGTGTGCTTGCTGGTTTTGCATCATTCATTCCAAACTTTTGAAGCATTGTTGCAACGTATTTGGATTGATTGATGAATATACCATCTGATTTCTGCTTAACCTGCAAACCAAGAAAGAAAGTTAGTTCTCCCATAGAACTCATTTTAAACTTCTTGTGCATTAGTTCTTCAAACTCCTTGCACATGTCTTCCTTTGTTGAACCAAAGATGATATCATCTACATAGATCTGCACTAACAGCATATTAGTCTTTGTTCTCTTGATGAATAGAGTCTTGTCAATGACACCCCTCTCAAATTTGTTTTCCAACAAATAGGAGGACAACGTATCATACCAAGCCCTAGGTGCTTGATGAAGGCCATACAGTGCCTTCCTCAACTTACAAACCCTGTCAGGATATTTAGGGTCTTCAAACCCTGGTGGTTGACAGACATAGACTTCCTCATCAATAGTACCATACAGAAAGGCACTTTTCACATCCATCTGATAGACTTTGAATCCTTTGTAAGATGTAAAATCCAAGAATAGCCGGATGGCTTCAATTCTAGCTACAAGTGCAAATACATTATCATAGTCTATTTCTTCTTCCTGAGTGTACCCCTGTGCCACTAGTCTGGCCTTGTTCTTTATCACAATTCCTCTCTCATCTGTCTTGTTTCTGAAGATCCATTTAGTGCCAATTACTCTGTGTCCTTTTGGGAGATCCACCAAATCCCAAACATGCTGTAGGACAAACTGTAGTAATTCTTCCTGCATAGCTTCTATCCAGCTTGGATCCTTCATGGCATCTAACACCTTCTTTGGTTCATTCTGGGAAAGAAAGCATGACAACATCCCAGAATGAGTATTCACATATCCAGCTTCTCTGCTTTGCTTCCTTGTAATCATAGGAGAGGCCACATCTCCAATCACTTGGGAGGCAGGGTGATTCTTTTGAGTCCTAGTCAGATGTAGGGGTTCTTCAGATAGGCTTTCCCCTAAATTTGAATCATCTGGATCAGATTCTGAGAGATTTGGTTGAGTGATTTCACTTGTATCTCCAGGCTCATTTTCCACATTGCTTTCAAGCTGTGGAGTCTCTTCAGTCTCCTTGTCTCCTTCTTGGTGCTCTGAGGCATCCTCTAGTGCTTCAGTCTCTGATTCTTTCTCTTCTGAACTGATGGTGGATGGAGGAAACAGAACAAAAGTTGTGTCTGTCTCCTTCTCTTTGATAATAGGACCTGTGTCAACTGCATTGCTCATGTTCAAAGAGTTAGTGAGTGAATCAATGTCAAATAGCCAGTCTGGACCAGTCCCATGCACATTGGGAGTGTGTTCATTGAATTTGACATTGTCACTTTCCTCAATTGTTCTAGAAACAGTATTAAACACTCTAACTGCTTTGCTCTGTATTGAGTATCCCACAAACAAACCATCATCAGTTTTGCTGTCAAATTTCCCTAGGTGAGTTTTAGTATTTAAGATAGAACAACGACACCCAAAAGGTACAAAGAAACCTATAAAAGGCTTTTTGTTTTTGAAAAGTTCATAAGGTGTTTTTCCCTTGGACTTGACTACATGAACCTTGTTTTGCACATAGCAGGCAGTGTTAACTGCTTCTGCCCAAAAAGTGATTGGTAGTTTAGAATCTGCTAACATGGTTCTTGCAGCCTCAATCAGTGTCCTATTTCTCCTCTCAGCAACTCCATTCTGTTGAGGAGTTCTAGGAGCACTGTATTGTCTTTCAATACCTCTTTCCTCACAAAAGGAATTCAAATCAGCATTTTTGAACTCAGTCCCATTGTCTGATCTAATGACTTTTACTCTAAGGTTCACCTGATTCTCAATTCTCTTTACAAAGGGTTTGATCAGTCCACTTGTCTCATCCTTTGTTCTTAGGAAGAAAACCCAAGTAAACCTAGAATAATCATCTATTATCACAAGACAGTATGATTTCTTGCCTATACTCATTACATTGGTAGGTCCAAATAAATCCATGTGCAATAATTGAAGAGGAGCAGAGATAGTGTTTATTGTCTTTGACTTGTGAGAAGCCTTGTGTTGCTTGCCTTTAAGACAGGCTACACAATTATCATCAAGTGTGAACTCTTTTGGGGGAAGACCTCTGACCAGTTGATTTCTGACAAGTAAGTTCATGGTCTTAATGTTCATATGACCCATCCTTCTATGCCAGAGAGAGGATTCAGTCATTGAAGCTTTTGAAAACAGACAGTTCACAACTTCTGATGGCATACCATTTAAGTCCAGACAATAAACATTATCTTTTCTAGGTGTTCTCAATAAAATAAAGCTCTCATCAACTACAAACTTTGGAGAAAGAATCATGCACTCTGTTTCACTGAACAGAGTGAAAAGTTTCTTATCACACACCTGAGACACACTCATCAGGTTGTATCTGAGTTGATCCACATAGTATACATCTTCTAAGGTTAACTTACCTCCTGTAACCTTACCTTTCCCTGAAACCTTACCTCCTCTTGGATTATCTCCAAAGGCAACATATCCTCCATTGAATGTAGTGAAATCTTCAAGAAAGGATCTATTGCCTGTCATGTGCCTAGAGCAACCACTTTCCACATGCCATAAGTTCTCATTCCTGTCTGGGTTGCCCTGCACATAAAGGAAATAGGTTAGTGTCTTGAGGGAACCCAAGCCAATATGGTCTTGGGTTCTCCCTTTTCATTAACATAATTGACCTCTGTCAATCTGTTAAGCTTTAAAAGATAATCCTTGTTAGGGATCTTATGACTTGAATACTTAGTTACAATGGGTTTTCTCAGAGAAGAACTTGTAGTGGCAACAGTGTTGGAGATACCACTGCTGTTATTGCTTGCAGCAGTGTTATCCTTTATATCTTTTAGATTGTTACCACTGCTTTCAGAAGCAACACTTTCATTACCACTGCTTGTGGAAGCAGTAGTATTGCTTAGTGAGGCTTTTGGTACCCATTTAGTAACTATCTTCACAGTGTTCTTTTCAACCTTTTTCTTTTGAACACTGACTTTCTTTTTAGGTTGGTTTTTCCTTTTTAAACCATTTGTCTTTTAACAATAGGTTTTGGAACAGACCATCTGCTATTATACTCTGTCCTTCTAGTTTGGAACTGCTTTTGGTTTTGAAAATTAACCCTTTGATTTTGAAAAGTCATTCTTTGATTAAAAGGGTTATAATAGCAGTCCTTAGCCAGATGGTTGAGATTACAGCATATAAAGCAGGGTTTTGGTTTGTTAATCTTATTTAGATCAACACCATGAGTTTGAGCCCACTGGTTGTTCCAATTCCTTTTGTTTCCTCTTGGTTTGGTACTTGTTTAGGCTGTTTAGAGTACCAGGATCACTGTCATTCTTATGAGTGGGTTTTCCACCTTTTAGAGGTTGTGAAGTTGCTGGTTCCTGGTCAACTATCTTCTCCTTCCCTTTCCTAGAGGCTGTAGCATTCTTAATGGGCACATAGGGCATACCTCCCTTTTCATTGGTGAGGATTTGATTTTCCTCAGGGACAGTCTCTTGGGATTTGTTTTCAGTCTTTCCCTTTTGTTCTTCCTCATCATCACTGCTTGAGGGATCTACATCACACACTCCTTCTTTCAGTTCCTCTCTGTTTAGTCTATCTAGGATATCAGTGGTAGGAGGAATGTAGGTGTGATTGCGGGGTGGAGGAGTATTGTGATATCCTATCCCTCTTTTGAGTTCATCATGAACTTGAGCCTTTAGAATTTCTTCCAAGGCTTTAGAGGACTTAGAGAATTTATCAAGATCTTCCTTAGCTTTTTCTAATTCCTTCTTGACAGATTCTAATTCCTCACCAGACTTTACTAGTTTCTTCTCAAACTCCTTTTTCTCCCACTTCCAATAATTGTAGTCATACTCAAACTGGAGTTCATTTTCTTTATAGGACTTGATTTGGTCCTCCAGATTCTCAATGACTATTCTATACTCTCTCCTATCAACTTCCATGGTTTTGATGGTATCACTCATAGTCTGATTGTGATCCCTATACTTTTTAACAGTTTCAACACAAGAATCCGAACATAATTTAGAGGATACCTCTGCTGGAAGTTCAGGTTCAGTGATTTTGGCCATCAAAGCATGATTCTGGATGGCTTCTTCAGCTTGATCACTCCAATCAAATCCCATGCCTTCTTGTGAAACCAAGGCTTGAGAAGAGTTTGAATTGTTGCCTCTGTTGGGTCTTGGAACATATGCTTGTCCTCCATTGTTGGCTTGTTGATGAGTGCCACTCCCTTTGCATTCTCTGGCAAAGTGGCCAGGCTCATTGCACTTGTAGCATCTCACCTTTGATTTGTCAAAGCCAGCAAGGTCTCCTCTTTTGGCATCAAAGTTGTTCCTGCCAGTCCTCCTTATAAACCTCTTCATCCTCATGGTTAACATGGCCATCTGCCACTTGATGTCCATCTCCTCCAAATCATCAGCATTGATTTGTTCAAGATCATCATTGATCAGAGGAGATCTTACATGATTGGCAAGGAATGCTTCCAAGACTGCATCTCCACTAGCATCCTGTGACAAAGAAGGTTTATCATTAGTATTATCATGATTATTACTAGCAGGTTAATATTAGCAGTACTAGCAGTATTAATATTTGAAGAAGGATTTTCTGAAGAATAGAGAGCAATAGTATGTGAATATCCAGTTGGTCTTCTTTTGGCCTCCACTTCAGCTTCAAAAATCCTGAGATCATTGTACAGATCTTCAAGCTCTTTGTCTTCCAAGTCATCTCCTTGTCTGAATGACACAGTATACATAGTCCATTCCTCACTCAGAGATCTGAGGAATTTTCTATTGACTTCATCCTTCTCCATCTTCACATCTACATTGGCAAGCTCTCCAATTAGTTTGTTGAACCTGTCAAAAGTTTGAGTCATAGACTCATTCTTTGTAGAGGTGAAGTTTTCATATTGCTGCTTCAACAGTGCCTTTTGATTTCTCTTGGAACTTTTGGTTCCAGAAAATCTCTTCTCCAGAGCATTCCACAGTGATTTAGCATCTGGACAGTTACAGAACTGGTGTTGATATTCATTGGGAATAGCCAATAGCAAGGTGCTTAAGGCTTTCATCTCAGACTGCTTCCTCTTTTTGTCTGCATCAGACTTTGGGGGTGCTCCAGCAACAGCAGGTTCAGGGACACTGGGTCCATGTTCAACTACTTCCCATAATGCATTATCAGTAAGAAGCATGTATTGCTTGATTCTGATTTTCCACATCTCAAACTCATTGGGTTTGAGCATGGGGACTTTGGACACAAGAACAGAATCCTGGGAATCCATTGATCTAAGAGTATTCTGAACACAAGCTCTGATACCACTTGACAGGATCTATAAATCAATATCAAGATCAGAATACTTAATCAAAGAAGTTTGCGGAATAACACTTTGATTATAAAACAGAACAATGAATTTGAACAAACTATGTATATATTTGCTTAATGATTACAACTACAAGCCCCAATCTATTTGAACATGCTCAAACAGACGTGCAACACTTCTCTATTGCAGGGATTTCAAGAACAATCTTGAGGCTCTTAATTCTAACACCAAAGCTATCAAAAAAACTCGTATCTGACAATGATCAATCTATCAGCTATATATACTACATAACAGATTACAATAAGGAAACTAGATTACAAGATAATCTCTAAAATATCTCCAAGCAAATCGTATCTTGTCTATATCTTCAACTCATCGCAATCCTTTCCTTATCTTCTTCTGATAGCGGTGGTAAAAACATAAGTGTAACACCTCCTTCCCGGAAGATATAAATTTAACGTCAATTAACAGAAAATAGTAACCAAAGATTAGCGGAAGCATTTATAATTTAAAAACATGACAATTTCCAAAAATAATGGGTCCAAAATGTACTAACTTTCAAAATAACCCAATCCATAAATTAGTTTACAACTCAAATCCCTTTCGATAAAACCAATTTATAATAACAAAACAAGATGTTCATGTATCATGTCCCAAACATAGCTGAACTGATTACGGATCCGAGCCATCAAACGTGAGCCTTTCCTTTTCTTTCGACTTGGTACCTGACACTGAACCACATGAACCACAACGGGTTAAGCATAAAGCTTAGTGAGCACAAACCTAGGCCCTATGAATGCATAAACATAACCATAAGCATAATTATAAAACTGGACATGCATCGTGACCCATTACTCAAGGTGTAAACACCAAGAGCATCATGACTGACACTGGTACCAGGCCTCTGAACCCAACTTCCCTAGAGGTAGTGAATACCACCATCGGTACTATCGTGAATATTACATGCCAGTTTACATATCAACAACATATACATCATGATCACATGCATATCAAACTTGAACGCAGGTTAATGTACTCACCTGACAATGGAGTCTGAGAGCTACACCTTTGATATATATCACAATTAAGAGTTCACGCACCTAGAACATACATATAACGTACATATAAACAACCTTTCGACATGACTCTAAAATCGTACCCAACCTTCGAGCCGTAGACAGAGCATATCTATCTCAATGGCTCTCAAATTCTACTATAAATATCCCTAAGAGATTTCCATAAAAGAAAACCTCAAAAGATCGCCGCACAAAACAACTCAAAAACATAACAGCAGGTTTGGCGCTGATCTTGGCGCTAATCAGATCAGCACAGAGATTAGCGCCAAGGCAAAATTGCTCCGCGCTAAACATGGCGCTAATCACATCAGCGCGTGACGTACCGCCGGCACTAGGTCAGAAACCCATCAGCAGGTTTGGCGCTGATCTTGGCGCTAATCAGATCAGCGCGGAGATTAGCGCCAACCTACTATACCATCTTCTTCAACGCGATTTTAGACGAAATTCGAACCCAAAACCCCATATTCAACAACTTGGGTCCAAAATACTCAAATTAAACCATGCCAAACCAAATCCAAACATATGCTAACAATCTAAACTCAACTAATCCACAAATGACATCCAATTGATGATCCAAAGATCATCAATTCATCATAATCCAACTAAACCCTAACTTTGAATAACACCCACAAATTGACATACACATAAACCATAAAAAGTGATTACCTTGATCACGAACACCGACAACAAAGATTTCTACTTCGCTAACCCGATTGAACAATCTCCTCCTTGCAACTTCACATAAGAACTCACCAATTTCACCAATTGCTCTCCCATTCTCTCCAAAATCGACAAATGATCAAGTGAGAGGGTTTGGGCTTGAAAACCCACTTATATACACATACACACGACACCCTCCACTTCCTACAATAACATCCAAGTCCCCCTACCTGAATTTACATAAATGACACCAAAAACTCAATAACTTAACGAAAACAGTTAAAACTTAACTGAATGGGAACGGGGTGTTACAACTCTCCCCCACTTACCAAGATTTCGTCCCCAAAATCGCTTGAACATGGAATATCTCCGTATAGTTTGACCTCTTCTCAGCTTCTGGTTCCCATGTCCACGTTGATCCGTTGCGATGCTCCGATTAAACTTTCACTAAACCAATGTCCTTAATTCTTAAGGATTGGTCTACCTTTCTAGGATTGCGATCGACCTCTCTAAAATTAGGTCATCCATCAACCTGAATGCCATCGAAAAGATCATGAGACGACTCACCGGTCGAATGCTTTTCCAACCAAGAAACCTTAAGCGTGTTACGCATCCGACTGAATTCTGACAGCAACTTAAGGAGATGAGTTACCCATCCGACCCGTGTAACTATCTTGAATTGATCCATAACTTTGGACTCAACTTCTCCTTGCTCAAAGCTGTATAACTACTTTCCATAGTGTCACTTTAATTAATACATCAACCCCATATCAGACTATAAGTCTGATCTCCCCTTATTGTCATAACATTTCTAACAACTCTGAGTAGTTTCCAGTCTATCTCTAATTATCTGAATACTCTCAGTCATCTCTTGCACTAATATATATTGTTTCACTTAAAGACTGTCTTAACAGACCTACAAGTGATGTCGTCACTGTCAACCTCCATGAGGTATACTAAGAGGAACACCACAAGTTCTCATACCCAACTGAGAGAAGATTCCACAACATAATCTTTTACAAATTCAGTTTCCATTGACTCATGAAATAACAAGGGCTCATATGACTAGTGTAAAAGGGTTCACTTATCATCATATAGGAAGTGTCGCCAAAATCTTAAACACCATAACTACCACTGAGAGCTCTAAATCATGAGTCGATCATTTTACTTCGTACGTCTTTATCTGACGGAACACATAACCATTCATTTTCTCACGTTCCATCAAAAGACAACCTAACCGTGATAGGTTACGTCACATTAGATTGTTATGTCTTAAATCTCTCTCAAGAAGAGTTAATACCTCGACTCATACCACCTCCTCCGTAAAGTTTCAAATACTACTTTCTGCTTTTCCTCATGCAAGGTCTTCACTCTTTTTGATCACTCTAGTTAACAAAATAGTAGCTTGACATACAACATTATTTTTTAGAGAACGTTTCAACCAATTGTTCTCCTCACGTCTCTGCACTTCTTTTAACATTTCACCACACTATTAATCCGGAAATCACTATCCATCTGGAGTTACTAATCACCATTCACTATTCACTATTCATCGTCTTCCCCACATGATGTGAATAGTGAAACTCAAGATTTTCACTCCATTGAATCAGTTCTCCCCCACTTAGAGTTCGAACCACTATTCTCTAAATTACACACTCGAAATGAACGTGTCAACAACTATGTCATTCAATACAGTTATTACACAAACTTCTTTCATCGCAATATGGTATGAGGTTGATATAAATCTCACTTCTTTTATCTCTGTCACATTTAAATTGACAAACTCTTTTCAACAACTATCTGATTACACACTGCATACATCACTTCATTTGGCCCCAAACAACCAAATCCGACAGTTCCTACTTGACCCTTGAAGCCTACGGGTGTAACCACCAGTGTAGGAAACACAAGAATCAAGCAAGATCAATCTAGATAACATGCTCAGCCTTCATAATTCTCCATACCCAAACTTCCTTTAACTATCTTCAATCACCTTGTTCCTACATGGGTCACGGGTTTGATACAAACTCCTCCCCATGCAATCTCTTACCATTTTATACAGAATTGACCAATTAATCAATCCAAAAGAAAAATTCCTCTAAATCCTCGTCTCCCAGTAAGGATCCATAAAATCAGACGTTAACTCTGATATCCGCCGTTAACCATGATGATGCCTTAATGACATATTTCATGAACTGGTTTCCCAAATGAACCTCATTCTTCCTGAATCTCGTAGACCACCCGATAAAAGCATAAATTACTTTGTTACAACATTGCTAACATCTCAATCTTGAGACTTCAATTACAAGCCTTTCTCTATTATAACAACGGGGTCTAAAATCGACTGTCCCGGCTATACTATGACATCTAACTTTCAGAACTTTCTTCTATGCTTCATTGGATCGTCACATGACCTAGCGAGTCCATAGCCTTCATGTTTAATGACACAGTGATTTAAATTATTTTCGTACAGTTGGAAAATTTCGATATGCACTAAATCACAAAAAAAAACTTTAATATGCATAGCATAATATTGTCATAAATACATAGCCACTCATATGATGATTTCGAGAATCATCCATGCACACCACGTGACATGACACCATCATGCACTGCCAATTGATGCCAATATAAATGATGTGTGTTTAAATAAAACTTTTATCACTTGCAAAATACTCAATAAAATCCCTTATACTAAGTGAGTTAAATAACTCTCCTACTCATGGGTAGGGTAGCAACATGCCCAACTAGTTTTAGTCATAAACTTGGGTAAATAAATGTTGCCATATTTTTCCATAATTAATATAAAAATCATTGACCTTAAAAGAGGTGAAACATCTTTATCATTCACCAAATAATAAAAAAAATCTCTTCAAGCGACAATATATGTTTTCCAAAAACATGTTTTCTAAATACCATTTTTTTCAAAAAAAATTTTAGTAAGTTCACTGAGAAAAGACTATACATTTCATTTTAGACAAAAGTACAATACATACATTTCACTTTCAACATGAAGGCTATTCACTCAGTCATGGTCAGCCACTACATTCCAACAATTCACCAATTAAAGGCTTGCTTTCTTTCTCCCATCTTGCTTCTCTAATGCAGGCTCTTAGCCCAAAATTCTCGTGCATCTGATAGAATTCAATTCACCGTACTAACACCACACATTCTCTCATCTCTGATTCTAGTATCCCGACATATCAAATCGTCTTTATTCCTTCATTCGTAACATATCTCGGACAATAATTTCGAACAAGTGAGCGGTTGCTCTAAAATCTTGTCATTAGTCTCATTCATTAATTTAGTAATTCATTTCGTCGCCACAACGTCATTACTCAACTCATCTACCTCTATCTGAGGTACTTAACATTTTCTAACTAACAAAGAATGAGTCCCATACTATACTCTCTACTTGTTCTAAAAGACTGGGAAATAATTTATGAAAAACTTCCCTTATCTCTGCTGCAACCACTTACTTTAAATCGAATAACGGAGATAAAAGAGATAAAGATCAATAAGGGCCACGAGTTGGTTTTGCCAATCCTCGTAGGTCGGGTAACCAGGCGGAGCATCCTCGGAGTATGGCCAATATGGTGATGGAGCATAAGCGGTATTCGGTTGAATACCGAAGTGGGAGGCCCATCTGGTTCATCACTCCACTTTGCCAGTTGGCTTGGTGAAGAGCCTCCACTGTGTTGTACTCCATGTGCTGTTGATGACGGCCATAAGAAAGTGACATCTCCGAGAGTTGGTTACTCAAGTCTTGGTAACCCGAATAAGCCGTCCAATCCGCCAGTTGTTGACCCACATTCGCCCCACTCGTTCCGCCGGTTTCATGCGTGCTCCTCGGTGCTTCACTCCTTGCTTGACTCGGTTGACTTCTCGGCTGACTCCTATAAGCTTGAGGAATATGGATCCATGCATTGTAGTCTCTTCCAACCATGTGCTCAACCCTCGCTACTCCCATGCCTCGGAGTTGGTCCATGTCGATCAATCTCATCTCCTCGAGGTTCGTCATCGAAGCAATTGCGGCGTCGGTTAGGACACCGAAGTGCTTGGCCAAGAGCGTCACGTACTGGCCACCAACTATGCGACTACCCTCTCGATAACCACTTGCGAGTTAGCGGCGATGAGATACGGAGCATTCAGATATTTATCATCCGTAGAGAGTTGCTCAAGAAGCCAAAGATCCTGTACGGTAACTTTCTCCTCACTCGAAGAACGAGCGTTCACCGCTTGAATGAGCATGCGGTGCAAGAGTCGGTCCGATGAAGCAAGAAAACCTTTCACCTTGAGGTTGCCATGATAATCACCATCACCCAAAATCGACAAAGCCAAACGTGGATCAAAACCATCGGGTCTCTTTGAAGTCGCCCACATGTACTCCTCAAATCCGGGAGCATCAACATCCGACTGGGTATATATCCCCAAGGCAAGAGCAAAGTCGTCAAAGATAGAGATCTCCAAACGCCACCAAGTCGGAACGTCATGCATGTCTGATGAAATTCCCCAAGAGCCTTGATTGCATCGAAACGGAACGTGGCTACAAACTCCACGATAATCTCTCTGTAGAAGGTCTCGGAAATATCGAAAACTCGCTCCCATGCATGGCATATGTAGTACTCATTGCCATCCTCATCGTATGCGTGCTTTTCAAGAATTGCTTTGATGTCGTTCTCGACACCCATCGATCCAAGAAGATCCCAATTGACTCTCTTTGGTATAAGCACTTGGCGGGGAAGAAGTCGGTTGACGGTATCCCGGTGCTCCTCCCTCTTCGGGTCATTAAAAGTTGGGTCATTTGCAAAGGAGGTGAAAACATGACTTCCATCCGGTGCATGGAAGTTAGCTACGGCGGTCGTTGATCAGCGGGTTCTTTTGTCTCTACAAAACCGAAATACCATTGTCTTAGAAAAATTTCAATCCATAAACGCAAGACAAGGTTTAATCACATTCAAAACATTCTAACGAGACAAAACCTATACGACTAACAAGTTCAATTACCGAATATATGCATGACAAAACAAGAACAATGGGGATGTGTAGCATCCCCACCTTGAACTTTTAGTCCAACCTCCATACAAATAATCTAGCTAACAAGGATGGAATGGGGGATTTTGATGTCATCAAGATCCCCACACTTATCATTTAACCACAATCACTAGATTAAATAAACACAAAGCATGCTAACATGAAGTTTCAAGCATAAAATCGGGCATGCATCGACTCATAAGCATCAATCAATCAATGGTGATTCAAAAACAATGTCTAATTCAATTTAAGCGAACAAACACCATTGATGCTCCAAACAAGATCTCTACTTACCAATTCAAGCTAATCTTACGAAATTGAAGTTAGGAAACATACCTTAGCGATGGAAATTGATGAAATTGAAGCTCAAGAAAGTCGAATTTCGCAAGAACGTGAGAGAGTTTAGCGGCGCCTAAGAGGAATTAGGGTTGTGGTGAAAATGAAAAAGTGAGAAAAGAGGGTTAAAAACCCGTCTGTCCCGACTTTGCGTCGCGAAACGGGTAGTTTTCAAAAATACCCTAGTTTTTAAAATTTTGGCGTCGCCAAACGGCCCTCTTCGCGTCGCGAGGTTCGAAATTTTTACCTGTTACCGTGGCCTACCAACTTCGCGTCGCCAGATTTGGAATCTGGCGATCGCGAAATGCCTACTGTTTCCAACTTCTGAAAAGTTGCATCGCACTCCGATTTCGCTCGAATCTGGTTTTTATCCCCTCCGTATGGTTACCTAAGCAATATCAAACGAAAACATTAATAAAAACACACACACAAATCATTAAAAACGAAAGAAAATCAAAAAGCTCGGGTTGCCTCCCGAGAAGCGCTTCATTTTTGGACGGGTCTAGAGCTCGACCCCACTTTCGGCTCATTTCTTGGCACGTTTGGGCTGACGAGCCCTTCTTCTTTCTGTGATCTTTCTTGGAGGATCCCGGTTCCTTGGTTGATTGCTCCTTTTTGCGCATCGGGTTCGAATAATCCTCCGTCTTCTTTCCAAGTTCATGCGGGAGTAGCGGGCGGTTCGTGCTATTGTTGTAGGCCAGAGAAGGATCTTCGTATGGTTCATCGAGGTGTCTAACCGGCTCTCCGTTAGGATCAAAGTAAATCCGATTGTCTCCATAGCCTAAGCTCGTGACTTGGTTTCGCATATCGGTATTCACTTGAGCGGTGTGCAAGAAAGATCTCCCGAGGATTATCGGGATCTCCGTGTTTTGTGGCAGATTAGCTATGACGAAGTCCGTATAGTAAACAAATTTGCCAATACGAATCGGGACTCCTTCCGCTATCCCTAACGGTGTTGTCATGTAACCGTTCACTCCTCGGTATTGATAGTTTGTTGGCATGATCTTCTTAACTCCTATTTTACTGCAATAACCAACGGCATCATATTAAGAGCGGCACCTGAATCTACCAAAGCAAGACCACTAAATTTATGACAAGAAATAGGTAAGTTATAACTCCCTGGATCATGCTTGATAGGTGCAATGTAGATGAGATCATCCTCCGGTGCTTTTTCCTTCTCTTTCTCCTTTTCTTTATCTTCTTTCTTTGGAATCACGAATTCCGCGTATCCGCCTTGCTTTCCATCTTCCTCCTCATCATCATCACTTGAAGCATCGGGCACTTTGAGTCTTAGATGTTCGAATGACACGGTGAACCCCTCCGAATCGTAATTCGTGGCATAGTCGGGCTCACTTTCACTCTCAGTTTCTACGTACTTCTTTGTGTAGATGTCCGTCCACTTCTTCTTTGACGATTCTCCGGTTATCATGAGCATCGGCTTCACATTCTCCACCTTCGGGTTGACTTGTGTTTGCGTTGGCAATTCTCCTTGCGTCCTTTCACTTAGCATTTGCGAAACACGTTCAACCTGCAATTCCAAATTCTGGATGGTGCTTTGGTGATTACGTAGGTATGAACCTACTTCATCGTTTAGCTTCTTTTGCGCATCCATGAATTGGACAATCCGATCTTTGATAGAAATACGTGGCTCTCCATCCAATCTTTGGTTCTGATGAGTTGGTGCAAAGAAACCGGGAGGTCTCGGAATGAAGTTTCGATTGTTGTTCCACCTCCCTTGGTAATCGCCTCGGTTGATATAGTTCACCTCCTCGGGTGTCATCATTGGTCTGTTCGGGCAATCTTTAGTCAAATGCGGTCGATTGCACTTCTCGCATCCAACCTGCAAAGCATGAACAGATTTAATTAGTTCTTCGATTTTGCGTTCAAACTTTACCTGTTGGTTTTTCATAGCGGCTAATTCATCGGATGGATTGAAGTCGGTAGAGATCTTTCCGGCCATCCTCGGGATTTGCAATCGCTTGTCCGTCGTCCAATCTATGTTGTGTATAAGCATGTCCTCGAGGAGCTTGTAACCTTCCGTAGGCGTTTTGTACATAAAGACACCACCTGCAATGAATCCAAAGTAGCTCGTGAGGAATAAGCAAGTCCACTATAGAAAGTTTGAACCTGTTCACTCTTATTCAACTCGTGACTCGGGCACGAGTTTAGGAGGTGCTTGAAACGTTCCCATGCTTCGGATATGGTTTCCCCGTCTTGTTGTTGGAAGGATCGGATCTCGGCTCTCAATTTTTCGATCTTGGATGGTGGAAAGAATCGGGAAAATAACTTTGAACGAAGTCCTTCCCAAGTAGTGATTGAGCTCGGCTCTAAGGATCGCAACCAAGCCCTAGCTTCTCCGGTAAGCGTTAGAGGGAAGACCCGAAGACGAATCGCATCATCCCGGTCTGCCTCTGTCTTGAACAGATCACAAATATCCACGAAGTTTTCCATGTGAACGATAGGATTGCTATCATTTTTCCCGTCAAAGGTAAGGTCCTTGATCATGTGTAGGAGCTTCCCCGGGATTTCTTTGTTTAGGTTCGGCTTTGTGATCGGATTGGTGGGTACAGTTGGAGCGACTCTCCTGGCAGTCCACATTGGTGCCTCGTCTCCCATCTCAAAAATTAAAGTTCTCTGGCGAACTTTGTTTGCTTTTGACTTCTTTTTGTTTCTTTTTCTGAACTCTCTCTCCGGCTCCTCAAATGGCTCTAACAAGTCTGCCGTGACTGAAACCACAACAAACGGTTACGGGCAACTTGCGGGAAACAAAGAGATAAAATAAAAATTAATAATAAAAATAATTATCTAAAAAGCAGAAAACTTGCAAGGGACAGAATCCCTCACAAGGATCGATTAACAAAACTAATAAAGACTAAAATCTAACAACTACCGTTCCCCGGCAACGGCGCCAAAAACTTGATGCGGTAATTATCGTATATAAAAAGCGTAACAAGTTTTAACCTCTAATGCCTAGCCACTGTCTTACCACATATACAGGCAAGCGTACCTGATCGTGAGTAATATAGTGTAGGAAAGTCCAGGTATCGTATCTACCACTGGGAACGGTCAAGTTATCGTAGACTAAAGTCTGAATTGGTTTAATTAACCTAAAGGGGGTTTTGTATGAAAAAGGTTTGAATACTTAAAAAGACAATTAACTAAGTAAAAACTAAGAAAATAATTAAAATACTGATTTAAGATTATAATAAGGAAAAACAGCAGTACTTATCATGGTAAAGTGAATCCCCAATATGGATGATATGAATAGGTCGAAGGTTTGGTTGTTTTGACTATTGTAGGAATTTAAGTCTGGGACACCCTAACATGTGCATATTATGGTTAGAAACTAGGATATGATCCTCCTAATTCCAATCCTAAATTGTTTGGTCCACAATCTAGAATCGGTAAACCCTTCCTAATCAATATTGCAATGGCTCTTTTACTATCTGGTCACTATTGGTCCAAGTAACCCCTTAACACAACCTTTTGGTCCAAGTCAGGCTAAGGTAGGTTGATTATCCTTTCGGGGTCTGTCTGCTTTGGTCTAACAAATACACCCAACCAATTGAATTCAAATTGCCACAACAATAATAATCAGAAAAGAACCATAAAAGACATTCAATTAATCAAAACAAACCAGTAAACATTAATCACAAAAGTATCATCCATAAAGGTTCATCGACCATGACAAGCACTACTAATAAAACTACTCACTAATCATGATGAAAACATAAATACAAACAAAAGTAGACATCGACATGATACCGACAGTACAACGACGAATGATCGGAGATCGATTACCGCAGCGTATCGGCACCTTTCGTACTCTCACTCTCGTTCCTCCTCGTATCCCGTACTTCTCTCGTGTATCGAACATGTTTAGAACTGAAGGAGGAGGCTGATATTTAAAGGAAAACGCCCAGGGGTCATCTGGCGATCGCCAAGCTGCTAGTTTGGCGACGCCAGACACTTAATTCAACCTTAATCTTCAATTCAGTCGAATCTGGCGGCGCCAGATTGAGAATCTCGCGATCGCCAAGTGTCTCATGTGTTGACTTTGTGCATTTTTCACGTTTTCTCGCCTTTTTCGTACTTTTCCGTTCCACGGCCTCCAAATCCTTCACAAACAATAATAAGCTCTTTTAGTGCATGAAATGATCATAAACGGGTGAGAAATGGGGTAAAGTCATACGATTACGCGCAACCAAAACATGTATAATTTTGGTGTTATCACATATCATACTATATTTGATCACATATCATACACATGTAATACTAAATTAGGGATGCATACGATATTTGAAAGACCTATGTTGTGGGCCAAGACGCCCTTACACCACTAGCTCTTTCACATGTATTATCACATGAGATAAATGTGTTTTTGATATGATATTATAATCTATCACATGTGATAGAGACGCAAACGACCTTTTGGCATAACCTAAGTCGTAGGAAAGGTCATTTGCACAACATATCCCCTCACATTTAGGTGAGATTCGCTGAGCATTAAATGAATCACTTCAATAGTCGTTCTGATTCTGCGCTCAACTACTTCATTCTATTGTGGAGTCCTCACGGCTAAAAAAATTGTGAGATATTCCTTTTTTAAAAGAACTCATCTAGAGTACTACTTTTTTAATTCAATACCATGATTACTACTTATTGAACGAATTGTCTCATTATTTAGTACTTCCCTTTTTTTTACAAGGATATGATTTCTTTAGGTGTATGACTCTTGGATTTGAGAAGGAATACCCAAGTAGTTGAAAAACTCATCAACAATAGTGTTTATTTCTTTCCAGCCATGGATTGAATATTGATAGGACCAAATAAATCCATATGGAGTAACTGAATAGGTGAATTCAGTATATAGCACTTGTTTTGATTTGAAAGTAGTTTTAGTGAGTAGTTCCTTTTTCGAGAGATCTTCCAATGATTTGAAGTTGGATATCTAAAGAAGCTTTAGATAGAAAGCATATATTTTCAATGGTAGGAAAATCCATGTTGATAACGTATGCATCTACCATGTGTGTGCATGTTGGAACAAGTTTTCCAACCTTGTTGCTAACAGTACTACCTTTATTGGTAAAGTGCACTGGGAAATCTGTCACGCAGTTGATTAATCCTGAGTAGATGTTTTAGTCTTTTGACATAGGCAATTCTTTGAAAAGTGATTAATAGTTAGTACACCAAAAGTCTCTAATGTAGCCTTTTCCATTTCCATATGTTATGACACCATGTTGTGACAATAAGCTCAAAAATAACAAATAAAAGGTTTCTAAACTATTGCAACAATATGTAGTTGTAGAAGGTATCTACATCAATTAGCTCTTTGTCATCGCCTACATAGATATAATTGCAAATTTGCAATAGGTATATTTTTTGTAGTTTCATGCTAACTTTGATCTTTTTAGTTGAAATTGACAATGATATTTCTATTATTTCTAGATAACAATTAAGAATGAATAACTTTATGTTGTTAAAGTTTTAAAGTATTGTGAATTTTATAATTGTTAATCAATTGCTGATGCTATCACATGTTTTATGATAGATTTTGAAAATAATACTATGTGGAAGTGTTTTGCTTATTTGAAAATATTAGTGTCATCTTAGCAAAACCTTGATTCAAGTCGGTTTTATAAGTATGGGTGCTCAAAAACCAACCAACCTGATTAAATCAGCTAACCCAATACAGAAAACCCCAAAAATAATCAACTCAAGGTAACTCGACATACAATCCTATAAAATTAGGTCAAACCGAATATGTTGGGTTGAAATTAGGTTACGCCCAAAGTAACCTAACCCACCCGTTGAAAGTTTTAGCAATTTCTTTAAAATTGTTCGTATTTGTCTTTAATATGTATAGTTACCTAAAATGACTCGACAACAACACAATAGAACTCATATTAGGAAACTATTAGAAAGTTATATATAATATGTAAATATTTGATGAACTCATACATTCTTTTGAATGAAATTGATTGTATTTCAAAGAAGACTTTCCTTTATTTTGTTTGTTTCCAATGTTGATTTGACTTAAAAGACACCCAAGATGCAAAATCATTCAGCGGGTTTTAGAACCATTAAGATGCAGTTCATTTTTTTGCCAAATAAGATTTACCTCTTAATGTCTCAGAGGTTGCCTCTTAATGGAACTGTTAAGAGATGAACAAACATCTCCTTAGTTTAAACACGGTCCAACCAAACCAACCAACTAAACGGGTTGGGTTGGGTTGGGTTGAACTTTTGTTTGAGTTGTGTTGGGTCAAAAATTTAAAACCGCCTGCATTCGTTGGCTTGTTCAAATGCGTTCAAACCCATTATCCTAACCAGTGAGCATCGCTATTTATAAATGAATGTATCGGCAAAAGAGATGCTTAAATATTTACGATATTATATTAGGTATCAAAATAAATGTATTTAAAGTAAGTTAGAAGTAGGAATCGGAACAACCTACGCTCATTTGCATGCAATTTCCGCTTTCAATCACGTTCGAGTTGCATATTATTTCTAGTTATCAAATATTGAAGCAAAATAGATATTGTCATCGAATTTACCATAATACTTTTACGTTGAAAAAGACTATCATTATTATTGCTAATGTTATGATTTTCTCCTAAATGCTACTAACACTGTCAAGTGTCAACCATCTATTGTTGTTAATTAAAGAAACACCAATTTCATATTTTACCAACTCCAACCCAAAAGAAGCACAAAAAGATTGCACTTTGTATATATAGTTGATTTAGCAAAGAATCACCATGTTTTTAAACATTATTCTTTTGCAATATTTAATATCTCTGGCTTAAAAAGTGGTTAGAGAGCACATGGAATAACGATTTGGTCAAAGATTAGAAACATAGATGATACACTTTATAGTTTTTTGGGTCTTGTTAATCAATGATGAAGTGAAGGTCTATATAGATCGGGGTTTCCAACAAACACATTAACAGGTAAATCCGAATAGCATACATTGTTCTTTTTACCCTTACAAGTCGTTATATATATATATATATATTAGAGGTTAAGCTTGTCAATACTACCCATCATTTTAAGCTTATTTGGAGGCCGAATTTCATATTATTCTATTAACCTATCAACCATTTTAGGGATTTGTCTCAAAAACTAGTTCAAGTTCATGTTTCATGTTCAAACATTGATGGATGAACATGAGAATATATAATCACTAAGGAAGAAATGACATATACATTTTACATAGTTCAACAACAATGTGTTGGCTAGTCCGCAGATAATTGGACGCATCTGAATCTTACTAGATTATTTGAGGATATAGTATATTTTCTCGAAAAGCAAAACTTAAATGCATATTTACTCATAAGCAATGAACATGTTGACACAAAACTAACTCAAATTAGAAATAGATTATGGAACTCATAAACACCATCATAAGACACTCGAATCATCAGATTAAAAACATAACTGAGAGATCTGGTGATCTAAGAATTGAACGTTATTACATCAAGTTAATTCTCATACGATAACTATTCAATCACTCCGTTATAATTGATTAGAAATAGTATCAAAAGGTACGACTTAACCATAGATATTTGAAGATCATCAGTCAAATGACGTTATTGCACTATATCCACTTGAGGAACATTTATGACACTCATACGGTATCATAGTGTTCTCATTACGGGTTTGTCCAGTGCACATTTCACTAGTGTGTACCCATATGTGAAGTTGTGAACCACATATTAACCATGAGTTCCTATATGCCTCAGTCTCAAATATAATTCTTCAACCTTACTCGACCATTATTTGACAAAGGGATTTTAAAAATCATATTCTAAGATTATTAATAAATTCATGATACATCACAGAATATAGCAATGACATATAAGAATCAGACTATGCATCTATTTTTTTTAATTTTTTTTGTATGGCAATAAACTCACACACGCATCCGCGGTATCTGGGCATCCAATTTGGAAGTACCGACTAATCCGCGGCGACTCGGCCCAGTCCACATAGACTGGACCCGCCCAGGCACGACTAAGCCCGACCTATGGCGAGCCCGCATGCCCATAGACTGGCATGCCCGTTATCTGGACCTGAACCGACACGAAGGCCGTCCCAAAGTCTGGGTATCGCCGAAGTGCTACTCTCATGGTTTGAAGTTGAGACCAATGGATACCATCCACTAGCCCAAAGCCTTTTGTCACTTGAGCTACACCTCTTTGATAGACTATGCATCTATTTATTATTCATAACTTATGTATTTCCAAATACCATAATTTAATGATTGCTTTTTCGGCATATCACTAACAAAATTAAGGTTATGCGGCAAAAACGAACAAATAAAACCCAACACGTAGGTGTACGTAGCTCACCAACAATGTTTTTGCCTAGTCGAGAGGTTAAATGTGCGTTTAGTTGTGGAAAACTGTTCTTATTTTCCTAGAAAACGCTTTTAAAAAATGGAGTTGACTTTTCATTTTTAGTTTTCTATGAAAAAATTTAGAAAACACGTTTGGTTGAAATAACAGAGTTTTTATTTTTCATTTTTGAAAATGATTAAACACGTTTACAAAATTTTGGAAAGCTACTAAAATCAGTGTTCTAACTTACATATAAGTTAGAAAACAATTTTTCTTTTGATATTTTAGAAACTTTTAAAAACTGAATAAATCAAACATGTTTTCTGAATTTTCCTTAAAAGAATTCTTAAAAAACTAAAATTTTTTCTACAACCATACTTACCCTAATTATTTTATTTGAGGGAACTCTCACAAAACATATTTTATGGCTATGTTGCGCATTTTGGAACACCGGAAGAAATAGAAAATTCAAAAGCATATATTTCATTTTCTTGACTCAATATTATATGGGTCGAAGATGTGTATGGGTTAACTCTTTGGGCCTTGTAAAATGACAACTATAGAAGCCCAAACGATTATGGAACATCTATTATGGTTTTCGGGTACTACTCTTTTAACCTAAAACATGTATCATGTGTTTTGCAGCACAAGAGGTTGAACTCTCAATTTTTTACTGTCATACAGTACCATATCAATTTTTCAATTTTCTACCTCAAACCCTCACTAATCTTTCAAATGCCGTACCATAAAGTTTTCATACCCTCTACCTTTTTTTAATTATTTTGTATGTTAGACGGTCGAATTTTCAATTTATGTTTTATATTGCCAAGGATGTAGTCTAGGCAAAGCCTAAATGAACCTTTTTCCAAAAAAATAAAGAGAGAGAAAGAGAGCTCCAGAGTGGGCATCATCAGGTTCGTGAACCCTTAGCCCGAGCCACCCTCAAACCCACTGGAAGTCGTAACATGCTGGGGCTTGAGCACATGAGCTCGCTACCGAAGCCTTGTGTGCTGGATAGTCTTATAGGTCTTTTCCCACCCAAAAATAAGTGTGTCCACCTATATTCTTATATAATTATAAGATATGTATTAAAAAACACATTATCAATTAAAAATGGTAAACAAAATCAACATGAGAATAAAGGATCTAGCTTAATTAGGTTCCAAAGCTTTTGAAAAAAACAATGTTTCATTAGTTTCAATAAAAGTGGGGGGCATTCTATCTTTGATGAAGGGACGATATCTTTTAAAAGGTAGTTGAAAACACCAAGTCAATGATATAATTATATATTTACATATATATAATTTTGTAGTCAATGATATTGAACAATTTAATTTCATTTAAAAAAGAAAAAAACTTACATATATAATGCTTTACACAATATATCAAAGGATCGCAGCAAGTTAAAAAGTAAAATAAGACAAACTTTCAAGAAAAATTAAAAGGTCAAAATTCACAATCAAAAGAACTGGCATCGTAATACACTTAATTGCCAAAGCGGGTGCCACACCAAAAACATAGGCCATGGGAGTTAGAGCATATCCAACGGCTATGCTAAAATAGGAAAAAAAAATTAGCATATTGTTGCTCGATCCAATAGCTATGTTATCCTCTATATTAAAATAGAGAAAAGATGAGAAAAATTGTAAAAATATCTAAATTTAGAGAAATCTCTAAGACAAATGATTATTTAATGCTCCAACCATCTTTTAGAACCATGCTTAACAATGGGTCAAAGGCCTATATAGGTCATTTGATATGTTTAGCCAAATTCCACCATTTGAGGGATTTTTTTAAGTTTTTTTCGGTTGATTTCGTGTGAACTATTCGTTTTCTTGTTGATGTATCATGTATTTTCTAATCCCGTAATACCCCTCCAAATTTACTAGGTGCACTTTTCATTCCACCAAAAAGTTATTTAAACCTTAATAGGTCTGCCTCTGGTGCTACGTTACATACATAATTAAACATTTTTCCTTCAAACAATACATGGAAAAAGAAAAGGATATAGAAAAGCATAAAATTGAAATTTACTAAAAATGTATTTTATTTATAATAAAATAAAAAGCATATTATATTATATTCGTCATGCAACATCTGCAAACCATATTATATTGCAACTTGTTACAAAAGTAGACATTTTACTTGAAGGTTTTCATGTTGGCACGTTGATGTGTGAAGAGGGATGGTGCTCTTCACGTACCAACTTACACACACATATATTTTGTATATATACATATATATATATATATACACACACATAACACAATACATAGAAGCTCATAGATTGCATTTGAAAGAACAACCATGAAGAGTGGTGCTAGTATGACCATCACTATCCTCTCGCTTTTATCGATCTTGTTCTTCGTGTCGGTTTCGGCGTCCAACAACCCATCGTTGTTGCACTCTCTCAAAGTGCCAAGCCTGCCCGACCTCTCGTCCTTTCAAGACGATCTTTCTTTCTCTTTGTATCATAAAAGTTGTTCAGATGTCGAAGTTATCATCTACAGAAAAGTCAAAGAATGGGTGAAAAAAGATCCTACACTCGCCGCTAGTCTTATTAGGCTACATTTCCACGATTGTTCCGTCAGGGTACGTAAATATATATACTCTTCTTATAGGCTCTGTTACACCTAAACTTTTTAATTAATTACACTGTAAAACGAGATAACAATATGTATACAAATTACAAGATGTGTATTACGTTGTCTTCATTAATTAATAAAAACCCTAAACAATGTAAAATAGCTAGCCCCCAAAATTATAAAGGTCTTGTTCAAAATCATACTTTTAACATGTTAAAAAAATGGCCTTTATTAGATATAGTAATTATATAGAAGGATAAAAAAACAAGTTAAGTTTGTATATATTTGTTTATTTTTGTAGGGATGTGATGCATCTATACTATTAGACCATAGTGGAAGTGAAAGGTCTGCTAATGTAAGCAAGTCGTTAAGAGGGTTTGAACTTATAAATGAGATTAAGAGGACGCTTGAAAAGAAATGCCCGAAAACCGTGTCTTGTGCTGACATCTTGACGACGGTGGCTCGAGATGCGACTGTTTTAGCGGGTGGACCTTTTTGGATGATCCCTTTTGGAAGGAAGGATGGTCGAGTTTCGTTAGCCAAGGAAGCTGCGATGGTTCCGATGGGTCGTGAAAGTATTACCAACCTTATCGAGTTCTTTCAATCAAAGGGACTCAATGTTCTCGACTTGGTTGTCCTTTCAGGTACTCTCCATGCATCTTTTTTATCTTTGTTAACCGTCAACTTTTAGGGTTTATATATATAGAGAGAGGAAAGTTCAAATGTGAACCACTTTTTGGTTGTGAACGTGAGGACAACCGAGAGCGCGACACGTGGTGGCTTTGAGTGTGGTCCCCCTCTTTAATTCAATGTCCTCGATCCCATGAATCGCGCCTAGTCATCCGCCGTGGACTTGATGTGGCGCTTAGTCATCCGCCACGTGTCGCGCTCTCGGTTGTCCTCACGTTCACAACCAAAAAGTGGTTCACATTTGAACCCACCCCTATATATATATATATATATAATGTGGGGTTAGGGTTGTAAACGAGCTGAATTGAATCAAGTAGTAAGTTATTCGATCTCGTTTTGAGTTTTTTCAAAGCACGGTTCGAGCTTGAACTTGAATACTTTTTGAAATACGAGTTCAAGCTTGATATTTGTGTTTATAGAATCGAACTCAAGATCCATTATCTCGTTTCTTGGCTCGAACTCGATAATTTTTATATTTTTATTTTATGATTTACAAATATAAGTTTGACTTAAGAAAGTATATGATCGAATGACGCAATTTGACTCGATAATTTAATCGAGTTTTCGAATATTGGTGTTAATTATAAGGTCAGCTCATTAAGTTAAACGACTTTTGTTTTGTGTTTAAGATCGCCTTGAGCTTGATAATAATTAAGCTCGAGCTCAAGATAATCTAGTTTGAGCACGAGTAACCTGTTAAAAACTCGAATTATTTACACCCCCGGTGGAAAGGGATTGGATATAGTTTTGGACTAATCAATTTAGAGTGTTTTGTAAAAACTTATTACAATTATGAACTTTTTATATTCTTATTTAGTGTGAAAATACTTTGATTTGAGGGAAACATGTAATGAAATGAATTTAAATTACCTACTTGTACATGACTTTAGGCATTTGATGATTTGATTTTGATTCCCTTATGATTACAAATACTAAAAAAATGCTATTATACGATATTTTGGTAGGTGCGCATACTATAGGAAGGAGTACATGTGAGTCGGTGCAACATAGGCTATACAACTACAAAGGTACAAAGAAACCTGATCCGTCTATTAATCCTCAATACTTGAACTACTTGAGAAGAAAATGTCGATGGGCCTCTGAAAATGTGTATCTTGATGCAACAACCCCTAATAAGTTTGACACACAATACTATCACAATCTCAAGAAGAAGATGGGACTCTTGTCAACCGACCAATTGCTCTACGGAGATTCAAGGACTAAACCCATTGCAGATGCTTTGTCTTTCCAGTCATCCCTATTCTCTAACCAATTCAGTGTCTCGATGGTAAAGCTTGCAAATGTTCTTGATGCTAGATCGCAAGATAATGGCGAAGTTCGCATCAATTGTAATCGTGTCAACTATTGACTTTCTTGAAACTACACGAGTATGAAGTATTACCACTCGTTGGATGTAAACATACGAGAGGATGTGTTACATTTTGCTTATTTTTCATTTTTTTTTTTCGTCTCTGGCAAGTTTTAAACACAACAAATACGTAATATCTAATTTTGAATTGTAAACTGAATATGTTGAGTTATAATTATGTTTATTAATCGTTTCAATGGTATTATGATGTATTGATGTCGTGTAAAATATTTTCCTTCTATAACCACCATTTAATTTCGTCATTTTAAAATCAAAATATTCCAACAAACTAAAAATGGAAACGAATGGTTAAATTCATGTTGAGTTTGGTTTTTCAGTTTTCACCCTAGGCTTTTCTTCATAGGAAGTTCTAAATTCATATTAATATTTTTGAAAATTGCCTAAAATTAGATGGAATCAAAATTTGACAAATTCTTTTTAGAACTTAGAAAGAAAATCATTTTAGGCTTTCATAATAAGTCAATTTCAGAATCGAAAATTGAAAAAAAAAAATGCCGTTCAAAAAAAAAAAATTTCAGAATCGAAAATCTTGTTTTTAAGGGATTCGTGGAGACTCAAATGTTTTTAAGTAGTGTTTAATGATGTGTCAAGAGTATAAATTATAATTTAATTTTCGTTTATCTTTGACCTTTCGATTGCCTTCCCCCTTCCGATCCATCTTCCTCTAACTTTGTGTACCTCAATGCCACCAATGGAAGTACTTTTGGCATTCAAGTTGGACGACATTGATTTCCTAATGTGGTGATGTTGTTGTCATCGTGTCGAACTTCCTACATGTGCCACACAAAAAAAACAACAAAGAAGGAGAGGGAGAAGAGAAATCGGGGGAAGCAGGTCTCCTCACTGGTTCAAGTCTCTTCATTGTGACCGGAAATATTCTTAGTTATTCTTAGGAGTGCGTTTGGTACTTAGGACAATAAGAGACAGGACAAGACAGAACAGACTTGTCCCATGTTTGGCAGACATCTATGTGGGACACACCAGAACTAAGTAGAACAAGAGTGGGACAAGTCTGTTCTATCGTACCACCTGAAACTAAGTAGAACATAGTCAAATTCATCATTATACCCCTCAAAATACATGTTGATTTCTCTTTCTTTCTAATTGCCTCATACTTAAGGGTGAACAAAACTCGACCAAATCCGAAAAACCAAAAATTCGATTAAAAAAAACTCGAGTCTACCTAACCCACATATCTCGAACTAACTCGATCTTCGAAATCCAACTTTTTGACGAGTTACTCGGTTCGGGTAGGGTCTCTATACCCATTACCCGAACCCACCTGAAACCCGAATAAAACATTTTATTAATATTTTTTGTAACTTTTTTATGGAGATCTTTGAGATTTGAACTTATTTTTATTAGTTTAAGTGTTTAATTTAATCTTTAAGGTTTGAAATTTGGATTTTGTAGTTTGAATTAATTTTAATCTTTAATGATTAAACATGTAAAACGAAAGGTTTGTTAGGATTATGTGCGAGACAGTAACAGGGTTACCGTGTCCAATGTTATAAGACACTAGTAGGTCACACCGCTGCACACCTAATTGAGAATTTGTGTGAAAGAGATAAATGAGAAGAGAGAATTAAATAATTATTAGTTAAATAATTATTTACTAGTTTTAATTAATCAGTAAATTAATTAAAGGATTAATTATTTAAGGAATTAATTAAAGGATAACTATAAAGGGAATTATAATCAGGTTAAATCATTGCCTTATTCTATCCTATAAATAAAGGGTTAAGGCTTGATAAATCAGTTGATTAATCCTACGAAAATCTCTCGCTCTCTCTTTCTCTCTCCCAACCGTCGACTTCTCTCTCTCTCACACATCGGTCGGAATTTTTCCGATCAGTCACGGTGGTCTAGCAACCCTCTCGCGTGGTGTCAGTAGCGGTGTACCCCTGCCAGCTTTCCGGAAGTCTATTCACTAAAAGGTAAACCGTCAAACCCACTTTGATTGTATCTGTTATGGTTTAAGATGGGTCCGGGTTTGGGAATCGTTCTTGTTATCCGCTGCGCACCGTTAGTGCCTACGGTTCCCAAAAGTGGTATCAGAGCCACTTCTTAAACCTACAGATCAGGTTTAATTGTTTGTTGATTAGGTTTAAAATTTTGATTTTTATATGTTTTGAATTGTTAAAAAATTGAATTTTTAAGAAAAAACCTAACAAATCGGAAGCTGGTGGTGGAACGGCGGCAGTTAGCCGACCGAACCACCGTAACCACCAAATCACTGCGGCCACCGGCAACACCACAGATGGTGGTAGCCGGCAGCAGTCCTCTCGACACAACCACAGCGCCGCACCACAGGTAGTGGTCGCGACTGTGGTCGATTGTATCCACCGCACCACCGATTGTGGTGGCGGTGGCGATCGATGGTGATAAAAACCACCGAGGATGGTGGTGGTGGCAGCGGCCTTGGCCGTTGTCATCGGCTGAACCACAAACCACCGGTCCAACCGCCGGCTGCCCTAAGGCCGAGCCAAGACGGTGGTGGTAGGGGTGACAGTTTTCGACACGACCCGCCAACCCGACACGACACGACACGAAGATTTTGGGGGTTGGGTTGAGGTTTTCTGACCCTCCAACCCGTCAACCCACCAACCCGCCAACCCGCCAAATTTCGCGGGTTGACCCACCGGGTTGGCGGGTTGACCCGCGAACCCATTTATATTTAGACAACTATTTTATATTTATATATTTAGTTATTATTATATTATAAAAAAAATAAAAACCTAAAGAAATTACAAATCAAAAATCAATTATGAATAGAAAACTGAAAAGCCGCCAGGCAATTAACCCTAACCTAAATCGTCTTCTTCCATTCCAACCACTCTCGCTTCAGTTCACGACGTTCTCTCTCCCTCTCGCTCCAGTTCTCTCTCCCTTGGTTGTATTTGGTATTTTGGTTGGTTTTGGATGTTGTTTACTTGTTTTTATTTGAATTAATATAAAGTATGAGCTTTGACCCGTCAACCCTTTTATGACCCACCAACCCATTTATGACCCATCAACCCGCCAATGACCCACCAACCCGCCAACCCGCCAACCCTTGACACGACCCACGACACGACCCTTCGTGGGTTGGGTTGAAGAACTCGACACGATTAGTTAAATGGGTTGGGTTGGGTTGAGGTTTTCTGACCCTCCAACCCGCCAACCCGTGACCCGCCAACCCTTCAACCCGCGAATTGCCACCCCTAGGTGGTGGTGGCTGTTTGACCTTCGCAAACGAAAGCCGCACCACCGTATGGTGGTGGCGGCGATTGCCATTGATAATCAAAACAACCACCAGCCGGCGGTGGTGGCTGATGCCCCCGTCGTTGGCGGTGGTGGTAGTGGCGTTTGGATCGTCGAGAAGAGGGCGGCGGTGGTGGTGGCAGATGCTACTGCTGCTGCCGTCGATTGATATCTCCACCACAAGCGACCAAGGTGGTGATGGTGGTCTCGTTTAACTCGCCGGAAAAAACGAGCGGCGGCGGTGGCAGTAGCCACTGCCGTCGTCGATTGTTTTGTGGGGACACCGGAGCGGCGATGGTGGCCAGCTAGTTGCCGTCGTCGCGACTATGGTGGTGGCGTCAAGCCGCTGCCATCGTTCGATGTTTCCAAGTGGGGGCAGTGGTGGCATAAGCCGCTATTGTCGTCACCGGCGAATTGTTTTATGACGGTGGTTGATTGTTTGATCGCCGTACCAAACGGCGATGGTGGCGGTATTCGTACCGTTGCTGTCGCCGGCGACCCCCTACCACCGATCGACGACCGCTGTCATGACCCGTTTCTATTTAATTATTTATTTATTTATTTTTATTATTATTACTATATCTTTAGGGTTAGGGTTAGGAGTGTTTGCTTGTGGGTTAAGTAAGAGGGAGGGGAAAGCCCGTTTAACTCGATTAAAAACCCTAGAGCCGTAGGTCGTCTCCATTGTGTTTCGTAGCGAGCAAGTTTCGATAGAGAGAGGGAGGCCGAGAGAGTGAGGATCGGAGAGAGAGAAGGAACCGCCGGAGGTCGGACGTCATCGTCGGCAAGGGTAAGACGCCGAAACCCCCCCCCCCTTTTTCTTCCTTCTTATCCCGTTAGCGGTGGTGGCAGCCGCCGGCTTTGGCCGGCCTTGGCTTGGCCGCCGCTGCTACGGCAGGTGCGCGACGGGTGGTGGTGGTGGTGTAAAACCACTGCTGCCGCCGTTGTTGTTGTTGGTCCGAGGGCCGGTGGTGGCGGCGGTTCGCACCGTCGTCGCCGCCGTGATCTCGGTGGAGGGCGACGACCGCCAAGCGGCATGAGCCGTAGGCGGTGGTGGTGGCGTGTTCGTGTTTCCAGACGCCGGTGATGGCTAGCCACCGCTAGTCGCCGCCGCGCGATCGTGGTGGTAGCAAGAGTGTGGTGGGCGGCGGTGGTTGTATTGACTGCCGCTGCCGCTGTTTTCTTTGGCCGACGACGGCGCCACGCCGTGGCCGCTGGAGTCGAATGGTGGCGGTGGTTGATCACACCGTCGCCGCTCTCGTTGGTGGTGGAGGGTCCGGTGGGCGGTGGCGGCTGGAAGCACCACCGCTGCTGCCGTCATTAGTATGACCGGCGGTGGCGGCCGGTTGCACCGCTGCTGCCGCCGTTGAGGTTGCGACGGGCGGTGGTGGCCCTAGGGGGGGGGGCTGCCGCGGCTGTTGAGTGAATGGAAGGCCGGCGGTGGTAGTGGATATCCGCGGCCGCCGCCGTGACCGCCGTGAGTCTTGCGAGGAGTGATGTTCGGTCGGGTGGCTTACGCGCCATGAGGCGGCTCCGGTAGCCGCCGCTACCGTTTAAACAATTGAGACCGTAACTGGTTTGACCCGGTATCCGTTAGGTCGTATTAGTGAGATCAATAGTACTTAATTTTGTGATGGATGATTTCTTATGGTGTGAATATTTTAATATGAATTTTCAGAGTTGCGAGAGCGATTCGAGTACTTAATTCGGTTGTGATTTAAACCCAGACAGGTGAGTGGGTTTTCATGCGATAGATTGTAATTTCATGTGTGAACATATATGTATATGTGTTATTGTGGTTACGTGATGATGATGGGTTGCGTGATGACCCGAAGGGCGGGAAACCGCGGGGACCGGACTGCGTGATGGTTCGGTAGACGGGAAACCGTTAAGCTGATGGTGTGATTGTATGTATATGTGCATTAAATTGTAATTTATTGTATGTTACCTTACTCACTAAGCGGTTGAGCTTACCCCTCGTGTTAAACTTTATTTTAGGTACGAGTTCCGGTGTGGACAAGGGCAAGGCTCCGGCTTGAAGGTTCCGGCTCGTGTCGTGGCATTCCGATCTGATCATAAATACTATTACATTAATTATTTGGCGGGTGTTGAATTTCTAACCGTTGGGATTTTTGAATTGTCGTTTTTTATCGTTAAACAATTATGGAGATTTTCTTTTAGTAACGGTTTTTCTTTTATAATTAATAAAATGGGATTGGGTGTTACAACTTGGTATCAGAGCCTAGGTTTAAGAGAATCAGCACACGCACTCGTGGGTGTGTGTGTGGTTGGACTTAAACCAGGCGGTTGAAAGTAATTGGATGAGATCGGAACGGCCAGCGGAACCGTCAAGACGGAGGTAAGCTTTAAGTACCTTAGTTGTTAAATCGTTATATGTGTTTGTGTAGTATTAATTACTTGTAATCGCATGCTAAATTATAAAATTGCATGTGGCTTGTTGGGAATGAAGCTGAGCTGTATTCTATGATTTTATGTGACTGTTAGTCAGTGGGATTAGGTCTAATTAGGACGGTATCAAGACCAAACGTAAACACCTTGGTACGTCGGGGATGGGTCGTCGAGCATATTCTTGTCTGATTGTTGCTCGGTGGTCTTGATCCGGCTACCATGCATGGTTGGTTATAGTAATACGGCGCCAATAATAGTGTTACTATAAACGCCTGTGTAGTGTTGGATTTGATTAAGTTCTGGAGACTTAAAACTTATTGATTGCAGTTAGGGCTATAGCATGCTATGTGTAATATATATATATGTGGGACAGTCTGTGTTAGCATGCGCGATAACAACTAGCCTTAGGGTTAGCATGATCACTAATAGTAGGGTTATGTGTGAGTACCGTAATAGTGCTTAGTGATACTTCGATAGCCGTGAACTAAGATGTTTCCTGAACCTTCAGAATGGTGCAAACTAGGAGCCATACTGATGATGAGGCCGGACAGTCCGACCACATTGCTGCCCAAATCACTGAGACCCTGCAGCAGATGCTGCCGGGGCTGTTTAACCAGATGAGAGACGAGCTGATCCAAACCATGGACCAGCGCATTGACGTGGCCCTCACGGCCCGTAGCTTAGGTACTGGGAGCTCGAGTCAATCCCAGCCTCGTGGGATCACCTTTAAGGACTTCATGGCGTGCCAACCGCCATTATTTGACGGGAAGAAGGATCCCGTGGCTTGCTACCGCTGGTACTCGGCGGTCGAGGGAGCCTTTCGCACTTGTGGGTGCCCTGATGGTTCGAAGGTTCTATTTGCTGTGAACCTTCTTCGTGGAGCTGCAAAGGATTGGTGGGAGCTGACGCTCAAGAAATACACGGAGGCACAGATCACTGCGCTGACCTGGGGGGACTTCCGGGCTTTGTCCGACGAGGAGTTTGCACCTCGCATCGAAAAGGAGCGGATAGCATCTGAATTCTTGAAGCTGACTCAGACGACGGAGTCGGTGAACGAGATTACTGCGCAGTTTCTGGAGAAGCTGCTGTTTGTACCGGGGTACGCGAACGACGAGTCGCTGAAGATGGCTCGTTACTTGGGAATGCTGAAGCCGGAACTCAAAAAGGCGGTGGCCACGGGGAGGTGTAAGACCCTCAGCGACATGCAGGAGGTAGCAAGGTCTCAGGAGCTAGTCTTGGAGGAGCTGCAGCAAGGAAAGAGAAAGGCAGAGGACCAGTCGGGACCAGCAAAGAAGTTCAAGGGAGCTAGGACTGATACTAGGAGCGGGACCCCGAGCTGCCCAAAGTGTGGGCGTTACCACCGGGGCGAGTGCAGACCGCGGGAGTTATCGTGTTACAAGTGTGGCAAGACGGGCCACCTCAGCAAGGACTGCAAAGAGACTGCTAGGCTTTGCTTTCACTGCTATCAGCCGGGGCATATCAAGCCCGATTGCCCTCAGCTGAAGAAGACGCCGGCCCTGGCCCCTGCACCAGCGACGCTTAGGATCACCGACGGCACTACCCAGGGGAAGAGTGGAGCTACCACCCGTGGGCGAGCCTTTCAGATGACTGCTGAGGAAGCGCAGTCGGCGCCTGATGTGATTACAGGTTTTTCTCGTTATATTTTCGTACGATTATTGTTAGTAGCTTATTTTATGTGTTAGTGTTAAAATAGTGTATCTGCCGTTAAATGTGAACTTTAGGCATATTTCCTGTCAACTCGAAACCGGCTTTAGTACTTTTCGACACGGGGGCCACGTGGTCCTATGTGTCGCGTAGGTTCTGTAAGGACTTCCAGATCGAGCTCGGTAATCTGGATAGTCCTCAGGCAATCGACGTAGCGGCGGAGGAGGTGCAGGTGGTCGAGCATGTGTACCGGGGATGCAGTATTGAAATTTTCGGAGTACGTTTTAGCATCAACCTCATCCCCATTCCCATGAACGGAGTGGACGTAGTTGTCGGGATCGATTGGATGTTTCCAAACCGGGCGACCACGGATGTTGCAGGGCAGTGTGTACGCATCCATAACCCAAGTGGGGGAGAATTGGTTGTGTACGGTAAAGGGAGGAGGATATCTACATCCTTCTGTTCTATCGCGAAAGCTCAGAGGTATATTCAGCGAGGGTGTGCAGGATTTCTAGTTTTTGCCATGGCGGATCAGGCGAAGGAGAGGAAGCTGTCGGTAGCAGAGGTGCCAGTGGTCAGCGAGTTTCCGGACGTGTTCCCAGAGGATCTGCCTGGCCTTCCACCTGATAGGCAGATCGAGTTCGGCATCGACTTGGTACCAGGAGCGGCTCCGATTGCGCGAGCTCCTTACCGTCTGGCTCCGCCGGAGCTTCAGGAGTTATCGGAGCAGTTGCAGGAGCTCTCGGGGAAGGGGTTCATCCGCCCGAGCAGCTCACCGTGGGGTGCACCGATTCTGTTTGTGAAGAAGAAAGACGGGAGTCACCGTATGTGCATCGACTACCGTGGACTCAACAAGGTTACCATCAAGAATAGGTATCCTCTACCTAGAATTGATGATCTGTTCGACCAGCTTCAGGGGGCTTCGTGGTTTTCTAAGATCGATCTTCGGTCAGGGTATCACCAGCTGAAGGTGAAGGAAGCGGATGTCCACAAGACCGCTTTCCGAACCCGTTACGGCCACTTCGAGTTTCTGGTAATGCCGTTCGGGCTTACCAATGCTCCAGCAGCTTTCATGGACCTCATGAACCGGGTGTGCCGCCCGATGCTTGATCGGTCCGTGATCGTTTTCATCGACGATATTCTAATCTACTCGAAGACGAAGGAGGAGCATGTGATGCATCTGCGGGAGGTGCTTGAGGTGTTGAGGAGGGAGCGTCTCTACGCCAAATTCTCGAAATGCGCTTTCTGGTTGGAGGAGGTTCAGTTCTTGGGCCATATCATTAACCGGGAAGGCATCAAGGTGGATCCAGCAAAAATCGAAGCAGTTATGAATTGGGAAATTCCGAAGGCACCTACCGAGATCCGGAGTTTCCTGGGTTTAGCCGGCTACTACCGACGGTTCATCCAGGATTTCTCTAAAATTGCGGTACCGTTGACACGTCTGACGAAGAAGAGTGAGCCGTACGTTTGGGGTTCTGAGCAGCAGAAGGCTTTCGACACGTTGAGGCAGAAGCTGTGTGAGGCTCCGGTTCTAACTCTACCGGAAGGGGTGGAAGACATGGCAGTTTATTGCGACGCATCTCGGCTGGGTCTGGGTTGTGTTCTGATGCAGAGGGGGCGGGTGATAGCCTACGCTTCGAGGCAGCTGAAGCCTCACGAGGCTAATTACCCCGCGCATGACCTTGAGCTCGCGGCGGTTGTTTTTGCCCTTAAGTTGTGGAGGCACTACCTGTATGGGGTGAAGTGCACCATTTTCTCAGATCACCGTAGCTTGAGGTACTTCTTGGAGCAGCCGAATCTAAATATGAGACAGCGGAGATGGCTTGACGTAGTCAAGGACTACGATTGCGAGATTCTCTATCATCCGGGCAAAGCCAATGTGGTTGCTGACGCTTTGAGTAGGAAGACGGAGCACGCGCCGCTTCGTATCTCACACCTAAAGATGGCGGTGACTACCTCCTTTGTGGACCTAGTGTTGCGGGCACAAGAGGAGGCGAGTCGGGAGGAGAATCAGAATGGAGAACGGATTCGGGGACAGATGGCCGCGTTGGTCAGAGATAGTCGTGGGTTGCTGACGAGATTTGGGCGAGTGTGGGTTCCTCGTGCGGGTACGGCTCGTCAGACCTTGCTAGAGGAAGCTCACAAGTCTAGATTCTCAATTCATCCGGGAGCTACAAAGATGTATCGGGATCTGCGGACAGGTTACTGGTGGCCAGGGATGAAGAGAGACGTGGCACGGCACGTGGAGTCGTGTTTGACCTGTCTGAAGGTCAAGGCTGAGCATCAGAAGCCTCACGGCAAGATGCAGCCTCTTGAGATTCCCGAGTGGAAGTGGGAAAACCTAACTATGGATCTGATCACCAAGCTTCCGAAAACCCCTCGGAAGTTTGACGCGATTTGGGTCATAGTTGATCGTTTGACCAAGAGCGCTATCTTCCTTCCTATCCGGGAGAGTTCGACTGCAGAGCAGCTGGCGAAGATCTACGTGGATGAGGTGGTGTCGAGGCACGGAGTGCCAGTGTCGATTATTTCGGACCGGGACGTGCGTTTTACTTCTCGATTTTGGGAGAGATTCCATTCGGAGTTGGGTACTAGGTTGCATTTTAGCACCGCGTACCATCCTCAGACAGACGGTCAGAGTGAGCGGACCATTCAGACCTTGGAGGACATGTTACGAGCTTGCGTTCTGGATTTCGGTGGCAGTTGGGATACGTATCTGCCTCTGGCGGAATTCTCGTATAACAACAGCTACCATTCGAGCATTGGGATGCCGCCGTTTGAAATGCTTTACGGGAGGAGATGCCGTACTCCTATCTGTTGGGGTGAGGTAGGACAGCGTGTTCTCGGTAGCACCGAGGTTGTTCAGAGGACTACGGAGGATATTCAGATGATCCGGGAGAGATTGCGGACGGCTCAGAGTCGACAGAAGAGATATGCTGACCGTCGTAGATCGGACTTGGAGTTCCAGGTGGGAGACCGGGTTCTACTCAAGGTTTCTCCTTGGAAGGGCGTGATTCGGTTCCGAAAGAGAGGCAAGCTGGGGCCTCGTTACATCGGACCATTCACCGTCCTTGCACGTGTTGGGAAGGTAGCTTATCGCTTGGAGCTGCCTGCGGTACTAGGCCAGATCCACAGCACTTTTCACGTTTCGCAGTTGCGTAAGTGCCTCGCCGACGAGACGGCACACATTCCTTTAGACGATATTCAGGTGGACGAGAGCCTGAATTACGTCGAGAGGCCGGGTAGCGGTGATAGACCGGAAGGTGAAGAGGTTACGACGCAGGGAGATCGGAATCGTGAAGGTGCAGTGGCAGCATCGGAAGGGTTCCGAGTGGACCTGGGAGCCGGAGGCAGAGATGCGAGAGCACTACCCGGAGCTGTTCTCAGATTGATTTCGGGGACGAAATCCTTGTAAGTGGGGGAGAGTTGTCACGACCCGTTTCTATTTAATTATTTATTTATTTATTTTTATTATTATTACTATATCTTTAGGGTTAGGGTTAGGAGTGTTTGCTTGTGGGTTAAGTAAGAGGGAGGGGAAAGCCCGTTTAACTCGATTAAAAACCCTAGAGCCGTAGGTCGTCTCCATTGTGTTTCGTAGCGAGCAAGTTTCGATAGAGAGAGGGAGGCCGAGAGAGTGAGGATCGGAGAGAGAGAAGGAACCGCCGGAGGTCGGACGTCATCGTCGGCAAGGGTAAGACGCCGAAACCCCCCCCCCCCTTTTTCTTCCTTCTTATCCCGTTAGCGGTGGTGGCAGCCGCCGGCTTTGGCCGGCCTTGGCTTGGCCGCCGCTGCTACGGCAGGTGCGCGACGGGTGGTGGTGGTGGTGTAAAACCACTGCTGCCGCCGTTGTTGTTGTTGGTCCGAGGGCCGGTGGTGGCGGCGGTTCGCACCGTCGTCGCCGCCGTGATCTCGGTGGAGGGCGACGACCGCCAAGCGGCATGAGCCGTAGGCGGTGGTGGTGGCGTGTTCGTGTTTCCAGACGCCGGTGATGGCTAGCCACCGCTAGTCGCCGCCGCGCGATCGTGGTGGTAGCAAGAGTGTGGTGGGCGGCGGTGGTTGTATTGACTGCCGCTGCCGCTGTTTTCTTTGGCCGACGACGGCGCCACGCCGTGGCCGCTGGAGTCGAATGGTGGCGGTGGTTGATCACACCGTCGCCGCTCTCGTTGGTGGTGGAGGGTCCGGTGGGCGGTGGCGGCTGGAAGCACCACCGCTGCTGCCGTCATT
Organism: Centaurea solstitialis; assembly: GCA_030169165.1. Classification (NCBI taxonomy): domain Eukaryota; kingdom Viridiplantae; phylum Streptophyta; class Magnoliopsida; order Asterales; family Asteraceae; genus Centaurea; species Centaurea solstitialis. Next base: position 17,441,725 of record CM058040.1, on the reverse strand, counting down.
AGTATGACCGGCGGTGGCGGCCGGTTGCACCGCTGCTGCCGCCGTTGAGGTTGCGACGGGCGGTGGTGGCCCTAGGGGGGGGGGGCTGCCGCGGCTGTTGAGTGAATGGAAGGCCGGCGGTGGTAGTGGATATCCGCGGCCGCCGCCGTGACCGCCGTGAGTCTTGCGAGGAGTGATGTTCGGTCGGGTGGCTTACGCGCCATGAGGCGGCTCCGGTAGCCGCCGCTACCGTTTAAACAATTGAGACCGTAACTGGTTTGACCCGGTATCCGTTAGGTCGTATTAGTGAGATCAATAGTACTTAATTTTGTGATGGATGATTTCTTATGGTGTGAATATTTTAATATGAATTTTCAGAGTTGCGAGAGCGATTCGAGTACTTAATTCGGTTGTGATTTAAACCCAGACAGGTGAGTGGGTTTTCATGCGATAGATTGTAATTTCATGTGTGAACATATATGTATATGTGTTATTGTGGTTACGTGATGATGATGGGTTGCGTGATGACCCGAAGGGCGGGAAACCGCGGGGACCGGACTGCGTGATGGTTCGGTAGACGGGAAACCGTTAAGCTGATGGTGTGATTGTATGTATATGTGCATTAAATTGTAATTTATTGTATGTTACCTTACTCACTAAGCGGTTGAGCTTACCCCTCGTGTTAAACTTTATTTTAGGTACGAGTTCCGGTGTGGACAAGGGCAAGGCTCCGGCTTGAAGGTTCCGGCTCGTGTCGTGGCATTCCGATCTGATCATAAATACTATTACATTAATTATTTGGCGGGTGTTGAATTTCTAACCGTTGGGATTTTTGAATTGTCGTTTTTTATCGTTAAACAATTATGGAGATTTTCTTTTAGTAACGGTTTTTCTTTTATAATTAATAAAATGGGATTGGGTGTTACAACTTGGTATCAGAGCCTAGGTTTAAGAGAATCAGCACACGCACTCGTGGGTGTGTGTGTGGTTGGACTTAAACCAGGCGGTTGAAAGTAATTGGATGAGATCGGAACGGCCAGCGGAACCGTCAAGACGGAGGTAAGCTTTAAGTACCTTAGTTGTTAAATCGTTATATGTGTTTGTGTAGTATTAATTACTTGTAATCGCATGCTAAATTATAAAATTGCATGTGGCTTGTTGGGAATGAAGCTGAGCTGTATTCTATGATTTTATGTGACTGTTAGTCAGTGGGATTAGGTCTAATTAGGACGGTATCAAGACCAAACGTAAACACCTTGGTACGTCGGGGATGGGTCGTCGAGCATATTCTTGTCTGATTGTTGCTCGGTGGTCTTGATCCGGCTACCATGCATGGTTGGTTATAGTAATACGGCGCCAATAATAGTGTTACTATAAACGCCTGTGTAGTGTTGGATTTGATTAAGTTCTGGAGACTTAAAACTTATTGATTGCAGTTAGGGCTATAGCATGCTATGTGTAATATATATATTGTGGGACAGTCTGTGTTAGCATGCGCGATAACAACTAGCCTTAGGGTTAGCATGATCACTAATAGTAGGGTTATGTGTGAGTACCGTAATAGTGCTTAGTGATACTTCGATAGCCGTGAACTAAGATGTTTCCTGAACCTTCAGAATGGTGCAAACTAGGAGCCATACTGATGATGAGGCCGGACAGTCCGACCACATTGCTGCCCAAATCACTGAGACCCTGCAGCAGATGCTGCCGGGGCTGTTTAACCAGATGAGAGACGAGCTGATCCAAACCATGGACCAGCGCATTGACGTGGCCCTCACGGCCCGTAGCTTAGGTACTGGGAGCTCGAGTCAATCCCAGCCTCGTGGGATCACCTTTAAGGACTTCATGGCGTGCCAACCGCCATTATTTGACGGGAAGAAGGATCCCGTGGCTTGCTACCGCTGGTACTCGGCGGTCGAGGGAGCCTTTCGCACTTGTGGGTGCCCTGATGGTTCGAAGGTTCTATTTGCTGTGAACCTTCTTCGTGGAGCTGCAAAGGATTGGTGGGAGCTGACGCTCAAGAAATACACGGAGGCACAGATCACTGCGCTGACCTGGGGGGACTTCCGGGCTTTGTCCGACGAGGAGTTTGCACCTCGCATCGAAAAGGAGCGGATAGCATCTGAATTCTTGAAGCTGACTCAGACGACGGAGTCGGTGAACGAGATTACTGCGCAGTTTCTGGAGAAGCTGCTGTTTGTACCGGGGTACGCGAACGACGAGTCGCTGAAGATGGCTCGTTACTTGGGAATGCTGAAGCCGGAACTCAAAAAGGCGGTGGCCACGGGGAGGTGTAAGACCCTCAGCGACATGCAGGAGGTAGCGAGGTCTCAGGAGCTAGTCTTGGAGGAGCTGCAGCAAGGAAAGAGAAAGGCAGAGGACCAGTCGGGACCAGCAAAGAAGTTCAAGGGAGCTAGGACTGATACTAGGAGCGGGACCCCGAGCTGCCCAAAGTGTGGGCGTTACCACCGGGGCGAGTGCAGACCGCGGGAGTTATCGTGTTACAAGTGTGGCAAGACGGGCCACCTCAGCAAGGACTGCAAAGAGACTGCTAGGCTTTGCTTTCACTGCTATCAGCCGGGGCATATCAAGCCCGATTGCCCTCAGCTGAAGAAGACGCCGGCCCTGGCCCCTGCACCAGCGACGCTTAGGATCACCGACGGCACTACCCAGGGGAAGAGTGGAGCTACCACCCGTGGGCGAGCCTTTCAGATGACTGCTGAGGAAGCGCAGTCGGCGCCTGATGTGATTACAGGTTTTTCTCGTTATATTTTCGTACGATTATTGTTAGTAGCTTATTTTATGTGTTAGTGTTAAAATAGTGTATCTGCCGTTAAATGTGAACTTTAGGCATATTTCCTGTCAACTCGAAACCGGCTTTAGTACTTTTCGACACGGGGGCCACGTGGTCCTATGTGTCGCGTAGGTTCTGTAAGGACTTCCAGATCGAGCTCGGTAATCTGGATAGTCCTCAGGCAATCGACGTAGCGGCGGAGGAGGTGCAGGTGGTCGAGCATGTGTACCGGGGATGCAGTATTGAAATTTTCGGAGTACGTTTTAGCATCAACCTCATCCCCATTCCCATGAACGGAGTGGACGTAGTTGTCGGGATCGATTGGATGTTTCTAAACCGGGCGACCACGGATGTTGCAGGGCAGTGTGTACGCATCCATAACCCAAGTGGGGGAGAATTGGTTGTGTACGGTAAAGGGAGGAGGATATCTACATCCTTCTGTTCTATCGCGAAAGCTCAGAGGTATATTCAGCGAGGGTGTGCAGGATTTCTAGTTTTTGCCATGGCGGATCAGGCGAAGGAGAGGAAGCTGTCGGTAGCAGAGGTGCCAGTGGTCAGCGAGTTTCCGGACGTGTTCCCAGAGGATCTGCCTGGCCTTCCACCTGATAGGCAGATCGAGTTCGGCATCGACTTGGTACCAGGAGCGGCTCCGATTGCGCGAGCTCCTTACCGTCTGGCTCCGCCGGAGCTTCAGGAGTTATCGGAGCAGTTGCAGGAGCTCTCGGGGAAGGGGTTCATCCGCCCGAGCAGCTCACCGTGGGGTGCACCGATTCTGTTTGTGAAGAAGAAAGACGGGAGTCACCGTATGTGCATCGACTAAGGATTGGGTGTTACAACCGCTAGGCGGATCTATGGTGGGGTCGGCGGCGATTAAGGATACAACCACCAGCGAAAGATCAACGATGGTCGGTTCATGTTTGGATCTGGATCGGTATCGATAAATGCCAGATTTGGTAACGATAACTGATAAGGGTTTATCCTAAACCAGATAAGGTTTAGAACCCTAGGGTTTAATTTTATTAATTAAATAATTAAATTAATTTAGTTTAATTAAATTTAATTAGTTCTGTTTTAATCAAATAAAATCTAGTCAAGATTTTGTTGTCATAGTCAAACCCTTTGACCCATGGTTGTGTTTTTGTATTTTATTTATTTCAAGTACTGGTTACGGGAGGCCTTCATGCCATTTACAACCCGATTATTTGTAATATTATTTTTGTAATCGAGAATTGAAGACGGAGCCAAGGAGTCAACCATGGAGCTTGGAGCCAGTGGGAGCACCGAGAAGTTTTGTCCCTTAGGAATAAGGACCGTCGGTTTTGTGTTGGCTCGCGAAACGACAATAGTTAAGGGTTTTTTACTATGACATGTTCTATTGCGTGGTTGCTTAAGTTACGTAATTTTTAAATATAAACATTTGCTTTTTAAAATTTAAATATTTTTAAAAGGTAAAATTGGAAACAAAATACAGTTTGTGTTTGGATCCAAAGTTTTGAAAAAACTGGCATATATGACCCTTGTAAAATCATAGATTAGTAAGTGCAACCCACTTTAGGGGCACCTCCGGTGTAAGGTACATAGGGCGTTGTAAGTGCACACACTATGAACGCCCGTGTTCAAACTGAAACTGGAGGGTGATAAAACTCTGCGAATTATCTCCGGGTGGTACCGGCCAGAGTTTGTCCAGGTCCCGGGTGGTGCAATCTATTTTGGTAATTATTTATTCACCGGGTGGTACCGGGCCAAAATGCACTAGAGGGACTAAACATGCACGGACTATATATCCGATGTCCCGACGATCTAGAAGTCGTATTTTCGAGTTAGAATACGATTGGTATAGTTTTACCTACCATAAATCGCATGAGTCGGTTTGACATGATCACATGCTTCCCGACACATGTGAAATATGGATTCTAGTCTAATAAATTTATTTTAAGGGTAATAATTTATTAGAATTTTATAATTATAAACTAAATTGGAATTTATATTCTTCTGTAGATGTCTCCAATTAGCAGTCCGTTTTATTCACCTGAGGAATCACTTCGCCTTATTATGGGCAAGTGGAAGCTTACGGGCCAGAACTTTCCAGTTTGGAAGTTACATTTACAGAATGTTTTGAGTGCCCAGGGTAAGCTTTATGTGATCAATAAGCCTATGTCACGACCTAAGAGCAATGCCCCTGAAGAGGAATTTGCTGAGTATTTTAGATTCATGGCAGATGAATCGGATGTAATGTCCATTCTAATTTTCTCTATGTCACCCGAGTTCACGGGAGATTTAAGAGTCAAATTCTGTCACGAGGTTGTGAAAAATGTGGAGAACCAGTTAGGTCTCTACAAGCATACGGGTAAGCTTTTGATCATGCAAGAGATTTTCTCCCTGAAGCTGCAAAAGGGTCAGTCAGTTAAAAACCATCTTATTGAAATAAGAAGGCTCTTTAAATGTTTATCACGTCTGGGGTACAAGATGACTCAGGAAGAGTTAGTGTATCTCATGTGGTTTTCCCTCACAAAAGAAGTTCAGGATACAGCTAGTGCCTACATGAAGGAACCAAAGAACGACGTGGATAAAGTTCATGAAGATATTCTGGCCAGTCTAGAGCCAGTACCTGCACCTGCTGATCTCATGGATACTGACTTAATTGATGAGCTGGGAGATCTGAGTTGCCCAGAATGCGGTAGCAAGGATTTTTGCGAGCACTTGATGAATATCGACCAGATAGAGATCGGTTTACCCGATGCTCCAGGTATCTTTATGATAGATTGCTTAATCACTTCTTATGAATCATGGGTAATTGATACAGGCAGTGGTAACCACATTTGTAATCATTTACAGGGATTCACTAGAAGAAAGACTTTGAGGAAAGACCGTTCGAACCTACGAGTTGGCGAAGGCACTCCGCTGATTGCTGAAGCCGTGGGATCTTATAGTCTTAGTTTACCCTCGGGTCTAGTTTTGGAACTGGATAATTGTTATTATATTCCAAATATGATTAAGAATGTATTGTCTTTTGATTTGTTAGTAGACCAAGGTTTTCATTACAAATATGATTATAAAATGCTTTCTGTCTTTAAAAATAATATTTTCTATTTTAAAGCAACACCTATAAATGGTCTATATACAGTAAATCTGCAAGACAATAGCAATGAAATCTATCATATAAGTAAACGATCCAAGGACATTGAGGATCAGACTTACCTCTGGCATTGTCGTTTGGGCCACATAAACAAGAAACGCGTTGAACTACTCCTAAAAGGAGGTTTTCTTGGCAATTTCGATTATAAACCTTTTGATAATTGCGAGTCTTGTTTATCTGGCAAAATGACAAAGCAACCTTTCAACAATGAAAATGAAAGGGCTACTGACTTGCTTGAAATAATCCACACAGATGTGTGTGGACCTTTCAGTCATGTGGCAAGAGGAGGATACCGGTACTTCATTACCTTTACTGACGATTTCAGTAGGTATGGTTATGTCTACCTTATGAGACATAAATCTGAAAGCTTTGAAAGATTCAAGGAATTTCAGAATGAAGTACAAAATCAACTTGACAAGAGGATCAAGTTCTTGCGGTCGGATCGTGGTGGCGAATATCTTAGTGATGAGTTTGACAATCATTTGATGGAGTGTGGGATTGTATCCCAACTTACACCTCCGTATACACCTCAGATGAACGGTGTATCAGAAAGGAGAAATCGTACTTTGCTTGATATGGTACGAACGATGATGTGTCACTCTACGCTGCCAATATCATTCTGGGGACATGCGCTCGAAACAGCAGCACACATACTAAACAGAGCGCCAACAAAGTCGGTAGAAAAGACTCCATATGAACTATGGAAGGGTAAGAAACCCAACATATCTTTTCTAAAAATTTGGGGTTGTGAGGTTTACGTCAAACGACCCACCTCAGAAAAACTCAGGCCCAAATCCGACAAGTGTTTCTTCGTTGGATATCCCAAGACCACCGTGGGATATTACTTCTACAACCCTGAAGAGAACAAAGTTTTTGTTGCTCGAAATGGAAAATTTCTGGAAGAAAAGTTTCTCAGTTTAGAGAACACCAGAAAGGATGTAGATCTACAGGTAGTAGACGAAGAAAACACTGCACCGATTGTTGAGCCAGAAATTCAACATAGCAATGTTGAACCTCAATCAGAGCTGATTGAGGAAGTGCAAACACAGGACCTTCGCAGATCCAGTAGGGTGAGACAAGAACCAGATAGGTATCTTGGGTTTCTAGTCTCTCAGGACAGTGGAGACCTGAATGAACCAACATCCTATGGAGAAGCTGTGTCAGGCAATGAGTCTGAACAATGGCAGGAAGCCATGAAGGCCGAGATGCAATCCATGTACGACAACCAAGTTTGGGAGTTGACTGATTTGCCACAACACTGTAGAGCTGTTGGGCGCAAACGGGTTTTCAAGAAGAAAATCGACATGGATGGGAATGTGCACACTTTCAAGGCCAGACTGGTCGCAAAAGGGTTCACGCAAACTCATGGTATCGACTATGATGAAACCTTTTCACCAGTGGCCATGTTAAAGTCAATTAGGATTCTAATGGCCATTTCAGCGTACTTTAACTACGAGATTTGGCAAATGGACGTCAAGACAGCCTTTCTGAATGGAAAGTTAACAGAAGACGTCTATATGGAACAACCAGAGGGGTTTGAAGATCCTAAGAATCCTAATAAGGTGTGTAAACTGCTAAAATCCATTTATGGATTGAAGCAAGCATCTCGAAGCTGGAACTTACACTTTGATGAGCGAATCAAAGAGTTTGGTTTTACCAAAAGTGAGTTCGAGCCGTGTGTCTACACTAAGTTCAGTGGGAGCATAGTAACCTTCTTGGTCTTGTACGTAGATGACATTCTACTCATAGGAAACGATGTACCAACTTTACAGAGTGTAAAGAGCTGGTTAAGCAAATGTTTCCAGATGAAAGACCTTGAAGAGGCCGCTTATATACTTGGTATAAAGATCTACAGAAATAGATCTAAGCGGCTTATCGGACTTTGTCAGAGTACGTATATCGATAAAATTCTGAAGAAATTCAGGATGGATGAATCCAAGAAAGGATTTATCCCGATGCAGCATGGCATGGTGTTAAGTAAAACACAATGTCCTGTTTCTAGTCAAGATCAGGACAAAATGAAATCGGTTCCATATGCTTCTGCAATTGGATCGATTATGTATGCCATGTTATGTACTAGGCCCGATGTTGCTTACTCAGTAAGTGTTACGAGCAGATATCAACAGAATCCGGGTGAACCTCATTGGGTGGCTGTCAAGAACATTCTTAAATATCTGAGAAGAACGAAAGAAATGTTCTTGGTCTTTGGAGGATCTGAGGATGAAATTAGTGTCACCGGATACTCTGACGCTAGTTTCCAGACCGACAGAGATGACTTCAGGTCACAGTCAGGGTACGTCTTTACCCTAAACGGAGGCGCGATCTCATGGAAGAGCTCGAAGCAGGACACGATTGCAGATTCAACTACAGAAGCAGAGTACATTGCAGCATCTGATGCGGCAAAGGAAGCTGTCTGGCTAAGGAATTTTCTATCGGATCTCAGAGTGGTTGCCAGTATCTCGAGACCGATCGATATATTCTGTGATAACTCGGGAGCCGTGGCGCAAGCAAAGGAACCTAGAGAGCATCACAAGTCAAGACACGTGCTCAGGAAATATCACCTCATCCGAGAGATTATTGGAAGAGGAGATGTAAGAATATGCAAGATTCCAACAGAAGAAAATGTCGCAGATCCGCTGACAAAGCCACTAGCAAGGGTAAAGCATGAGGCACATGCAAGTTCCATTGGGATGCAGTACCTGGACGCCAGTAGCTAGTTTTAGTTTATTGAATTATTACTATAGTTTAATTTTGAAACAATGTAATCATGTAAAGTTTTATTTCACAGTGTGTTGGAAATAAATGGAGGTTTTAATTTCACGATTGTTCTAAAATTAACTATTTTTCGCATATTTAACGTATCCATGATTTTTACAAAGTTTTGTAAGAAAATCAAAATTTCCGTAGCCACTTATTGAAATGGGAATTTCAATAGGAAGTTTAACGCTATTATAAATACTTGATGATTTATTCGAAGTAAAGAATAAAAGCACAAGTGATGTGACCAAGTATTTATAGATACTCATCAGAGTGTTTGGGTATTGGAAATGACCAGTAATCAAGTCTACTTCATGGAGCCTCAGTCATGAGCATTGACTTGATAGGTTGTCCTTAGACCTGAGATACTTGGTTTGGAAACATGAGGACTGTTGTACTCTTAGCACGTACTAACGCTGCACCGTAACAGGGCGGCCATACGGGACGTGACTAGATGCAGCGGAAGCCGTGGATCCAAATGCAAGTAGTCAAGAAGGGATTTGCACCTCTTTCAAAAGAGAGATATTTCCGGGCCCCTTGACGATTAAGATTGGCAGAAAACGCGTGGCCACGCTCGGATAGAATAACAGGTGTTATTTAGTAATATCCGTTACTGCAGGCAATCAAAATCAGAGTCAAGAAATACTTGATTTTAAGAAATGAATCCTCCACTCCATGTCTTAAAGTCACTTTAGAAATATCGTGTGCAAAAGGAATGAACCTGTGTACAAATTCAACCGAGAATTGTATCTCTGGATGTAAGAGATCTTATAACCTGGTTAACCTAAGTGTCTGGCTAGGGACCTCCTTAGGCTAATGGTAACAAGCATAGTTACATGTCTAGCACAAGTGGGAGTCTGTTAGGATTATGTGCGAGACAGTAACAGGGTTACCGTGTCCAAAGTTATAAGACACTAGTAGGTCACACCGCTGCACACCTAATTGAGAATTTGTGTGAAAGAGATAAATGAGAAGAGAGAATTAAATAATTATTAGTTAAATAATTATTTACTAGTTTTAATTAATCAGTAAATTAATTAAAGGATTAATTATTTAAGGAATTAATTAAATGATAACTATAAAGGGAATTATAATCAGGTTAAATCATTGCCTTATTCTATCCTATAAATAAAGGGTTAAGGCTTTGATGAATCAGTTGATTAATCCTACGAAAATCTCTCGCTCTCTCTTTCTCTCTCCCAACCGTCGACTTCTCTCTCTCTCACACATCGGTCGGAATTTTTCCGATCAGTCACGGTGGTCTAGCAACCCTCTCGCGTGGTGTCAGTAGCGGTGTACCCCCTGCCAGCTTTCCGGAAGTCTATTCACTAAAAGGTAAACCGTCAAACCCACTTTGATTGTATCTGTTATGGTTTAAGATGGGTCCGGGTTTGGGAATCGTTTTTGTTATCCGCTGCGCACCGTTAGTGCCTACGGTTCCCAACAAGGTTGATATTAAATTTATAGTCATTATATCTAATATAGAAATAAAATTTTCATTAAATATTTTTTTATTCAAAATTTTTTACTTAAAAAATATATATGTTCATATTTAAATTTCGTTGCACACTATTTCTATTTCCAAATTTGGTGGAAAAATAAAAGAAAAACATATATTGTTAAAATCCGAGCCTGAACCCGATTAAATCCGAATCCTACATTGACCGAAATACTTCACACGTAATTTTGATTTTCGAGGACAATATTTCATACTCGAAACTCGACCGAAAATACACCTAATAATGTATATTGCTACTGTTTATCTTGCTAGTTATGATTTTTTATTATATACTTGATTATAGTTTTGTTGATACATAGATTGGAGGTTTTTGTTTTTTGTTAATTTTTATTTAGATCGACTATTAGGTAAAAAAACGATAAAAATCTCAGCAGGGGTAAAATGGTCCTTTAATCAGTCATGTTCTGTCCAGTTCCGTCCTGTCATGTCTTACCAAATGTTGAACAGTTGTTCTGTTCTGTCCTATCACGTTCTACCTTGTTCTATCATGTCCTATTTGCATATCAAACACACTTTAAAAGATTAATCAAGGTGTATGCAAACTGACTTAGACATTCACGATTACCTAAAAAACTTGATACAATCATTACATGGGGGTTGAGTAGTGTCATCATGGATATTTCTTGAGGGGTGTGTGGGAGATAAATAATCCAACATATTGGCATTTAAATAGGATTGGTTTGACCTTTGGACCTGAATCAATCATAGGCCTAGTTTCATTCTTAAGAAGGGTGTTGTTACTAAAACCCTCTTTTAAAAATCAATCAAAAACCATTTAGAAGTTTGAAAAATGCTATTTTAAAATAAAAAAAAAAAGTCAACTCACTTATAATAAAAACTGTCTAGGAAATTAAAAAAATATGTCAATTCATAGACTAGAGGGGATGTAATGATCCAAACCCCTTAGAAAAGGTCAACTTGAACAAATAGTTGTCTCAAGAGTCAAAAGAAGGTGAAATCTATACCTTATTCCAATTTGAGTGATAAGACATGAACGAACTAATTTCACTGGTGAAACCCATGAGTTATTATTACTTGAACGATATAACACTCTCACACTAATTCTTATAATAGTGTAGTTATGTTCTAAAAGTATTAAAACAACTTAATGTTAAATACGAACAACTGGATATACGTTATGTAACTAAACCCAAGAGTTGGTTGCGTGCAGTTTCATTTTTGCAGAAGCTGCTCCACGATCCTGATTCCTTTGTGCATCTTTATATTGGATCAATTAGTTAAGATTTATTTCTAAAGTGGCCTATATCTTTGAATATATTTTCATGATTATTGATATCGCAATTTGTAAGCATCAAGAAAAAGGAATTTAGTATTGTAAAACTAATGCACCTATGTGATATCAATGCAAGATTGATGCTAATTACATCTATAGACTATAAATATGAAGTTTTGTGTTATAAAATGTAGTTTATGGTATAATTTGTGGTAGGTTTCCAAATAAAAAACTTCATATTTATAGTATAACTTATCGTTCATCATTGTTGCTCACCTATTTTCCATGCGTAGGTTTCCAAATAAAAATACCTTACTAGAAGGAAAAAAGAAGGAAACATAAAAAAAAAAAAATCAACGGTTAGTTATTTAAATAACTATTAATGTAATTGCTGAGTAGTATTAAAAAAGTAGTAAGATATTAGAAAAAAAAAATACAATTACATAAAAAAGACTAAGGGGTCGTTTACTAAATATTTACCTGGGTAACTATGTCATTTACCTTGTGATCCTTGTCAATTGGACATGGAAACAGATACGGATCGAGGACAAGGGGACGACCAAGCCGGGTCCAACGCCGGTGTTAACGAAAGTGGCTAAAAGGGCCGGGTGTTTCAAAGATCCAATCCAACAAAAACTTCCTATCCAAGTTATTTATTTTCTAGTTTTATTTTGTCAGTATCGTTTCCTTTTATTTTGTGAGATTTTGTTTCTATCTTCTTGTTTGTTTTTTCCTATTTAAAGGTTTGTAATTCCTGGTTGGATTGTTACTGTTTTAATAAAAAATATTATATTAAACGTTTACTATTGTGTTATCGGTTGACCGATAATTCTAATGTCGTCGCCGGTTTCTTGGTTGGCCAAGTATCGTCGCCGCTAGGTTTAACCTACGTTCCACTCGTATACGAATCCATATCAGAAACCACCGTGAATCTTACCCAGTAATAGTCATAATAAGGACCAAGAGTCTTATTAGGTAAGTGATGAAAATGACTCTTATCCGGTAAGCGTTTGGCGGGTTGAAGACGCTTACCTACAATCAATTTTATGGTCGAAAATGTTATATGTTAAGGTAAGTGAGGCTAATGTCCTTGCGGTAAACGCTTACCCGGTAAACTTTTTGGTAAACGGCCATAAATGTTAGGATTTCTATTTCATATGTTATTGTATCTTGATGAATCAAGCAAACTTAGAAATAACCAAGATCCATCCCCAATTCTCATTCTATATAACAGTGAGCTTATTGGTACCGAATATGAGGCGATGTCTCAATTACTACAATTATTCATCTTTGGTCCATTTAATTTACAAGTCCTAAAAGAACAAATAGAGACCAAACAGAATCAATAGAAGTTCTAATGCAAGAGTATTTACAAGAGTTTTAAATTTGAACGTATCTATTCAACTTCTTAATCATGATTATTGAATGAATCATTAAAATTGTGTGACATTATAAAATTCATGTGATCTCTTCTTCACGTCTAGGTTGAGTCTCAAGATTCATATTATGATTCTAGAGATGTCAATGAGCATATACAAGTATGCATATAAATAAATGAATAACTGAATGCATTGTTATTCATGTTTGATAATCACATGAATATATACAATGAATATGTCACGTGCTGCGATTCTTGTCCTCACTACACAATAAAAGATAGTTCACATTTGAAGTTTTTCTAAATTCTTAGTTTAGTTATATTAGTAAGGATAGCATGCTAGTTTTGTTTACGAAGCTCACATAAAGTTTTTCATTATCTACAAGATTCAAATGATATTCGCAAATGGAAAAAGTGAGATACTGAATATATCGTTTGAATGGACCACCGTCTTGTTATATATTATACAAGGAGTGGTCTTTGAATGATGCACCCATTGACGAAGGCATGATTAAGAGGATGTTTGGTTAGATAAGAAATAAAGAAACACAGTACACCACCACATGCTTGATTAGACAAGATTGACATTCCATTTAGCCCATTCAGCAATAATTGCCTTAGGATCACCTTTTTTTTTACTTAATCAACTTTAAAAAAGACTTAATAGTTGTAATGACTTATTCATTCAGCCATTATGTAAGTTATATATTTTTGCTAGCTTTTTTAATTAAATGGTCCTATTTGGCTTAAACAATTAAGTAATAACTGAAAATGGTTCCCCACTTAGACAACCGCCATATGTTTGTTATTCATTCATAGCTAGCTATCGTTTTCCATTCAGGTTTAGTTGGAAACGAAACCAAAAGAAATCATTTATTCATTTAATATGTTGGTATAATATAATAAATATCTTAATCATTCATACTACACAACAATTGATATTGACAAAACAAAATATCAGTCTAATAATAAATGGTGACTTGTAACATCAATTTAAAACTGGGTACCTTTTGCTCACTTCAGGAAATACCCAAAGTAAAACTTTTACATAAAAAACATTATTTTCCACCCTTTTGATAGGGACATATGGTAATTTTATTTTCTTTTACAAAAACGGTAAGTTGTAATTAATATCATTTGTTTTCATTTCTAAAATTTAATTATTTAAGTAATTATATAACTAAAAATCATGTAGCATGTTGACGGAATTAAAAGTAAAGGTGGCAATTTTTAATACGACACAAGATAAACGAGTTTGAGTTGAGTTTTCTGATCCGTCACTTGTCAACTCGTTTATTTTGTGGGTTGTATTTGGGTTGATATGGGTTTGCGGGTCAATCCGCCAACCTGTTTATCTTTTTTTTCAATGTTGAGTTTGATGTTTATTAACAATTTTAAATATATATAGTATGCTATAAATTCAAGCTTATAATACCGTTGATTTAAAGCTTGAACTCAAGATGCATCCTGAGTGAACATTGATTTAAATGTTGGAATTCAAGCTTGGTATCTTGATGTTCGATTAAATAATTTAGGTATACATTACACTAAGTCTTTACTTTTATAAGCTCGTTTACGGCTTTGAGTTTAGCATTGGTTAACTCATTTATTGCACTGGACTCAAATTTTGTTACATCTTTATTTCATTTAAGAACGTATGTATATGTTTGGGCGTTTGGCTTGAAAAAGCATACGGTCGAAAGACTATGTTCGGTTTGGCTCAAAAAAATTTAATTCGAGCTGCATCGAACATACAAAGTTATGATACTCAAATCATCAAATAAAACAAGTTTTTGTTTTATGTTTAAGATCGAATCAACTCAGCAACTCATTAAAAACTCGAAACTAAAATCAAAGCATTAGTAACCTAGCGGTCAGTAACATCCTTGGAAGGGACAGGAATGGCAGCATTCCTGTCTACCGGTTCGATTCATGGGGTGAGCATGTGGCCATACCCTGACCATGTGTCGGCTTTCAGGTCGTCGCATGGTCGCCGAGTATAAATCCTGGATACCTTGTAAACTTCATGTCGGGACGTAAGTATCCGCCGTAAAAAAAATCAAACTAAAATAAATGGTAACGTGTAAGAGAATTGTTCCAAAAATGTGATATGTTAATAATAGTATATGCATTGTTGAGTTGTAGGGTACAAGTGATTAAATGCATAGTTGAAACTAGACAATATGCCTCCCGCTGGCTTTCTTCATCTTCTTCTTCTCCTTTTATCCACCACGACCCGAATCTTGATCTCTCTCTCTTACCACCAAACTCTCTTCTCTTTCTCTTCTCTTCCACGCCAAATACTATCTCCGATCGCCGTCGCATCGCCCCGTCCTCCTCCTCCTCCAACTCTTTTCATTGCTCTCTAATTTCTTCTACTCTCTTTGTGCCATCCATCATCGCAAACCCTTGCGGTTTGAAATATTTATCACAATAATCCCTTTCTTATCACTCATTTTCAATTTGCTTAATTTCATCGGAATCAGTAACATCGGATTTCAAGGTACTCTTTTGATATGTTTTTGTGTATATATGTGTGTGTTGTGAACTGGTTTTTAATCTCTATTCAGAATAAGTTTTGATTGATGTTTTGAGTTGTGCACCAAGTGTTTGTGTTTTTGCTTAAATTTGTAGTAGTGAAAAGTTGACTAGATAGATATGTATGAGGACATTGTGTTTGCTAAGGGATGAATGGTGATTAGATTCTGTTTATTTTTTTTGTACCTTTCTGGACTGTGGATCTTGGGGTTAATCTATGTCATTTGTAGTGGATTTGGTTGTAATCACTTGTTTTGTATTTGTTTGTTGTTAAGATGTGTCATTGACCTTTTGATCTGAGTTTTTGTAATTTGGGAGAATGTATGCAGTTGGTTGTTGTGTTATAATAATGTTCATGGAGTACACAAAGATGGAATTCTTGAGTAGATCGGAGAATGAAATGAAGGTTCTCTTTTGGTGCATTGGCATTGATCATTTATGCTGAAACAGAGGTGTGGTTATTGGATCCTATGGAGAAAATTGGTGTATTTAGAAGGAAATAGTTGATAAATCAGGATATTTGTTTGTCACCAACTGTGAAAGAGTTGATGGTGGATGAGAAGAGAACTTAAATGAATTGTAGAATCACCTTTTGATCTTATCAAGTCTTAAGAGATTTGTCTCGCAAACAGAATATACGTAGAATCTTGCGATCTTAATTAGCTCCATCTTAGCTGGGACGATTGATGGTTGAGGCTCTAAACGAAAAGTGGGATCTTTACGGATTATTCTGTTCTGCTGATTTTAAGAACTTCTTTTGTGTGTGTTTTGGGGGGCTCTTTTCTGCATCCTCTAAATGGGTTAGCTAAAGTTTCTTGGTCCAGAATCAATGATAGCGTGAAATTTATAAAATGATTATGATTTTCTTGGAAAGGGGGGGGGGGGGGGGGGGGATTCTCCCTCCGTGGCTCCATCACTCCTGTAGAGGAGGATATAATAGTTTCTATTTGGATTATGCTCTCAACATTCATAGGTTGTTACCATTATTGATTTCTGCTTTTATTATTCTCAATTTACTAAATCCTTGGATTTTAGTTCTGCTTTTATCAAATATTAACGTATTTGAGTTGCTACGTTCAAGTAATCATCAAAATATGCAAGCATGGTAAGATCTTCGATTGACAAGTTTGGGTCTCATTTAATGCTAAGAACAAGAAGTTCAATATGAGTACTTGTCTAATTGTCCTGCTAAACTGGACTAGTCTAAACAGTTCATTCCTGATGCAGAGCCGTTATGTTTCTGCAAGTATTTACAAATGCTGTAATGTTATATGGAATCTGTCAAAGATGAATATCAGCCTAACATTTACTCTAGCTAAAGGAATTCAGCAATTACATCAACTGCATGATCAAAAATGATTATGCAGATACTAATCAGATATGAAAGCCAAGTTAAATAGATGTTAAGAGAACAACCCTAGATATAGCTATGCCTACACACCTGCAGGTGCTCATTAGTTCGTAGGTATACCGGAAAAAAAAACCATCTTTTTAATCTATCAAACAAGACTGATATGCGGCACAAAAACAGATTGACAGCATAATTAAAGTTTGTATTTGCTCTTCATCTGCAAGCATGCACCATAATGTGGATGCATATCCTGTACTTCTTGGATACACGTCGGTGAATATTTATTGCCTGCATTAAAAATTGAAGTACAACTATTAATATTTTCATTTTGTATCGCCAATAAAAATGGCAATCTAAACATATGACATGGAAATATATCCAGGAGTACGTGTGGACGTGATGGAAACAAGATCTTGTTACTGTAATTAAGTGAACCTTTGACCATCTAAAAAGCCAGGATGGCAGTTACTAAGAAGACAGCTATGGCGTTCAAGTCTTACCAGAACCACGCTCAAGTGCTGGTTAAAACCTACCTTTTGGCAGATGCTTTTATGCCATACACATCCGTCCTTGGTGGCATATTTGCTACCAAAATGGTATGTCGAGTCCTTACCTTTGTTATAATTTTACTTAACTTGGAAAAGAAGATTATAAAGAACAGCTCGTATGCCTTTGCATCATTAGGGATTGGACACCTTTTTTCATTTTCGTAATGCATCTAAAATTATGGAAATAATCTCTTCACATTGGCAAAATGATTTCTTGTTTTTTTTTTCTCTCAAGTCATGGGTTCTTGTCTGATCCATCAGAAGATCTTTTACAGGTTTATGATCTTACACAGTTGATAAGCACTTTTTACTTCAGAACCTATGCTGGTCTTACTAAAATTCAGCGGATTGAGTGGAACAACCGGTAAATGGAAATTCATTATCTTACTGCTGTTAACTTTTTTATTTTCGTTTCATTTTCCCTTCTTTTGGTTTTATCTTTAGTTCTGCTAACTTCTATTTCCTTTTCCTTTTTATTAGCTTCACTTTAATCTTCTCTCATTACATTCTGTCTAATTGTTTTCAGGGGAATGTCCTCTATTCATGCCATTTTTATTGCAACAATGTCTTTGTACTTTGTGTTCTGGTCAGATCTTTATTCTGATCAGTCTACTGATGGTCCTATTACTTTCCGGAGCTCACCACTCTCGACATTTGCATTAGGGGTAAGTCATATGTGTTAATCATTTCTTGAAACTAATCCTGAACCTTTTGCTTATAACAGAAATGGAAGTTATTGTTTTTGTAGATAATTTAGGAAAGTGTTTAGGTGCTATATACTGCACAAGAATGTGTATTTTGAATTGGCTAAAATAACTTAAATAACCTTTTAGCTCTTACGGCCATCAACTTTCATGATTTTTATTTATTGTATCGGCCGATCATTTATAACATCTTCATAGAACTGTATGATTCAGAGTTGTTTCTCCTAATGAATGGATCCCTTATGTGGAAACAGAGACTGTACATCTAAATCTAATAATAAATATGGATTAGCTAGTACAGCACCTTACACAGTAACTACTCCCTTATTGTTTTCGCAGACTTGTAAATAGCAACAAAGATGGTGTATGCTTGAGCTTACATGTGAAGTTGAATAGTATATGTTTTCATCCAATTTATAGGACATTCATGACTTACAGATGAAATTAGATGAACGTAAAATTACTTAAATGGCTGTTAAAATTAAGCTTTTCACATGTCTAGCTCCATCATCTTCTTGCAGTACTTGTCTCAACCTCCTTCTTTGTACTGGTTTTGACAATAAAATGAGATTACATAGGTGGAGTTCACATATGAGTACACATGTGGTGTGAATGTATATATAAGCCAAAATGTAGCTGATAGGATAGTGAGAGAACGTAGACAGAAAGCATGTATGGACTGTACCAAGAAGCAGGGAGCTGTGTAAAGGGAAAAGTGTGTACAAGTTGTCTTAGATAAAGGAAGGGAAAACTAGGGAACTTGATCTCCTTATATGGGTTAAAGACGAAAGAAATCTACTTAAGAACAATTGTAGGATTACCTTGATAAGTTCCTTGCTGAGGATTATGAAGAGATTAACCTTGATCGTTCTTCTATATTAATACGCTAATTCAAATCTGACCCAAATTGATAAAGAGTTACCATTTTTAGGTTTGAGGTTTTCTAGGAGTACAAGATTTTTAACTGCTCTATTCTATTGGTCACAATTGAGTCCGTCAGTAGAGGAACCAAACATATGATATGATCAGGTATTGTTCTTTGGAGCTGAGATTCTGATTTATTTAACCAAGTGAGGATAGATCTACAATCCAATATGTGATCATTGGCAGAAAAGAGGAAACCCTTCTGTACCTTATCCCCTGGTAATTTCTTTCATGCAACTTAAAATCCTCATTTGATTTGACTATGTGAGTAATCATAGCTTAGTCTCAGACCCTACTTTTAAATGGGATATACTGGTGTGTTTGGTTTGGTTTGGTTTAATTATCATAGCTTATTACTCCCTGATGTGGGCCTACTGTCTTCACTTTAAACCAATTATAAAAAGTAAAATAAAGTGCATGATTAGGTTTGCCAGTTTGAGTGCTTATTGTTGATACAACTACTTATCCATTGTTTCATATCATGGAGTAACATGTTTTACACTTATGAGATCCCTCTCCCTCATAATGTTTTCAGTATGCTTTTTTGTACAGGTTTCTGTTGGCTACTTTTTATCAGATCTCGGAATGATCTTTTGGCTATATCCCGCATTAGGTGGATTAGAATATGTAAGTTCATATAAAGTATGAAACTATGTATAACATGGTTATCCTGTTTCCTTCTTCGTTTGCAGCTAAAGTACATCATATTTATCTTCTCGTGTAGCAAAAGTATTTGTTTTTCTAGAAGCACATGCTTAATCAGCCATTCCTTCTTGATGATTTTTCAATAAACATAACTGCTATAATTTTTCTATGTATGTATCCATATATATTAATTATATTTACCATCTAAAAGCTGATGTTCGAGTGCCCAACACTTGTTTCTCACCCTCAAACACTTGCTGATACGTAGTACGGTGGCCCAGAAAATACATGCTAGGAATTAAAACCCATTAATTCATTTATTCTGTTGTTGTAATTGAAACCTATAAAACTCATTTGAATGTGGTTTTAAATATGGGAAAAGTCCAAAAAAACCCAACAAACTATTTCATTTTGAATGGTTAAGTCCCTAAACAACTTTTTTGGATAAAAAAGCCATTAAACTTTCTCATTTTGAATGATTAAGTCACTAAACTATTTTTTTGAATGAAAAAACCATTAAACTTTTTTCTTTTGAATGATTAAGTCCTCGAACAACTGCTTTTCGATAAATAAACCATTAAACTTTCAAAAATTGGTTACTTACCCCCTTTTAATAAAAAAATAAAATGTAACCAACTATGAAGGTTTTAAAGGTAAAATATAACAATGTTAGTTTAGGTTAAACAAATATAAGTAGCAAATTTTTAAAAATTCAATGATTTATTTGTTGGAAAAAATGTTTAGGGACTTAATCATTCAAAATGAAAAGTTTAATGGTTTTTTCATTCAAAATATTAGTTTAGTGACTTAATCATTCAAAATGAGAAAGTTTAATGGTTTTGTTCAAAAAAATTGTTTAGAGACTTAACCATTCAAAATGGAATAGTTCGTTGGGTTTTTTTGGACTTTTCCCTTTAAATATCTCAATAGAAGTCAATTAGCTCAAATATCTCTTATACTACTGAAATTAGATAGAAATTTCACCAAAACCCAAATGAAAAAAATAAGCTGTCTGCTCATGAGGTGGGAATATGTACAACCGTTGCTGCTGAAATAATTCTCAATATTGATGCATGATTGATACTGCGTGTTTTCAGGTTGTTCATCACACACTTTCAGCAATTGCAGTATCATATGCCATGTTTACAGGGGAAGGGCAGCTTTACACGTTCATGGTCCTTATATCTGAGTTGACTACACCTGAGATCAACTTGAGATGGTATGTCTAGTCAACTGATGCTTTTCATTCTTATTTAACCTTCAGGCCTAACATCTTTGTTAATGTTATAGGTACCTAGATACCGCTGGCTTAAAAAAATCAACCGCATATCTGATTAATGGCGTGGTGATATTCTTTGCCTGGATGGTGAGTGTACTAATATCATGATTACTTCGGCTGCTTGATGGTCTCTCATGTCTTGTAATATGAAGTTACCCATGTAGCAAATATTTTGCATAAAAAAAGCGTTAAGGTCTTGAGGCTTAAATATTGTACAATTCCCATTTGGGATGTCTTACATAGAAAAGCACATATTGCATCAGAATAAAATGTGCTATGTTCTATTTTAGAAAACCTACTTCTGAAAGCTTACGACTAAACATCCCAAACAAGAAAGCTCTATATAATTTCTTTTTCAAGAATTTTTTTTGTTCATGAAGTTATAATGCGTTCCCTTGTTTACAAAGTTATAGAATATTCTCTTAATTGAATAAAAAATATAGCACGTTACCGAAAATAGAGCTTCTGAAAGTAGGTTCCTGAAAATAGGACTTCCATTTTGATGCACTTTGTTATCTGGAAACTTTCAAGCTAATCTTACATATTCGGCCATTGCCATCATTTTTTATTTTGGCCCACAAGATTCACTTCTTTTGGTGATTACTATAGGCATCTTGGAAATATGTCTAATAGTTAATTCTGTTTTTTATTTATTGGATGTGCTTCATGAATATATCCATTTAATGCAGGTGGCTAGAATTTTGCTGTTTGTCTATATGTTTTACCACGTCTATTTGCACTATCATCAGGTAACTTCTACTTCATCCCATTCCATTATTCGAGTATGTTAAACTTGTAATTGTATTAAACTATAACAAGGAGTTGCACAAGTATTTTCTTTATGCTGCAAGTTCCAAAGAAAATGTATCAAGCTATAACAAAATGCATGTAACTTATGACAAAAATGTTTTTAAAAATTGATTGGTTTCGAGACTCGTAGTACTAGTTGATGAAATGATATTCTTTTCGTTTCATAAAAGATGCCACTTCAAAATGTAGAAGGAATTTTAGGAACAATCATTATGGACAACTGTACACTTGATCCATCTTTCAAAATTGGAACTTGGAAGGATGATATAGGATTATAGGAACATAAAGACTTTTTCTTTATGTTAAAACCTTTTAAGCAGGAGGTGAAGTAACGTTATAAAGAGAGACTTTTTTTCTTCCAGATGGGGAATACAAGGATTAGACGACTGTTTAATATGTCAGATTTAGAGTTTAAAAGAACTGCGCATTCTGTTCCCTTTTTTGTTTCAACCTATTTCCCTTACATGCGTTCCTGTTGCATTTTCTGTTTACACACACTCACTTGTAGATTGCCCCCTCTTGTTTCCTTTAACTTTTGTTTTGCAAGCTGAGTTCTTCATGTAAACAGCCTCTTTACCTGAATTCTGCATGGGATTGTTCATGTGGTTTGGTTTATTTAGAGTTTAGAAAAACTACCATGGAAGAGACTGCAAGTAATCTATACATATTAATTGCCTTCATTCTTACCAACTACAATATCGATTGATAGCACTTGTATTTTCTTTTGGGTAAATTACACATTTGGTCCCTATGGTTTACATTTTATTGTAATGTTGGTCCCTATTTTAAAATAATTATGAAAAAGGTCCATGTGATTTACTTTATGTTGCATTGTTGGTCCCTGTAGTTTACACTATATTGCACTATAGGTCCTTGTGGTTTACACTATATTGCACTATTGGTCCCTAACCCTATTGGCAACATAGGGACAAACAGTGCAATATAGTGTAAATCACAGGGATCTTTTCCATAATTATTTTAAAATAGGGACCAGCATTACAATAAAATGTAAACCACAGGGACCAAATATGTAATTTACTCTTTTCTTTTTTACTCCTTTCGTCCCAAGATACATGTCCACATTTCTATCTATGTCTATCCCAAATTAAGTGTCTACTCTAAAAAAACTAAATTTACAAATCCGTCCTTAATGCAGAAATATTTAGGAGTTGATAAGATAGCTAACTTAATCAAGTGTGAAGTTGTCATTTGGTTAACGAAAAAGTGTAATAATTATGCATGTCTAAAATTGCATGGTATTTCTATTGTGGATGCTTATTTCGAGACCCCATTAGATTACTCTCCAAACGAGTACATTAAGATTCCCACTTATATAGAGGCGAAATGGTCCAAGTGTAGTGAATGTGGGAATAATAGATGTGTTTGTTGTTATGTGCAGGTGATCCAGATGCATCCAGTCGGGGTTCTTTTGGTGTTTATGGTTCCATCAGTGCTTGGTGTCATGAATTTGATGTGGTTTGGGAAGATTTTAAAGGGGTTGATGAAGACATTGGCAAAAAGGCAGTAATTGAATTCATTTGGAGTTGAAGTTGAAGTTGAAGTTGGTGGTGTATAAAATGGTAGTAGATGCAGAAAGAAAGTTAAGAAAGAAAGAAAGAAAGAGAGAGAAAGAAAGGAAGGAATTTGGAAGATGTTGTAAAGCATTTGGATGAAATTAATGGTTTGGTTTTCTGTTTTATTTTCAAAGGAGGGTGGGTAGGTGTGTATATTGGACACCATCATATCTTAATCTCTTACTTCAAATTTACATTCTATTATTATTAGTTATTCTCCAACTTAACTCTATGTCTTAACCTACTCTTTAGAATTATACATATACATCCTACCAAATTTTGTAGTTTCTTGTTGGTGATTTTTGTCATTTGATGTAAAAGGGGTTTATAAGAGATTGAAGTTACACTTGTATAAGCCAAATTGAATTCGGATCGTTGGATGTTGACATATGTTGTGGGTCAATGGCCTGAGCTTTGAAGTTTTTTCAATTACGTTGATTGGATTACACTGATTAATGTGTTAGATTTTGATCAATGTGTCATTACAATGTGCGATCGTCGTGTATTGATTAATGGTTGCACTCGTTCATTCTATCAACTATTTATAACTATTATTATAGCTTCAGTAACCTACCTTTATAAGAAGTTTTCATTCTTGTTTTTAATGTGACAATATAATATCATTGTTTTTGTGCTCTATTTTTGGTCTAAGAACCAAGTACATTTTTTGATTATTAATCTTATGTAACAATTATAATGTAACAAATAATATAAAGTAAATGGGATCTTATTGGGTTTTAATTGGTCCTAATATGCTTAGTCTTGTAAAAATCACAACTAATTCTTAAGGCTAGCTCATTTTAACTAGATAATCTACACAAATTAACATCAGATTGCTAAATCAATTTTGGGACATTAGATTTTCTCCTAACAGTTGAGGGGTGATTTTGGCAATATACTCCAAATTAAGGGATAACTCTTGGTATTAAGTTTCCCATCTTATCCCTCCTTGCAGTTTTAGTTTGTTGGATGAGAGTGCAGAAATGACCACCACACTCCCCTTCACCCTTTTGTCTCCTGCACCCACCAAATCATCCTCCTCCTCCACCCCACCACCATTACCACCACCACAACCACCCCACCACCACCACCACACCATCACTAATAACCACTCCTTTAAACCCTTGAGAAGAAGGGAAGCCATTGGGCTAGGACTGTGTCTCAAGTTTCTTGATTCTGTTCAACCGGCCTATGCCGCCGCACCGGAACCCATCACCGCCTCACCGTGTGAGTTCAGGGTGGCTGATTCAGGACTTGCCTTTTGTGATAAGCTTGTAGGTTATGGTCCTGAGGCTCAGAAAGGTCAACTCATCAAGGTCAATAATTAATCCATCAAACTCCTTTTCACTTCACTCTCAAAATCAACTGCTAATTCAGTTCAGTGAACACAACAGGCACATTATGTAGGCAAACTCGAAAACGGAAAGGTCTTCGATAGCAGCTACAATCGAGGCAAACCTCTCACATTCCGTATCGGCGTTGGTGAGGTATCAAAACCACATAACATTTAAGGCTTGTTCGTTAGCAGCTTAATGAGCTTAAAGGGGCTCACAACTTATTCATTCAGCTATGCTATGCATGACTGTTTGGTAGTGGCCTCATGATATAGAAGATGGCTTATTCATTAAGCTTCTGCTTGGCAGTGCTTCATGTTCATGATATAGAAAATGACTTATTCATTAAGCTTCTAAGTTCTAGGGGGAGTTAAAGCCTATTAATCCAAACAGACAACTTATTCCATATAGGACTTAATTAAAAACCAACCAATAAGTGCTTAATTACCAAGTTAGTTTGTGTTGGTAACAGGTGATTAAAGGATGGGATGAGGGTATTCTAGGTGGCAATGGAGTTCCTCCAATGCTTGCTGGTATCCAACTACTTTCATTATTACAATTTCAGTTACTTTCTTTCCAATTTTTTATTTAATATTTTTCCGATTAAACAATGAAATTAGGAGGAAAACGGACGTTAAAGCTTCCTCCACAACTCGGATACGGCATGCGAGGAGCCGGTTGCAAAGGAGGTAAACAGACTTCTAACACAAAACCCATAAAAAGGAAGAATCAAAACCAATGAATCTAATCTAATCATGTTTCACTTATAAACACTTGCAGGTTCTTGCCTCATTCCACCAGATTCGGTTCTTCTTTTTGACGTCGAGTTCATTGGCAAGGCATGAGCATGAATGAAATCAATACAAAAAGAACATACGAATTTGTTGCATTGTACCAAATTTGATGTAATAGTTCATAAGTTTTAAATAAGACGTTTTTGGACATCCTAACAACAACACTTTTTGAAATAAAACGTCCTACTTAAAAATCATGTAAAATTAATACAAAGTAGCAGGCATCATTTCAATTCAATCCTACTTGAAAACCACTCGACTAACAAAATGTGTAGTATCACACGATCACATACTAAAAAACCGAATCACAACAGGATGATCTATAGACAGACAGACACCAATTCTTCTTTTTCTTCCTTACAAAATATGAAATGATGATGAATCAGCTCTTCACAATAGCCTACTGAGTGACTTAATCACCGACTTCAAATTCTTTCTCGTAGCTTCATCCCCCGTAAATCCCAAAATATCCGAACTTATACTCTGAAAAAAGTTGCAAATCTTATTATACTCTAGAAAACAAAAGAAAACAAATGGGATGGAAACAAAAATGATGTTATGTTGCAAACCTCTATATTCTTCAAAGTGAATACAAGGGTATATATCGACTTCTGAATCAACTCGGTGTTTTCCGGCGTCATAATTGACGAATGTACCCTTCTGCCAATTCACAAATACGTCGTTTATATTTCATAAAATATTCAATCCAACACACACGACGGGTATGATTTACCTCAAATCATCTGATGCTTGAGTCAGACTTTTGGTTAAGCTTTCAACTTCCTGCAGCAAACCACTATCACGAACCTCTGCCAGCAACGGCTGAACATCCTCAGCCATGGCTTGGATCTGAGAAACATACAGAGAGAAAGTTGAAATACATTATAGCTCCATTATTAAAGATAGTTATAGTAATAGCAGGACATATATGCAACCAAACAAGCCCGGTATATACCACCTGGAGGATAAGATGTATATCTAACATCTATTATCTTAAATAGTACAATGTCAATTTCCATGAAGGGTGTCTGAAAAGCATATATGCTATGTATTTGAAAAGCCGAATACGAGCAAGCAATTCCAAGACAAATAAAAAGAAAGAAAGAAGCACAAATATGCTAAATTTTGAGAAACAACAATAATGATCTTTAATTCAACACATTAAGCTCCATAAATCAAAACCACATAAATAGGATTCTTCAGATAGATATACAGGTTCTAAATGACGTGAGACATGATATGGCTACAAGGTCAAGCCACAATGTATATCAAGGCGTCCCTTGAAGCGGCATATGCATACATATTAGTATGAGTGTGTGTGTGTGTGTGTGTGTGTGTGTGTGTGTGCTCGTGTATGTTAGAGTTCTGAGCAATTTAAAAATTCTTATAAAGTTATAAAACTAAGAAGGAAAGAAGAACCATTTATATCAAATATATTAAGCTTATAAGAAAATTGATACCAATATCTCAAATATATTAAGCTTAAGAACCATTTCTCAAGTCTCTCTTACTCACTATTTTCCTAAATCCTCAAAGAATTAATGATCAACTATCTGTGCACACAGGAATAAGAGTAACAATTTACCCCATTAGGGTTTTAGTTTTATGTTCCTTTTAGGCTGTCTTTGGCAAACTAGCTGATAGCTGATAAGCTAGTTGTTGACTAATAAGCTAGCTAGTAGCTGATAAGCTAGCTTATAAACAAATCATGTTTGGCAAAAACTAGCTTATGAGTATGTAAAATGACCAAAAAGGGTATCTTGGTATATAATAATTATGTTTGGCAAAAACTAGCTTATAAGCTAGCTTATATTTGCCAAACAGCCTTGATGTTTATTTAATCTTAAATGTCGTCCATAGTTATCATTTATCCCTCAAGCTATATGTTTAAAGATCAATAAAAACTGCATGCCTTACAAAATAACGCATAGTAACGTGTCATAGAACGTTATAACTGAAGCCAAGCCTTAGAGTGTAGTCACAACTCAAAGGGTTAACATGGCGGCAAAGCCAAGCCACAATGCCATAACGCGCCATAACGTGTTATTTACAACTATGGATAAGTTACATCAAACATGTCATTGATTATAAATGCGATTATCAGTCTACCAGTTCTAAAAAGAACTACATAAATCACATTATCATTCGCCATAAATACATTTTTCTTCTGATAGATCAAAAATTGCAAAATTTTCTCAACATATATTGGCATGGTGAAGCAGTATAAACTCAAGAAAACACATCTAAACAAGGTATCATCATTAACAAAGGGATCTGTTACTACTACTGGATAACGGTTTTCACCTTAGGGCCATCATTCACCTCATTGAGTCACTTTTTTGTGTATTATAGAAGGCTTATGTTGTTGTATTTGAAACTGTTATGGATATTTGGATCAGTGACAGAATAAGTGGTTGACTTTATTTATAACATATACACTGATTTTTAGATTATTCAAGCATAGGAACATTATAACTTTGATGCAATTACTCAAAAAGGAATGAGAAAAAAACCAGTTCATGAAAAGTTATTGAATCTGGCTCTAATTTTACACTTGGAGAGGCAGGTTCAAATAAGAAGTGTAACTATTTTGAGAACCCTATTTCATGTAGTATTCATAATGAATATCATGATAATGATTCAGGGATATTCATTATGAATTACAAATTATAGAACATAAAATAGGTGGTTTTCCAGTTCCCAAAATATTTCCGGTTCTCATTTGAACTTGGCCTACACTAGGATTAGTATTATCCATGGGAAGTCATGCATACTATAAAATATAAGCATAGTATAGATACAATTAAACCTCAAATGACATCATCATAATGAATTAATCCTAGCACTAAAACACAGATGAACATACAAGACTTCAAAGCAGACATAAATGTGTTGCAAACCCATACTCTAATTCAATATCTAAAGGGGTTGAAGCTCTTTTTAGTTTTTTCTTTTTCTTTTTTTGTCCATTTTGCTGATTTAAATCAATTTATCCAGGATATATAAGAACCAACTCACAAGATGTGCTTTATAACTTTAGATTGCTTTTCCTTTTGCTAGAATATCACTAATGTGTCTCATAAGAAACCTAAAGACGAATACAAATACCTCTCCAGATATCTAAAATAGCGAATATTGATCAAAAAGCCAAAATTCATGAAAATGACAAAAGACCCTATGGAGCAAACTTAAAGTAACTACTTTCAAGGTGCAATTACTAAGGCAAAGAAAGCAAGTTTGTATGCTTGCATTTTTTTCTATATTATAAGGCCATCTTATCAAATGTAATGCTATCTAAATACATTCTCTTATGAAATTGAGAACACCAAGGCCATGTTTTGCATCCATAAGCTAGCTTATTGTTTGAGCTTGTTGAAAAAATCTCGTTTTGTTAGCCATAAGCTATCGTATTCCAATAAGCCACAAGGACTTTCTTCCAATTATGCCATTACCTTTTCCCAACATATAAGTTATTTTACAGTCATCTAGCTTAGTTTATCAGCTACTTTTATCCAACATGACAAATTTATTAGCTAGCTTAGCGATTCAGCCAACACCTAGCTTATTAGCTAGTTTGCCAAACATATCCTAAAGTGAAAGCTAATGATGGTTGTAGACTCTAATTTGAGATCTTCTTGCTCAAATATCCAATAAAATAAGCAACCACAAACTAAGGGGCTGTTTGGTTGGTTTTTCATTAAGTCATGTACAAATAAATATATCTGCGTGGATTCGTCTCTATATATAGAAGGGAAGGTTTTTGCTTGAGAGAATTTTTTCATAGATGTAAAGATCTTGTTTTTTGATTGGGAGGGGCAGGTTTGGAAGAAACTTGGTTTTCTGCATAAAGCTCTTACCAAATAAGCCAATTTCTATACCATTAAGCACTAACAAACAGTCATGTATAGCTAAACAACTAAGTTACGAGTCCCATTAAGCTCATTAAGTTGCCAACAAACAGACCCTAAATTCATCAAGAAACGAGTGATGATAAAAACGGGCAAAAATCACACCTTTAAAAGCAACGGCCGTGCTTCTTCGATAACAGACGAAGCTCGTTCAGCCAACGCATACGTGTTAGCAACCCCAATCTGCTCCACTTCCCTCCCAATCCTAGTAAAGATCCCAACCAATGCATCCAAGCTCACACCTTGATACCCTCTCAACTTCTCCCTATCACACAAAATCACACCTTCCTTCACACACCCCGGATCCAACGGCCCAACCGAAGGCCTCGGAATCGGATCCCGTGGCGTAATATCAATCATGGTCTCCATCAAAAGCCCCGATTGGTTCACCTCAATCAACGAATTCCGCGGTATAACCGTCTTATCATCCTCAACCTACATTGCACCACAAACCCACTTCAAATTCAAAGCCAATTCAAGAAATCAAGAAAATCAAGAAAACCCAAATTAGATCAAACAAAACAAAACCCTTTTACAAAACTAACCTCCACAACAGCTTCGATACTTTTCAAAGACGGGTTGACCCGAATCACATTCCCAACGGTTACCCCTCTGATCCGAACCTGGGTTCCGGTCGAAATCCCACAAGCTTCAGAGAATTCAAAGATTGCAACATATTTTCTAAACCTAGACCTCAATTGGAAAGCTCTTAACCAAACCAAACTAAGGGCAAGTAAGACAGTGCCAGAAACCAAGAACAATCCAACCCCACCTTCCCAAATGCTCCGCCTTCCGAACCCGAAATCGCTGAGTGGGCGCAGGTCTGTTTCCATAGATTTCTTGGAACATCGAGGGCGACTGCAAGTGGGTTCTTCTTGTTGGGTTCTAAAGAGGATGAAGATGAGGGTTGTTGGGTGTTTTCGGTGTCTTGTGATGAGGATTTTATGGTGATTGGTGGCGTTTTGGTGGTGAATTTAGGGCAAGAAAACGGGGTTTGGGGGAGACCCATTGGGCGGATAGCATCGGTGGGGAAATTGGGAGGTTTCCGGTGATGTTTGCGACCATTTTTGGGGTAATGATCGGAGGAAAGGGGGGGAGGGTTGAGGTGGAAGAAGAGAAGGGGAGTAAGGGGGGATAGAAAGAAAGGAATTAGTGCAAATTGTGTTTTTTTGGATACACTACTACTCTCTCCTACACACTCTTCTTTGCCCCCATCATGTCACCACTCACCACTAACAACCCAACAAACAATGTTTCAATTGGACCCCTTGTACTTGTTACAAAAGACAATGTTTCAAGTAGAGACTATGATTCTGCTTCGTAAGTATTAGGTGGGGTTTGGTTCGTTGAATCGATGGAGTTTCACGAGAGTTAATTCTTTTGACCGAATTCGAGTTTCTTTGTTTTGGTTCATTTCTTGAAATGGATGAAATCCTTTGAATTCCATAGATGATTGATTTCGTCATTCTATAGGAGAAGAGAATGAATTGGATTCTAAGATATGTTTGATTGCATCTAAATGATGTTATTTAGATTCTACTTTGATTTGTCAAAGGTGAATATAGTGACGTAGGAGGTCATTCTTCTCATAAAAATGGCTAATTTGGAGTTCACTCGCTTTCCTGAGAGGATCCTACTCAGCGATTTTTTAGTTCTAAACTGGACCAATTTTTTAGTTCTAAAAGACGTTGGAGCCACAAAAGTTTGGTTAGCCTTCTTCCATTGTGGAGGAGAGGATAATCAGTAGTGGCAATGGTCGTGTCGTACCTTTTGAGAAGGCGATTAGAAAGTCATATAGGCAGTTTTTCAAGATGAGGTATGGCAAGGTTGGTCTAAAGACTTTGATGAAGCTTTATTGCATGTAAAACAAATATGTTCTTATGGGAATACCAAAAGGAATTTAAAAGGTTGGCAATCATGTTCAAGGTTGAACGTCAAAGGCACTGGTAGGGACATTCACAGGATGCCTCAAGTTAGAAATAGATGATGACATTTGAATGTTTAAACGAAAATCATTGAAGGAAACTATCAACCTTGTTATTTAAAAAAAACTATTAACCTTGCATGAACAAAAGATGAACAACTGGTGCATTTAATTAAGTTACTTAATATATGCTTAGATTATTTACAACTTGAGGAATTATCATTGAGTCTGTTCAATGATTGTTTTATATGTTCAAATCTCTTCAATGATCCATCAGGGACAGCGATCCCACTAAGTTTGTTTAGTGATCGTCGAAACTAATCCTACAGCGAAGCATCTCGCTAAAGACAAAGAAGTCAAGCTACAAGAACCATCAGCGACGTCAAAGAAATAATTGATGACAGAGACAACGCTGCTTGTGATCTGAAGACGGATTCAGTGATAGCCGTTGTTTACTCATGCCTGACAATCTGAAGAACTCAAGATACAGCGACCGTTGTCCTCCTCAAAACTTAGTAATCTCAGCTTGCTGACTAGTATCTTGCTGTCGAAGATCTACTTAATTGTCTTATTATCCTATGCACAAAAGGATTACTTACCTTACTGACACAAGTACAAAAGGAATGATCTCTTTATTGTTCCCTCCGTACTTATCAGCTCATAAGGCAACTGTTCACTATAGACACCATGTTGCTTTTGGCGCATAGGTATTTGTTTATAGTAAAATAGTACAAAATGACCATCCATTATACAACACGTGTAAAAGTGGTTCTGCCATGCATTAAATGCATGAGATATATATGAATGAAAAGTATGTTCTTCATACTTACTTCTTCTTCATCTCTATATCCAAAATCCTTCTCTCTCACTTCTTCTAAGTTCTTTCCTTCTCTCTCTACTCACTAAGTGCATTAGTGAAAATATTGTAACTCTAGATTGTTTTAGATTAGGTTTATCCTTTCTATTTTTCGCAACAATCTTTCTACAAATCCGTGTTACTTGAAGGTCACCCCTTTGGGACCAAATCATCAACAAGTCACAAACCATCTACCTGTTCGGTTACTCTCATAAAAAAGAAAATGCAAAAACGGTAGGCTATGGGCCTTTTTTTCAATTGTAATGATAAGTTCACTCTTGGTCATAAAATGTCAAGGATCACAAGTTATGCCACTTGAATTGGAAGGGCCTAATGGGGTACTCGCCAAGGTGACTCCGATGAGGAAAAAGCTGACGAACCTTTGGAAGACAGGGTTCTTCCCAAAGAGAACGATAATGATCAGCCACATAACCATGTAGCTTTAAGAACTAAGTCAAACATTGGAGTTATAGATATTTTTAAGCCACTAGTTGTTAATGCCTATCCATGTCCATATTGTCATGGATAAGACTAAATAAACACAAGATTCACAAACCTTACTCAGGGTGGATGAAAAGGCTCTTCGTTAGTGACGATCCATTGTTCTAGTGGAAGTATGGATTCTATGAATGGCTGGAGATTTGAGATGCTATTCAAAAGTCCAAATCAAACCACAAGGAGATTCTCGAGAAATAACTAAACAAACTACTTGATAGAGACATTCATCCTTAGTAGAAAAGACTTCCACTTCCCGAACCAAGGTACTTGTTGAAGAAGGTCTATCAAACAAGAACGAAAATGAGACAATTCTCAGTCGATGACCTCTTTGGACCATTGACATATCTGACCTCTCAATGCTGAACCTATCCTTGTCAAATGTCGGTCCTTGTACTCCATGCACCTAACTTTGTGTAATTGTGCATACTAGTTGCATTTCCATTGCGTTTTAGTGTTTAGATAACTCTTTTCTGCATTATTGTTTAATTCTCTCTTATTTTTTCCAATCACAGTTAGAAGTTCTTTAGGGGATAGTTTTATGCTTTTTGTACATATATTTGTGCACATTATGCATAATTTTATGGTGAAATGCGTGAAGACATGCTCACATTGAAGAAAGAAGAAATGCGTGAAGACATGCTCGCATGATTTTGTTGGCGCTACTTAATCCTTTTGAATCTCAAACCTACACTTACTTTACAGGCATACACAATTACAATTGGTTATCTTTTGGAAATTATAAGATCTTATTTAACATGCTCTAATCTATAAGATTATGCAAAATATGACAAGAAGCACCAAACACAAATCTTCATGAGATAGGTTCGTAATATCTTGTTCATTAGTTATTGATCGATCAAGTCCAACTAAATTACATCAACTTGAACAACTATTGAAAGTTGTTTCTTAATGTCACCAAGTTTTGGATGATATATAGTGCCCCCAAAGGTATCATGAAAACCATGGAGCATCATGTTAACTTCTAATTTGACCGATGTGATTAGTCTAATGTATGCAAACTGGTTTAGACACCAACAGTTAACAAAAAAAGAACTAATTTGGTTATATACTTTTCAAAAACGGTTATAAAAATCCCTCGACTTTCTAAACCATTATGAAAAAAACATTTAACTTCTATAAGACTTTATAGGTTCTTTGGTCATAATTACTCAGAACAATCTAGTTTAAAGTGTAAGGATTGCAATAAAATAGTTTTGAAGTCTAATAACTAACTTAGAAATGAAGTTAAATATATTGTTACTTATTGTAGTTTTGTCATTGTTGAAGAGATTCTTGGATGTAAACTAAAACTTTATCCTAAATAGTACAAATAGTGAAATCAAAGCAATTAGCTTTCACTAGAAAGATTGAACAATAAATGAAAAAATTTATTAGCTTAAATATGATTTCTCTTGCAACTATAATACGAAAGAATATGTGAAACTCCACCAATGTTGTATAGTCCGGTTGGCAAAGGATGGGGTGGCAAAATTTGGAATATACCGTCGACGTAGGTTCGAATCTTCTGGTTCACATTCACGCAACCTCATAGCCTCAGCCACCGGATGAGTCATGTGATGCCCCTCCCATTTGTTAGGCATTAGGTGGGGCCGATTAGGGTTGCCGGTTATCAATATGTGAAACTTCATTTATGTACAAACATATATGATACAAGAATAACAGTCATTCCTACTATCAATCAAATCATTTTTGCATAAACGCAAACCAAACCATGATCCTTTCGTTAATAAATTTAGAAGATGCATGTTCTTCGTCCATATTTATTTTAGATACAAGACTTAAAAAATCGGTTTATGAAGCTATGAGCATAAAAAAGATGCTTTTACGTGATAAAAGAAAAAAACGACTAAACACCTATTGACATAAATATATTGATTTTTTAAGGACTTTAAGTAATTTCTCCTATATCAATGAAAGTAATGATATTTTGTTGATACATCACAAAAGCATGTCACATGTGTGAAAATGAAATGGATCATTATCTTTTCTCCATTTTTTTTGATATATCCTTTTCAACATTTCATCTAATATATGAAATCGTAATTATAAAATTCCTACAAACGTGATTATTTCCACAAAAGCTAATATATTGGCAATGATTACAAAGTGAAGATGTGATGTATGATACTTGAAGGGACACACCATTGTTACGACACGACATCCTTTAGAGGGGCTCACCATTATCATTAAATGAAACATTATACTAAAATCATCATCGTAACATCAACCTCAATAAGGATCATGTACCACCTCCTAGATAGAGCCTATGAAATCCAAACTCCCCATGAACATTTCGTATTACAAATTGTTGGACCTAGAATCTCGGGCATGGCTTTAGTAAGAATAATACTTAACATGCATTTTTTACCAACCACTAGCTGTTTTGTACATAATCTAAAAATAAAGAGTAAATTATGGATTTGGTCCCTGTGGTTCTCGTTTTTTTACTACTAAGGTCCCTAAACTAAAGAAATTATGGATTGGGTCCCTGTGGTATTCAATTTTGCACTATTAGGGTCCCTATCCTTAACTTTGTTAACGGAGACTCCGTTAACTTAGGGGTATTAAAGTCATTTTATCTATTTTTATATTAAATTATTTTTTTTCATTTTTTTTCTTTTTTATATAATAAGGACTTTCTTTCTCTCTCTCTCTCTCTCTCTCTCTCTTCTCTCTCTCTCTCTCTCTATACGTATCATTACCGACAACCCTATGTCTACCATTATCGTCATCCTTCAACCCTCAACCTACCCTCCGGCGACAACCATCCTCCGATGGCAACCCACCCTTCAACTCATCCTCCGGTCGTCTTTATCACCGTGACCCCTCCCTTCCTTATCTTGACACCCTATCTGATTCAAACAGAGCAAAAAAAAAGGAACCTGCAGATCTGAAAACCCCGTCTTCCCAGACCTGTGACAACTCTATCTCTCTCTCTCTCTCTCTCATCAAACACTCAACCGGCTTGCAATTTTCGGCGAATCCTCGAAGATTCTTCGACACAGATTCTAGGACAAAGGCTCTACGCTTCTTCAAAGCACTACAGCTCAACAATTGTTTTGAGAGTTGAAGAATGACGATGATGGTAGACATGGGGTTGTAGGTAATGATACGTGTAGAGAGAGAGAGAGAGAGAGTCCTTATTATATAAAAAAGGAAAAAAAAAAAAAAAAAAAATAAATTAAAAAAAAATAGATAAAATGACTTTAATACCCATGAGTTAACGGAGTCTCCGTTAACAAAGTTAAGAAGAGGGACCCTAATAGTGCAAAATTGAATACCATAGGGACCCAATCCATAATTTCTCTAGTTTAGGGACCTTAGTAGTAAAAAAACGAGAACCACAAGGACCAAATCCATAATTTACTCAAAAATAAAATTACCAAACCGTCTAACTAATAAATTAATGAATATCTTGACTGAAGCTTGAAAAAGGTGAAAGTGATATTCTTTCTTAGGTTTTTGATTCCTTTAGGCCATCCGCAATCGGAGGCGGTAGAAGACCGGTACCACACCGGTACCGGTGGCGGTGGTAACACCGTAGAGGATGAGTGGTATGAGACTGGCACGGTAGGACATCGGCACCCGGTTACCGCTCTCTCTCCTCCACCCCACCCCACCTTTCTCTCTATCTCTCTCTTTTTTTCTTTTATTTTTTTAATCAATTAATTAAATTGGTATGGAATTGATATGGTTAAGGATGGTATGGTATGATGTTGGTAAGGGGATAGTAAAACTGATGTGGCGCTGAGATGACAGCAGATATAAGTGGTATGAGGGGTACGGTTAAGGATGATCTAAAATAGCATCTTCTTGTGTTTTACATTCTATTCCAATTTTTCTAATTTAATTAATCAATTTTTAACCTTGCAAAATCCATTTCAAAACAGACATCAAAAGTAGAGGGACCAATAGTGCAATTTTAGTAATCCTAAAGGGTTTCAATCTTTCACCTAATATAAAGCCATCATCTTTCTCCCCAAAACCCTAACTCCTCCTCCCTTTTTTTTCTCCAATCTGTGAGAGGCTGAGGGCTGAGCAGAGAAGAAACTGCAAAAATGGCGAAATCAATGAGATCGAAGAAAGAGAAAAGATTGAGAGCCATTAGAAGAGAGATGGTTCAGCCTTTATATGAAAAGAAAGACGAAGCTAAGTTCGCTGCCCTTGAAGCCGCCCTTAACGCCCCTAAACTTCCCGTTCGTACTCGTCCCGATGAAACAGCAGCAGCTTCAATGGAGGTCTCCAAAGCTTTTTCACAAAGCCGATATGGGTATATCTTTCTTTATGCACAAAGCTTTTTCAGTATGCTTTTATTTCTATATTTGGATTTAGGGCTTGTTTGTTAGCAGCTTAACGAGCTTAATGGACCTCACAGCTTATTCAATCAGCTATTGCTATACTAGAGTAGACTGTTTGATTATAGTGCCTTTATGATATAGCAAGTGGCTTTCTAGGGAAAGCTAAGTTTTTTTTTTTTAAAAACTTGGCTCTCCAAATTGAAAAAAACAAGCATCTTACACTATGGAAAAAACCTCCAAAACAAAAATATTTTCAATCTATAGTTCTATGTAGACAGATCAATTCACACAAATAGCTCTATCGACGCAAAACGTAATGAAAAACCAACCAAACAGCCCCTTATTGCAGATGTTAAGCAACTAAGCTTTCAATTGTTAGAACTGGTTGGCCAACTAGGCATTGAGTCTGTAATCACTTTAATTAGCAGCTAGTTGCTGAATTAATCTTTTCAAAGTTATGCTGATTAGTCGACTCTTCCCATCTTTTGAGTTCTTGAGTAATAATGTATGCGGTAGGAATTCTTTGAAGCGCAAGACTAGGGTAGCAGAATAAGTAGTTTTTGCTTCACTTTGCTAATTCTTGTGGCTATTTGGGCTAGCTTATGTGTTATGCCCTTGACTAATCCTTCGGGCGACCATGAACCCCCCCGGGTGAACCTCCATGGCCCACAAGTGCTTTGAAATCCTTGGATTCGAACCCGGGGAAAATGATATTTCCAATACATCCCTCTGCCTTTGCTATTTTTTTTCATTACACTTGTGTTCTTTGGTGTTGCATAATTTTAAACTAGTTTTAGATCTTTCTTTGAAAATGTGTCATCTCTTGCTTTCTTGACCCAAGCTCACCACTTTTTTGTTCTTGACTTTTTCAAACTCAAACTTTTTTGGGCAAACCGTCTTCGTCTCACAAGCCGGGTGTTTTCGAGAAAATAGTAGTTCTTACTCCTTTGGGTAGAGGACATATTTGCAAACATTCCATCTCCAAAT